>JBAMCJ010001402.1:0-161876 GCA_037075205.1 Drosophila prostipennis
TTATTTAAATTTAAAACCATAAACCCCAATTCCTAATCTTCCTCCAAAAATATCAATATTTTTCCCGAAAAATTGTCCAAACATGGAAATTGATACTCCTTTGAGTACGTAATAAATTAATTGGCGCTTAAACCTAAAAACTTTAATTTTTGATGAATTTTCTGATAAAATTGTGACAAATTAGACAAAAATTTCTTGTTATTAGCTTGTTAGGTGGAAAAAAGAAATAAAGCTAATATATATCCCATTTGAACTGTTAGAATCAAATAGCTAAGCATCTAGCATTTAACTTCTCCTGATTTTAGTTTTAGTTCAGTTACATTACAATGTAATACTAAAAAGGAATCATATTTATAATAGTTCTAAGCCCAGGCATTAAATTCTTCTATTTTTCTCTCCACAGACGACGGAAAACACGGCAAAGATATTGATGGCCGCTGGATACGAGTGCGAATGCCGAGGCCTGACCTATGTCAAGGGCAAGGGCAATCTAGTCACCTACTTTGTAAAGACACCTTTCGATGGGAAATTGTAAATCACCCAGTTGCTGTTGATAACTACTATTTAATGGATATTTATGATCATGTACACGTAGCATAGGCCAAAAGTCACTTCAAAGCATCTTCTTATTTATTTTGAGCTTTTCATTTTAGTTGTAATGAATTTGCCAGCATTTAAAGTACGTTGCTCATCACACGCACATGTTAAGTATTTGTTAGCAACAATTTGTTTTTAGTTAGTTAGTAGAATTAAACGGTTATTGACTATTTCGTACAGTTTGTTAGCTAATCTTATGCGTAGCCATCACTTAAACAGCGAATAATTATATACGATTCGAATTAAAGTTATGATAGACAAAGAAATGCAAGTAAGCCCACCCTAGCCCAAAATTAACCAACAAATATATATAGCCAAAAAAGCATATCTATCTACTAACTGCTCTGTTCAATTCTTACCTGAGGCTCTCAAGATATGTTCTGTCGCTATTCTCTTCCCTTCGAGCACTATAAAAATCAATATTTTTAAACTATACTATTTTTTCAAACGACACTAGTTAAATTCTGTAAAAAGAATCAATTAAAACTCTATATATTTTTTTACTCAAAGGTTTTTTACTGTTACTAAACTATTCACTACATCATATTTTGATATATTTATGTATATAACTAAATAAGATAGAAGCCACCAAAGCGAACTACTTTTTAAGACAAATCTAAGCTCAACAACCGCATCTTGTGTACCTTACATATCCCAACAAATTACACAATACCTCCGACTAAAACTGACCTGCTTCGATGTGCAAATTGTATTCCCAATGGATTTCAATCGAACTCCCAAGATTTGGAAACTGATTTTGAAATATCTACGCTGGAATAAAATTATTACGTGAACTGTTTGTAAAAACAGTCTAAACACGCTGCAGTAGTTCTTAAAGTAGATTCATTGAACAATATTTGATATTATTAAACAATTTAATTGATTTTTATTAAATGATAAATAAAGGAAATCAATAAAATATTACGAAGTATTTAATTCAAGTGTGTGTTTAATTTTGCGTAGACAGACGAAGATCTTTTAAAAGTGATCTACATTTGTGTATGTATTTCTAACCCTTATCTCAAGAGCAACGAGAGAGTCAAGTGGAGCTCAACCTTATCTATAAATAACTCTAGCACTTCGAAGAGTATGTTAAATATAAAGGATGCCAACGAACATAGAAATAATCAGTTCTTAAAATAGGCTTAAAAGTAGTTGAGCACTTTGCGAAAATAGTTTTAAGTGAGCTCCCACAGTTTCAATAAGATCTTCATAACAAATGAATATTATTAATTTTACAGCACATTACCTTTAAACCTAAACTTATTTGGGTTGCATCGAAAGAAATATGACATAATAGTATTAAATTGCAAGCAATTCGAACTGGGAAGGTTATTTGGGCCTAATAGAGTCGAGAGGAGTTTGTTTATGTGGTCGTCTGGTGAGAAAGAATTTGTGAAGTGCTTCGGGATCTCAGTTTACAAACAAAATTTTGTAAGCAATGCAGAAACGATAAAGTCCCCGGCCGATCTTAAATGCTGCTGGGGTCAGCAGTGTTCTCCAACCACATCGCCTCGTATGTCGCACCCTTTGTTAGAATTGGTTCGCCAGGGTGCTTGGTCAGCATTCTCGGATCTCGAATAACCATGAGCACATAAACACGACGCATGCGCAGACCACGAGACTCCGCCGAGATCCCAACTCGATTCTGTCTTGACATTCAGTTGCCGTCGCGGCCTTCCAAGTGCCAGTGCCTCAAGATTTTAAAGATCCCCGTACGGATAATTATTTTTTTTATGTTCCAATGTTAAGTGTATCCACCGTTTCCCGCAGCTTTAATAACTAAAAGGAATATTTGAATATTAATAAATACGTGATATTTGTAAGTTCAGTTGAATTTTACACGTGGAATTTTAATATTTCTAAATAAATAAAATATTATAATACAATATCTAATACTAAAACTACAATTTATATTGTAACTTACCTGATGCCTTAACTTAAGAGCTAGTGAAATTTCAAAACCATTCTGAAGAAGATTTTGGCGCTTACATATTGGACGAGTGTATGTCATATGTACATAAATTCGTTTAAAACAACCAACTAGAGATCTAACACCGTAAGATTTGGTTTTTAAATATGAAGCTAACAAATTAGCGCATAAATTTACAATTTCTTAAATTTCATAATCGATTTCCTAGCTCAAAAGGTAGACAAATCTGAGCTATACTTTTGAGACTACTCTTTTGGATTCCAATTTATGAAATTAGCACAAAAAATACATGTTTCTTCTGTTGAAATACCATATGTATATTCGTATAACAAAATCGTACTAACTAAATGGTCTTAAAACTACGCTTATTTCGTGAGATTTATCTAGACACATGCTGCCGGTTTTGAGCTGGAATACTGCACGAATATTTGACATACAAAACATTACCTAAGACCAAAGTGGGTTTTAAAAATACAAAAATATTGATAAGCAGGATGGTGCTATAGAGATTCTCTACAAACAGGTATTTTTAGAGTTTCCAGCTCGGATTCGAGATAAAATACTTAAAACAACTAACATAAAAAGTAGGGACGGGACTCAATCCAACCGATTAAGGGCGAGATAAATCAGGGAGAAACAAAAGGTATAACAAATCACACAGCAAACTGCAAATGAAATCAGGAATCTAGCGATGCCGTCGTCGCGTCTCTAGAAGTGCGGCAGGCAGACCTTGCCGGCGAAGAGCTCGGAGACCACGGTGATCCAGAGGGCCAGGACGAACATGATATAGGATATGCCGATCTTGAAGGTGTTGGGCAGCTGGTAGGCCTGACCGCCGATCTCCTCGACATGGAATCCCAGCGGGAAGACGACGGCCGCCATGCAGAAGAGCACCATGGCCGTGAAGCCCACCCAGCGGGCGTAGGGGATCACATTCCGGTTGCAGGAGGACGAGGCCAGCAGGATGACGGTGGTGGTCACGCAGATGCAGCCCACAAAGATGCAGATGAGGGCGATTAGCCATTCCGGCTGCAAGTCGGGAGTATAGCACACCTGGGGTCGGTTATATAGCGTCATGCAGGTCCACATCAGTCCCAGCCGAATGTCACCTGGAAATATCCAAAATTAATGATATGTAGCACAGGGCACTTCCGTGTTTTTCTCTATTTACCCGTTCCGGACTCTGTGATGATCCAATCGGGCAGCGCCAGACTTACGATTGCAAACACATCGGCCGCCATAAAGAGCGTTGCACTAATTGTCGTTAGTTTATCCATTCTAATCGGGAATTTATGTTTATTTTTATTTTGTTCTTATTTTTATTTTGTCTCTCTGCTGCCGTAATGCACTAAAAAATGTCACACGGCGATAACTTGGGCTAATTTTATCGAAGGAACCTGTTCTTGGAACCAGTTCAATTTAATCAAAATGCGCGCCAACTTTTGAATTTCGAATAGCTCTGTTTGTAAAAACAAGATTTATAAATCCATTTAAATGTTAGCTACAAATTCAGGATTATATCGAATAATATAATACATTTAAAATTTAGGATTAGTAAGTTTTATACATACTATCTATCATTTATTCAAACCATTTCATTTTTGAACTTTTATATGGTAAAGTTTAAGGTGGAAGTTGTATACCCCCTTACCCGCAGAGTAAACAGCTAGATTCAAGTATTTCCTACCCTATAGAGTTATTACATTCCTTTAAGATGAAGATTGTATGCTTAAACTCTATTGGTATGGGTTATATTAAATAAATATTTAAAGCCGAGCATGTAATTTTTATCAAAAACAAGATTGGCAAAGAACTTCAAAGCATAAAGCTAATTATAGCTATGAAGGTAATTAAAACCGCAGACAGAACTGCATACGACTCCCTTGGATACCAATATAGTTACCAATATGCCAGTGCATAGCATTTGAGGCAGTCCGTCAGTGCGGCGTATAAAAATAAAGTTACAATTCCAATTATAAGTGAGGGAATTGAATGTGGCCACGTCACATGACCGCCGCTGACGTGTCCTTAGTGTACTTAGTTCGTCCAGGTTGACCCAGGTTATGCGGCCGGTCAGCGTTATAAACGGGGTGGGTTCCGTTCGGAAAGGTGGATAGGATAGGATAGGAGGTGCCTGTGCTTATATCTGCCCAGTGATATCTGCTGGCGGTCGGCGGTCTTTCAGCCCCTCCAATGCCCCATAATTGCCGGTCAGGAGCTGGTGGGGCTGGCTTTTTATCGCCCTGCGGGCCATGTAATTCTCGTATTATTAGCAAATTTCATTTGCATTCATTCACTTTTCGGATGTGCAACCCAACACTTGCGCGGCTCGGTTCTCCACCGGCATTCTCATTCGCTTTCGTCGCGACATCGAGGAGCCCAAACACGAAATTGAAATCGAAACCACCGCGAAATCCTGGCGGATGGGGCTATTGACTAATGGAGATTTGTTTGTTGATTAGTTCGATTCCTGTTTACAAATGTATCTAAATTATGCTATGCTGTGATATCTGACAAACTGGATTGATTTTCAAATGGCTGGACAAATACAGTGGGGCGGTGAGCATATACAGAAAGAAATGGTATAATTTTAGGAATCTCATTTAATATTCATTAAATTAAATATTATATAATAATAATTATTCATTATTATTTCATGGGAATATTGTATTTCACAATTTGTATTTTTAAGATTTAAAGGAAATCATCAGGATATTAAGTTAATTTTTATTACTCTACTTTCAAGAAAAGGAAAATTCTTTAGATACGGGTGCCAAATCTTTTCATTTACCCAACACTTTTCTCCCAATTTTTTATTTACAGTTCTACACTTTTGTCCACGAAATCTGAAAGCCTAAACCGACCATTGGATACCACAGTCAAACAATAACTAGGCCTTTGTGTACAAGTTTGATTTATAATAAGGAAACGGATAGCTGCCCACTGGCAGTTCTTGGCACGACATGGTCGTGTCCGAATCAGAATCCGAGTTTCTGTCTGAGTCTGAACCTGAACCTATGAGTGAGCACCAGGCGGCTATTGACGGGTATGGTTCGAAAAGTAAAATTAAATAATAAAGCTCCACATTTTCACTAATATGCTTTCTTATATCTAGAACTCTGGAAAACTTGCTCATTACTCAAGCTCATGAAGGGGAAGTTGAAAACTATATCAACCAAAAAGCGGATAGTCCAGACAATGCAGAGCCCAAGGATCTGACGGAAAATCAAACAGATGTCAGCAGTCCAACGAGGGAAGATAATCAAGAGGATTTGACGGAAAATCAAACAGACATAAGCAGTCCGAAGAGCGAAGAAGGCCAGTCGCTATCCATGTAAGATAACCTGAAAAATTAATATAATTATGGAGATATCATATAAATTTTTTATTTTTAGAAATGATGATTCAGACATCGCACAGACCGAGGATCTTCAGGAAAATAAAACAGATATAGGTATTCCATCGAATGAAGACAATCAAGAGGAACCGCAGGAAAATCAAGCAGAAATTAGTAGTCCAACGAGTGAAGATACAACTAGACCTCTATCCATGTAAGATTAACCGGAAGTATGGATATTATTTGAAGTTTATTTTGATACGATTTATTTTTAGAGACGACAATCCAGACAACGCAAAGAGCGAGGATCTGCAGGAAAATAAAACAGGTATAGGTAGTCCAACGAGGGAAGATAATAAAGAAGAACCGCAGGAAAATCAAGCAGACATTAGTAGTCCAACGAGGGAAGATACAACTAGACCTCAATCCATGTAAGATTAACCGGAAGTATGGATATTATTTGAAGTTTATTTTAATACGATTTATTTTTAGAAACAGACAATCCAGACAACGCAAAGAGCGAGGATCTGCAGGAAAATAAAACAGATATAGGTAGTCCATCGAAGGAAGATAACCAAGAGGAACCCCATGAAAATAAAACAGACATTAGTATTCCAGCGAAGGAAGACTCCAACTAGACCTCTTGTTCTAGAAGAAAGGCACTCGCTATCCATGTAAGAATAAACCTGACATATGGGTAGAACTACAAGATAATTTTTAAATTATTTACTTTTAGAGCCGAGACAAAGAAGCGGAGAGCCAGTGTGTATTCCAACGAACTGCTCTTCATACCCAAAGAACTGGCTCGCAGTGAGCTTCAGCAGCGCACAAGGACCCTCAGTAGATACGCCAAGAACCGGGAATACCACCTGCGAATGCTGAAATTTCCAGTGGGTTCCGGTCGTCCTAGGTACGTGGCCAATCAAATGAAGAAAGTTCGGGAGGACTACCACCCAGCGTCGAATCAACCCGATAATGAATTTGAGGCTAACGATTGCCATGCGAACATTAAAGTGGAAGAGTTCATGGATGAACCATCCGAGGCCAGCCAAGATACCAAGGAGCTACCCCTGAATATGCCCGATTTGGGGGCAGAAAGTGAAGAGGTAAAGAATCAACTTCCCGACGACGAAGAAATCAGCATTATATTGTTCGATTTGGTGAAGAAGGAAGTCGACCCCAACGATTCTCTGGAGGAGGTGAACCGAAGAATTCTGCAAGGCCAGCGGGAAAGTGTGATAAGAACGAGCAAACGGCGACACTATCCCTACTTGTGCTGGCATAATCCCGATCAAGAGGTGATGGACTTTAAGATGGAGCTCACGAAGCAATGGAAAACCAAAACGGAGCCAGAAATTCAAGTGGGCTATTGTGAGATGAATCATTTGGATACCAACGAGTGTAATGAGGAAGTGGAGGAGCAAGTGGAGGAGTTGATTCTTCCTGATCCTGAGATTGAACAGCCCTCAGAAGTGGAGACCCTTCAACAGGAACCACCAGAGACAATCGATTACATGTACAATCCTGAGCCCCAGAACCAGTTAACCAATGGAATTCCGCCAGAAGAACCAGTGGTTGAAGACGAGCCTGCCCATAACTTTACCCCTGAAGATCCCAATCAATCAACCAGTTCCGTACTACGTCAGCAGCTAATGCATCACATTGTGCAACCCAATTTGTGCAACCAGGAGGTATGTCAGTCCATTCAGTCCAATAACAATGCCGTGGATCGAGTAAATCAAAATCTCGGACATCAGCAGTTTATTGAGCCTTCTGCTGCCCAAGAGCCGAGTCTTCAGTGGAATCCACAAACGAATCAATCATTCCACAAGCAGCAGTTGCACCTGCAGCAGCAATATCTGCACCAGCAACTGCATCATCCTTCGTCGTCGAGCCAACAGCAACAGGAGGTTGTTTACCAGCAACATCGGCACGAGGCGGAGGACAAGCTGCAGCAGATGAGGGTCATGTACCAGAGGATCAAGTGCCGGGAGGAGGAGCAACTGCATCAGCTGGGCAGATCCCTGAAGAAGCTGCTGGACGAACGGCATCACCTGCGAGCGGCAGCATGCCGAGGAGAAGCGCCTGTTCCTGGCCAAAATGGAGCAGCTGAAGAAAGTGGAGGAGAAACTGAAGACGGACAGGGAGCAACTGCAGCGCCAACTGAGATCAGATCTGAGAACCCTGGAGCTGCGGATTGCCGACCAGCAGCGTCAGCAGGAGGAGAAGGCTTTGGCCTGGTCCTGGCAGCAGCAGCAGCAGCAACAGCAGCAGCAGCAACAACTACAGCGGCAACAATTGCTGGTGCAACAGCAATCCCAGCAACAGCAGCACTTTATGCATCACCATCCGCACAGCCAGGAATCGCATCATCATCCCAATCAGGAGCCCTATATGCAGCACCCGTTCCTATACGAGCCACCAGCCTATGTTTACCCAACTATGCCGGCCTATCATCAGGAATCGATCGTCTATCAACAGCGCATTCAGGCCTATCACGATCATCAGCAGCAGCAGCAGCATCATCATCAGAACTACAATGCAGCCGAGTCGCAGAGAAGACTGCTCCTGCCACCGCCTCCTGCGTATTGCCCATCCAGCAGCAGCAGGACCTCCACTGAAGTCAGTCCGAATTCCAGGAAGGTCAGACATCGCCGTGTGAATGCCGACCAAAGATCAGATCCATATCCCAGAGCCACCCTCCCACCAGCTGCCGAGATCTTGCAGCTCCAGAGGAACCCACAAATGAGTCAACATCCTCATCCACCTGCAGCCCAGTCCCAAGCCCATCAACCCAGAAACGAACACTTCGGAATAACCTCCGTCATGACGAATTATGTCGCCAACTTTATGAATATGCGTGCCGAGAGATAATTACGTTTAATTGCTGAAACGTGCTTACTTGTGATTTAAGTAGGAATTTTTTAAGAGTGTACAAGCTTAATTGTTAGAAAAAAACAAATGAAATGGCTCATTTATGTCCTTACATTTTTTTTATGACTTTAAAATAATTATATAATACTGTAAATAAATTAAAAAACAAATAAAAAGTAGAACTCGTTTTTTTAAGTATTTTCACTCACTTTTTGGAGAGGTTAAAGTCTATCAGCTTGGCTTTTTTGGCATTTATTGCTAGAAGAGATCAAAACCAGGAATAAGTGTATGTATAAAAACCTTGAGTTAACAATTTATAACTGATAAAAAATAATTCAATTAATTTAATGTTCAATATATACCTACCTATTTTCATTCACGGGAATTTATATTCGCTTTTAATTATGAAATTGATTTTTATTCTTAAACGCTCAATGCCATAATGACTAACATCGTATATAATATTTAATGACTAACATCGTATCTAATATTTAAATCTTGCTTGAAATACTTTCTAACTAATCTATATAATCTAATATGTACATACCTATTATATTAAATATCAAGGTTTTGCAATTAATTTAAATATCAATATGCTATAAACAGATATAAGTTCTAGCCTAAGTAAATATCCATTTTATTTTCCTCAAGGTTATAATACAGACTTAAATAATAGCCCCTTCTATCTACTGTCCCTCGGAGGAGTTCGCACCAAGCCGGGATGCCAGAAGCAGTTGGAGCAACTGCAGCGCGGACAGTGCCAGCAGTTTCCGCACTTCATGCACACGTTGCCAGCGCCATGTTGGGCGGCCGAGGGATAGGGGGCGTGGCCGGGGGTGGCGCCACCACTGGGCCACAAATCCTTGTTCCGGAGGCAGGATCGACTGCGCTTCGGACTAGCTGAACGGGCTCTGGCCAATCCCACGGAGGAGGGAGAAGTTACCGGCGGTGATTGGGGTGATGGTGTCACCGATGGTGGTTCTGGGTCACACGGAGCAGCCAGCGGCGGCTCAGGAGCCTCTCTCTTCGCTGGACTCCTGGCTCCTGGCTGATCCAGAAACTTAACCGCGGGTGCATAGAGCTGGAAGGCCAGGGGCGATGGGATCTGGAGCTCCCTTTCCCTTCGCAATTCGGCCAGCAGGCGGTTGAAGGGCAGGTCGTATCGCAACATTTGCTGCGCCGGCAGCTGCAGGTCCTGTGCAGGACTCGTCATCAGCTGCTGCTGCGGCAAAGGCTGCGATGGGGCCGCACCCACTGGCACCAGGTTCCAGGATTGGGGCACTGGAATCAGGCTGCAAAAGTAAACGGGAGTGTGATCCGAATTGGCTGCAGTCAGGCAAAAGATGGGCGGCCACATAGTGGGTACTGAATGGCTATGTGTAGTCATCACCGGAGCTCCTTCCTGTCGATGAGTCCCTGATGGTTTCGGCAAAGGAGACACTGGAGTCTTTGTGGACAGCGAATCGTATCCACAGCATGCTCCTCCGATGGGACAACACTGCTGGCACTGAAAGCTGCAAGAAGGCGACTGGACAGGATTGGGATTGGTTATGGGACTGGGATTCGGATTTGGATTGGTAATGGGAACGGAACTAGTGGCCCCTGGTTGTGGCGGGCAGAAACTGTCCAAGTAGCCCCCATTGAACTGCGAACAGCTGGAGCAGATCATCTGATTCTTGTACTCATCCAAATTAAAGGAGTTGGGCAGGGGTACATTGCAGTCGATGCTAGAAAGGAGATGAAGAAGGTAATTGTATAGAAAAAATTCTGATACGTAAGATTTCGTTGAAGAGTTTATCTAACATATTAAGGAAACTTAGTTATACAATTAATTTTACCAGTATAAATTCATTTCTATTAACAGTACAACTAATTGGATAAATATTTAAATATCCTGCCCCGATAATAGTATATTTAGTATTCATAAATATAAAGGTAATATATAAATATATGTAAATATAATATGTATAGATATAGATCTTAAATCGCCTACCTTAGACCCTCCGGACACTCAGTGACTAGGCACATTCCCACCCGCGGTGGCTCCACCTCGGACTTGAAAGCCACCTCGTTGTTGGACTGCATCGACAGTGGAGCATAGCACATGTTGAACTGCTGCTGGGGACTCGTCTGCGTCGGCAAGACATTTCCATTTCCATTTGCACTGGGTATCAGTTTTCCCGAGGATGTGGCATTGCATCCATGCTCACAGCTCTCCGTGCAGAACATCTTAAACACTCCCAACGTTCACCACCCAAAGTGGCTAACCCCGAAATATTACAATTTTGTACATGCTAAGCCACAAAAAGTGTAGAAATTTTTAAAACTATATGATTGAAAAATACTGATTACTGGGTTTATAAACCCTGCTTTTATAGTTAGTGTTTGATCTATTAGATTTTTAGATAAAAATATCTGGATAAAACATTTTATGCTCTTTATGCAATGCTATTTAAAATAATAATCATTATATTAAAACCTAAAACTTATCACAGGAAATACTCTCTTTAAAATGCATGCAAAAATCAAGTAAGCATTACCTATTCGTTTGAAAGTTCCTTTAAATGGAATCACATCAAAAACATAAAGAAATGCTGTAGAGAAAGTTCACCCCAGCAATTTCCCCTCCCGGATAGAACACCAAAATTAGTTCCAGATAGCGTCAAAAATGGAATCCCAGGGTAACAGTGAATCCTCGGTGCAAAAGACCAAAACCACTGAGGAACCCGTATCCAAATGCTGTTTTGTGATAACCGTGGGAAGTGATGGGCTAATCGAAATTAGTTCCCACAATCCAGACTCCAAAACTGAACAAAATGGAATAGGCAATGATGGCTCCACATCGTCGAACGAGGCTTCGGTGTCCAAGAAGCAACGTTTCAGCATAGCCGTACTCAAAGAGGATTCCAATAATATCGTTGATAGCCCATCTAAAACTCCCGAGAAGATCAAAAGTGATGTGGAAGTGTCAGAGGAAACGACGAAAACCGAAGTTTTGCCCCGTTTCGTAAAGATCTGCAACAAAGACCTGGCGAATAGGCCTTCATTCGTGGTTCTCGAAGATGCTTTGGCGCGAGATCGGATTAAACAAGATCTGGAGCAACCCAAGTTAGACCAAGACCAGAAAAATACCCATGTTGAACCTGAGACAGGTGCAAGTTGTCCCAAGAAGAGTGTGGCATCTACCAATAATGTCAGTCCTAAAGGTAATGTTGGATATGAATAAATTGTTTATAATCTTTATTCCCAGTAATTCTAAATAATTTAAACATTATAATTTTATTTATTTCTTTTATTTGTTTCCTCGTAAAATACTTCTTAATATCATTTATATTATTACTAGATAATGCAGTACCGCCTCTTCGGAAGTTATCCATGCAAACGGCCGCTCAAGTCCGACAGAAACTGTCTGCTTTAAATGCTAAGCAATCGCAAATGGTTTCTGAAACAAGAAAACGAGCTGACAACAGTTTGAATAGTCAGAAGCAGCAGCAACATTACCCGACACAGCAGCAACATCAGCAGAAACAGCAGCAACATGAGCAGCCCCTCGGCAATAAATCACCGTATGTAACTATTAGTTTCTTACCTGTGACCCAGGGAGCAACATCCAACAGTCCTGTGATGTATCCTTGCCAGCAATTCCTGAGTGCTGCGCCGAGCAACATGTCATGTTGCTCCTGCTGCAGCTGCAGCAATTGCTGTCCGCCAAGGGCAACGCAAGTCTGTCAAATGCCGATGATGGCCAATAGTTGCTGCCAGTTTCCGAATCCTCTTTATGGCAGCAATTGCTGCATGTTGAAACCACCGGATAGCTTTCCAAATAGCGGATCCGCCTGTCCTATATCGGATCCTTCGATGAGATTTGGCGGGCAATGCAGTCAGCACACGATACATCCCATAATGGTAACTTCGGCCTGCGCACTGCAGCAACAGCAACAAAATATACCAGTTTCCAGTGGATTTTATCCTGGCTGCAACCATTGCCCCCACTACAGGATGCATCCCTATCCCCATCATCCTTGTTGTCATCACCCAGGGCCGTTGAACCACCAACAGATGTACCAATCGCAGCACCAGCAACCTCCATGTGTCTGCTGCCCCTTAAAACCAAACCAGGCAGGTCATCCCCCACCAAAAGGAGTAAAGTTACTGAAAGCTACTGAAAAACCCATCAATTGTGATGCAGTTAAGCATATATTTAGCAAGAAGCCAAGTGAGATGCCAAAAACACAGACACAGGAGCCAATCGAACACCAAGTTGATCCACAAAACAAAAATAAATCGAGCAGTGAAGCAGCTCGATCGATTGGAGGTGCTGCATCTCCAATGAGCCATTCCAATTGCACCTCGTTGTATGTGGCTCGGTTCGGAAAAACTTGCTTGGTGCTGAGACCCATAAGAACTGCTGTAATGCCACGCCTCCTAACCAAGCGAATCAGTCGCTATACCTCGGTAATAGCCTGGCCCGCAAAAAATATTAAATCAACTATTGGAACTAATTGAACTATATATTGTCGACAAAATTATAATAAATTCAACAATAAATCCATTATGACATACTATAATAATTTCTCTGTTTATAGATCCGTCTTTGTTTCACTGCTTAAAATATATTTGGCTAAAGTAAGATCATGGTTTGAGTCTATTTCCAAACCATCCTTAACATCGATCTCCACAATTGAGCATCTAAAAATGCATTATGATGTTAATATAAATAGTTTTGCATAAATATTATTTAAGCCAGTTATTACCTATTATTTTGTAACAATCCACTCTTCACCAGCTGCCTTCTTGAGAAATAAAACATTCCCGTTTCCACAATATCTCCCTTCCAATCCTGACGTCTTGGTCTGGCATTTAAATCAAATTCCGCGGGAATCAGTTCATCATTCACCACTTTCCATCGTAGATAATGTGATCTAAAACCAAAAATTGATTAGGTTTAAAATGGTTATATTCAAAACCTAAAATATTTTACCTCTTAGCCGCAAACACACAGTCATGCGTCTCAAATTTTTTAACAGCCTCTAGAATGTATTTGGTTTTTAGAAACACGGATGTGCATTGAAACAGGGCAAAGTCTTCAATATTCCTATGTACATCTAAGAACTCCGTAATGGCATGAATTGATGGAGTGTCGTCTCTAGCGAATTTCTCAGGCCGACGATGTACAATGGCACCATCTGAAATATTAAATTTAATAAGATAGATTCCGAGTAACCTATGCAAAACTCACACTTTTGCGCTTCGATAGCAATTCTTTTGTCGTCTGTGGAAACCCAAATGTGTTTAAAGCAAGATGAATTTTTAATAGTTATAATTGTGCGAGCCAATAGAGAGAGTCCTCCAACTTCAGCTAGGTTTTTCAGATAAATGCCTTTGCTTCCTCCTCTGGCTAAAATTAATGCATGAATATCATTTTTCAAACTGAAAAAAATTAAGTATTACTTATACATCAATAAGTATATATTTTTCTTACCATAACTCTGTACACCCGGTTTCAAAAATAAAAACAAGTATAATAAGAAACGTTACGGATTTAAGTTTAATCATTGCGTTGTGCTTTGTAGTTCAGGTTAGAATAAAAAAAAAGGAAAATATGTAGCCCATATGAAAAGTATTCGTTAGGGTGACCCAGTAAGCTAAAGTTTTAATTTAATAGAATAAAAAAAAACGACAAAAATATTTGAGGTATTTACTTTTTATGAACTAAATGTTTTAACTTTTGATTTTATGTATTTAAAGTTTTTGATTTGAAATTTAAAACCATATCTAAAAGATATTTACTTGTCCACTCTGAATTTTCTACTAATTCAAACGCACACAATAGCTTAATTTACTTTATTGTGTGTTATTAGGGTGAGCATAAACTCTGTATTTGTACCTTATATATGCGGACTTTGGACGATTACGAACTTTTATTACTCGGCCATAGAGGGTAGTACTGATTTGACAGCTTACCCATGCGGATGTTACTTAAGATTTATCTGCAGAAGTCAAACTAGATTGATTTCGTTATTCAATAATACTAAATCGATTTTTTATTTAATTAGGTATATTTAAATAGTGTTTGCTTAACTTTTTGTGATTTAGCATACCTTGTATTTATTTAAGGCAATCGGTTATGTAATATTTTAAGTAAAACGAAATATGTTTCAAGGTTATTTAGATTCCCCAATCATAACACATTTTATTTATTTGTATTTCCTCCCGATATTTTTCTGACTAATAAAACGACTGTAATTGTTTATTTTTATTTATTGCACAGTTTTTTATTTTAGGCTTTACAATATAAATAAGTTTTTTAATTTATTTACTTTGCTAAAAATCAAGTAAATAATCTTAAAAATACCACGTATTGAGAGGTAAGTTGTGTTAATATATGTAAATATATATAAAAATATATTAACAGAAATTACGCGTGTAGGAAAATATACAAAATATATTCTTCGTTTCTTGAAAAGTGTTACCCGATCGTCATTAGCCCTATTATATAAGGCCGATTCGGGACTCGGAGGTGCGCAGATATACAAACGCTTACTGACTGACTATATGTATAGATCTTTTAAAAATCATATTACTTTTTTATAGCTACGAGTATTCATCTTTTATAACGGCTCTATTATTACATTAAAGTGTGCTTACTAAAGGACACTCGCATATCTCTGGTTGATATATGCCTTGGTGTGGTAATTATAAGTTCTTATCGAGGCAGCCAGGGTTTGAATTAATTGTTTGTCCCTCTTTGCTGGTGCATAGGAATCAATGTCACTGCCACTAAGTCAAGAAACAAATAAAATAATATAAATATATTTTATTATTCGTTACTGAATAATCATTTTTACCTGATATTTCGTGTGCGCAGGACACGTTCCGCCCACGTTTGAGGTCTTGGTATTTCCCGTGCCACTCCAGTTTGTTTTTTGTCAATATAGTCAATTACATCATCATAATAATTGGTTCTGTAGTTGTACATATATTTGTATTGGAGAAACTTCGGCCTGCAAGTACGCGATTGCATAAGATTGGAAGATGAATGGGTTATTCACTTGAGAAATACCAACCTGACCCAGTGTCGGTACAACTGCACCGGTTTCCTGTATCCATCATCTTCTGGCGGAGGTGGAGGCGCTTTGATTTCTTCGATTTCCTCTGGAGCTGCCTCCTCGCCGGCTGGAGTGCCAGCCACAACGCTATCAGCCTTATGATCGGATGCCACACTCGGTGCTTTCGAGGGTGGGGCCGGAGTTCCCGCATTGGATGCCTGGTTCGATGATGAAGCCGCCTTCTCCTCCTCGCCGCCGTCGTCGAAACCCCATGGATCTTCTTCGTCTGCCATATTACTGAAATTAACGGTGGGTTTATAGGTCAAATAAATTCTATGGAACAAAGCCCTGGAAATGTAAGAAATATATCCCATTCTTCTAATTAATTATCATCTTATTTTTTGCATTTTCATTACACGGTGACCTTTTCAAAAGTTGCATAATATTGCACAAATAAAATGTTTTCCTAATTAATGCCAAAATAGTTTTCATTTCTTAATCAGGACACCCAAATAGTTTGAATTCCTTTAAATTTTTCGAATTCAGGACGATTTAAATGGTTCAATGCATCCAAGTCCATATATAAAGAGTTACATCATTCCTTAAACAGAATATTTTAAACGTTTTTTTTATTTTTGTGGGATTCAATTACTTGCTCTTTAAGGGAAAGTAATATTAAACCACTTAAATCACAGAAATCAAAGGACTTTTTTGAAAGCGTCAAGACATATTTCAATCCTCTTCATTAATTAAATAGCAAAGACAAATTGTTATGTTATGGGCAAGGGTATTGCATTTATTTTCTATCACCTAGAACAGGATTCACTAGAAAATTTAGCGACAATACCTTTACTATAGTGTTTATACTGATATAAAAGAAAAAAGACTAAATGATCGAACTGCTGCTCGAAACAAATGCACTTAGAAAACTTAATCTAAATATATCGAGAAGCAGAATCTATATACAAAGGTTGACATACATACACACATACTAAATTTAATTGGCCAAATCACTATTAACACCTATATACCGCGGCAATCAGCTGAGACCTACAATTATAGTAAAAATATAAAACAGAAAGATCATGTCTATTTTGGGGACAGATAAAGCTTTCGCCCCAGGTTTCAATTTCAAGTGGCATTCCATTACATATTGAATGCGAACAAACGGGCTGTGGCTTAAACATAAAATGTGGATTATACATTTTTGTATAGTAAACTTAGACCTAAATTTGTTGTATTGTTTAGTGATAGTGGCAATGTTTTTTTTAGATTGGTCCAACTTCCATATCATTTTGACTTGACGACTTGTTTTGGTCATATCTCTTCTTTTAATAAATTAGAAGGTTAATATTCTTATGACAACATTTTTTAGTCTTGTCTCTTCCTTTAATAAATTAGAAGGTTTATGTTCTTATTACTAATAACGGTCAATAACACAATATAAAACAAGAGAAAAAAATTCAAAAAAATATTTCTTAAAAATAAATAAATAAAATTTTTTTTTATTTTTGTATACAAAATTTTAAATATATTTGTGTTGACCTTTTTGCTGGTTCAATACTAATTCCCAAGGTCCCTGATATCTTACTATTAAATCTTTTATTAAACTCTTAAAATATGGAATTCAAAAGGTAGTTTTTGATTCTGGTAAATTACTTTTGAAAAGTGCGCTGGAACTGGAGTGAAACTATCGATGATATCTTCCCAAGATCAAAAGAATCGATAATAATATCGATGTGTTCAGAGTGACCATTTCTTAAAACCGAAGAGAGGTATAAAGAGTATATTTTCAAAACGGCACACTGGCCACCCCTAAATTTGTTGTATTGATTGTGTTTTGGTCGAATAAGTTTATTCATTTGCAAAAAGTGGTACTGTTTAATTTAGCGGGAGGCAGAAATGTGGCCACAATCAATGTGTCAGTTTTGTTCAGGTAATAAACGCTGCTACGCCCATGGAGGCATCCGAAACCCGAGAGATCTGCGCTATACACACATTTTGCGTGCATATATTGTATGTGTACATATGTATATATGTGCACTTGAGCACATACATAAATATAAATATCAAAAATAACAATTTAGGACGAATTTATATGGAAAATAAAAAATATGTGTGTGCTAATGGCGTTTATTCTGGATATTTTGAGGGCATGTGGCCCATGTGACAAACAAATTCGATGCACACGCACATACATATGGACAAACAACAAACTACTTTATTTAAATTGAAAGGCCCCACCATTTCGAGCCGGTTATATTAATGCATTTAAATGCCCGAGCGAAAATAGTGTCAATTTATGTAAGACGGCGTTGTATCGAGAATGAGAATCCAATCCCCATTGGGAGTTAAAACGTGTAGTCCATTGGACCACCCAAACCATCGGAAAGTGGAGACCCCCGCTTAAACTAACTATGGGGAATATTCGGTTCGGCCTAGTTCGTTCGGAAGTGCCAAGTTTTTTTCCTTTTATCTGAAACTTAACCCGATTGAGTGTGTGAATATTATATGCAAAAAAAGGCCATAACACCAAACTCTGGGAGGGCAAAAAAATTATAGGCGCGGGCCGTGTTTTCCCCACGTGACACGCAGGCGTATGCGTGTGCCAAAAATTCCATTTCGTTCGGCGTATTCATCATGAAGGGAGATTTAAAATTGCATTGGCTTCGCATTCGCACTTTCCGCATTAAAGAGTAGTAACTAGCAAAGGAAAACAGGCCTTAAACAGTGACCCAAATGCTATATTAGCCTTGTTCTCATTCGCACTTTCGAAAAACGCACTCCAAAGTGGAATATATTGAATAAATCCAATAACGAAATAGAATATCTAAAATCAGCTTTTTACTTTTGCATTGACCCTGACCTTACCGAATTGGGATATTTAATTTATTTGTAGTTTGGCAAGCATTCAGTATATTGCAATGTTTTAAATAAAATATTTTGGAAATTAGATTCGTATATAAAAATAATCCCATTTATCACGGGTTCAAAATCGATATTTCTGGTTTTCTGCTGGTTTTGCCTTCTAACGTTTCCTTTGATTTTAAAATTAAGGTTAAAAAACACATTTTTTAAAATTAGAATTTACAATTCTCGTACTTTGTATCTTTTAATTTTCCCATATAATTTGTTTACCATTAAAACAATTTTTCTACCATTATATATGTTCATTAATAACTTTGTTTTTATAATAGTTTTTATAATAAAACACTGCAACTATATTTTATTAATCAGCTGATCTTTTTTTACTTTCAGCGTATTAGCCTCGTGAGGTAAATAATGTCTTGACTTGGTCGACGGAAAATAATCTCATGTAAGTAAACGGTCTTATATAAAGCAAATATTAAATCCTACCAATAATATTTGTGCCTAGCTTAATATAGCCTAAAATGCATGACTAACCCAATACTTAAGCAGCCAATTAAATAAATATGATTTGTACTAAGTATTCTCCAAATGTGTGTGTAAACCTTTAAAATAATCAATCATCCTAACTGATCATGTTAAATACCCATTCGGATTTTAGAAAACCACCAATAAAATATTTATTAAAAACAATAAAAGAAATACCCTTGCAGATGATTTTAATAAAGATCGAAAGAACCCATTATTTTTTGATTAAAACATTTATATACAAAAAACGTATGTACGTACTGGAGATCATACGGTGTTTCTATATCTTAATCTTACTGTTATTTCGGTATAAAATAAAAAGTTAAAACAAAAATGGATCAAATGTCTATTAAAATTAGCGTCGCTCTAAATTCTAATTAATTGTTTCGTCGTTGCGCGAAACTAAACCATTGTTCATCGTTTGCACTATTAGATCTTTGATCTTTGCTTTCTCCAGAATGGCATTTTGCTTTTTCTAAGGGGATCGCAACTCGTGCGACGGTTTATTTTGAGGGTGAGGTAACCGTTCTACGTGGGAATTGACTGACACAACTTTTTAATTTGCAGCTCTGCATCGCTTTTTGTACATTTTTATAAATAATACTCAATAACATTAAAAAGTGATTTTAAAATTAAAAATTCTTAAATTTTGGTTTGTTTTTCAAAATAACTTAAAAAGCGGACAGCAATAAGCATATATTGCCATTAAAATATAAAGCTTTTACGCTGCGGAATAACCTTACTAGGGGAATTTTTAAAAGTTTATTAATTTATTTTTCTCATTCAAAATATTTTACTTTTTAGCATTTAGCAATTTTAAATTAATAATAACGTCATTGTAGTACCAACTGGAATAATTGATAAATGTTGTAGGTGAACGTGGCAACCCTGCTTCCTTTTTTAAAAAAGTCCTACCGTGTACAGAAAATATGGTTAACCAATAATCGTCATGTATAGAGACAATTTCCGCGCATGCGCCTCAACCATTTGATTAGTCCTTCGGTACACATCAGGTTTGAAATATACAAGTTAATAGTCAAGTACATTTTTGCTTATTATTATCAAGAAAAATTTATAAATGAGTCGCTCGTTCAATCATCATTTGTTCGTGCCACAATTCATACATATCGTTAACGTAATGCTATACAGGCACAATTATTGATTTGGAGTTTTTCTGTCCAGAAATAAACATTAAGTCAAATGTACAGACCAGGCAAAGCAATTTAAACAAAGAAAAAACTAAATAGAAACCAATTAGCTCCTAAAAAGTTATAAACAGTGAAAACATGGGGTGCTTAAGTAGTAAAGACCGTTTAACCAAAGAAGACATGGAGTTTTTAAAAACGCATACGAGATATGACGAAGCCACAATTAAAGAGTGGTACAAAGGATTTAAGGTGAGTACAACAATTACCCCACCAATGAAAAAAGTCTCAAATTATGTACATTCGTCTTATTTTATATAGCAAGATTGCCCCAACGGCCGATTGACGCCAGCAAAATTTGTCGATATGTATAAAATGTTTTTTCCATCCGGAAATGCGGAAGAGTTTTGCGACCATGTTTTTCGTACATTCGATATGGACAAAAATGGATATATTGACTTTAAGGTAATTTTTCCTCAATTACTTTTTCGTTGCTGTCGGTACAGAACTTACTGTGAAAGTTTTCCTTTGATATTATGTTGGTTTCAATACAGCAATGTTTGGTTAAAAAAGTTGACAATTATCACTTATTTATGGACAATATACATATTTCCTATCAGAGGTAAATATTATAAAAATTTCTGAACAGGATTTAACAATATCGGTTACTTTTTTCTTTTATCTGAACGAGTCCATTCACTGGATTATTGACTTGAGTGGTTTTCATTTTTTAAATCGATTGTACATATTTGTATGTCGCTCATTTGTGAATCGGGATGATCGTATGTATATTGTGTATGTGATGAGAATGCATATTGTGTTATTATTGTATAGCTGTCACTTGGGCCCCTCTCGCGCATGGTACTTTAAATATTAAATCAACCAAAATAATTGATGCATCTTTATTTTGTCAGCGATTTCTTTACTAGTTGATAGTATAGTATTTTGGTTTTAATTCTTTGAAAAAATTGTATTTTTTGTAGGAATTTTTACTCGCAATAGATGTAACTTCAAGCGGAACACCGGAAGAAAAGTTAAAGTGGGCTTTTCGAATGTACGACGTCGATGGAAACGGTGTTATAGACATACAAGAAATGACCAAAATTGTTCAGGTACTAAACTAATTTACCTAATAAGACTTTAAATAACAGAACAAAATATACATAAACTATTTTAGTACTAACATTTATTGTAACGCTTTTCTAAGATTTTGCCATTAATGTAATATTTTTATTCTCAGGCAATTTATGACATGCTAGGAGCGTGCTCATCTAATCGTCCAGCTGATTCAGCAGAAGAAAGAGCAAAAAATATTTTTGCTAAAATGGACGAAAATAACGATGGTCAATTAACCCAAGATGAGTTCTTGAAAGGATGCTTGCAAGATGAGGAGCTGTCAAAAATGTTGGCACCATAAACAATTATATCCTACAATATGTGTGTATTTGATGAAATCAGTAATGAAATGTATAAATATTTAATTTATATTTCTTATACTAAAATTAAACTACTATAAAACTATGAAATCATTAAACTATTTTCAGTGTATCATTCAAATTAATACATTAAAAATGAATCATCAGATTAAAAAAAAATTAATTCAACGTCATAGTGTCGTTTATAATTTGTTTTTTTATTTCACATTAATCACATATTTTAGTAGTTGTATTCCTGGGTAAATATATAGCGGCACACCGACGATCGGACACTATTCGAAACAATGAGAAAAAATGACGACTAATGGGAACGCTTTTCCTATATTAAGTAAAGGATTGTAAGAAAGATTGAAAATAAATATGAACGTTCGTGTTTTTTATTTTTCACTCTTATCCCGTAATAAAAGCAGATAGTTTTGCTCTTAGCACCTATTATAAATTTACTATTATTTTAATGCTGAAAGTTTTTGTTTTTGATATAACGTAATGAAAACTATATTCATAATTTTGGATTTTTTTCCAACTGCTGTTATATTTCTTAGCTTAGACTTTCACTAGAACAATAAATATAAACATTTGTAGCCACTTATATGTACTTCGATATTTTCTTAGAAAATATTTTTAAACCACACCATTAATATTTTTTTTTAAATGTGCTTTTGGTGATTTAGACTTCCATATATTTATTATATGGTCTTAAACGTCTAAGATGAACATTACAAAGACTTCCAAAATATCTTATTTATAAAGGTTTACACTAAGCAATGTTGTACAATAATCACTATGGCAAACTGCTTAATTGGGTTATCCGTAATCAATCGGTCTGCAAGGGTATTTAAACTTCGGTCCCCGATGAAACTATTCCTTTTTTGTCCAATATATAGTTGTTAACGATAAATATTATATTGCTTTTTAAGATAACTGTATAATGAAATTGTTCTGCAACAATGGGAAAGCAAAATAGTAAACTAAAACCTGAAGTTTTGGAGGATCTCAAACAAAACACAGAGTTCACAGGTAAGTAGAAATTTAATATTAACTTAAAAGTAAAGCGTAACTAAACTTAATAAAAAATTTGTATTTCCTTAGATGCTGAGATCCAAGAATGGTATAAAGGCTTTCTTAAGGATTGCCCTAGTGGGCATTTATCAGTAGAGGAGTTTAAGAAGATTTATGGGAACTTCTTCCCATATGGTGATGCCAGTAAGGTAAAACTAAATGTGCTGTCTTTATTTTCAGCGTTGTCATTGACATCAATAAATTTTAATGTGCTGACTTAGTATTTGATATTTGTATTACTTACCTATAATAATATTTTGGTATCATACCTCTTTTAGTTTGCAGAACACGTTTTTCGAACATTTGACGCAAACGGTGATGGCACTATAGACTTTAGAGAGTTTTTATGTGCACTAAGTGTCACATCTCGAGGTAAACTCGAGCAAAAACTTAAATGGGCATTCTCAATGTATGATCTAGATGGAAACGGATACATATCGCGGCAGGAAATGCTAGAAATTGTTACAGTAAGTTAATATTGAATTATTTTTCCTACAGTTATTAAAATTCATAATGTTGGGAAACGTTTATTCTCCTTTCTTTAGGCAATATATAAAATGGTCGGGTCGGTGATGAAAATGCCAGAGGACGAAAGTACTCCGGAAAAACGAACCGATAAGATTTTTCGGCAAATGGATCGAAACAAAGATGGAAAATTAAGCTTGGAAGAGTTCATAGAAGGAGCCAAAAGTGATCCATCAATAGTACGATTATTACAGTGTGATCCACAGTCTCATTAACTTAATTACTATTGAAAAGCAAGCAATAATCATTTAAACGTGTATAGAGTAATTGCGAATTAAATTGTTTTGTTTCAGTATGGCCATTATGTATATTTCTTTCTAATAATAAACAATTCTTATAATATTAAATTATAATATTAAATAATATCTATTATGACCGTTCCAAAACACCCATGTTGAGGTTTTAAATTTTTCATAATAAAATGATCGTAAAGGAAGCGTTTATGTAAAATCATTTGTGAAATATAAAAGAGGTAAGTAATATATAACTATGAATTTGCCGTATACGTTTGTTATTCTTATGAACAAAAAATGTAAGCTTTATAAAACAATTTTCTTAAAAGTCGTAAAAAACTTTTTTTTTTCCTATATATCGAAGAGAAAACTCACCCAGATTAGATTACCCTATCTGCAGTCAGGGAACTAGCCTTTTAATAAGCTAATAAATCTATTTTAGTGGCTTTATCTCACATTTATTATGGGGAGGCTCGGCTTTAGACGATTTGGGAAGCTCAGCGAGATAAGATTACACTATCGGCTTTTTCTGAACTAATTACTATATTTTATCTGATGTTTATTGCAGGGAGACTTTGTTATATTTATTAATAATCAAAAAGTGGCGCCACATAGCCGTTTTAACAATGTTTTTACATATTGCAATATAACACAATGATGTAGATTTATGATCCAACCTAAAAATAAAACACTTTTTCTCAGTTAATTAAAAATACTACCTTTTTTAACAGAGGCATAAAATAAATTCATTTTATTATTCATTTTGGTAACATATATATTGCATGCACTAGCAATTTTCAGAGCACTATCATTCTTGGTTTTCGTTATCATTTTCTTAAATAGCTTGAAGCACTTTGCGGAAGCGGTCGAGGACAATGTTTGCATGATAGTCCTTAAATATCAAAGCTGGGCGGAATCTAATGGAAATTTCCCCGCAGCCTCCGGTTTGAATGCCTTGCAACTTCATCGCCCCAATTATTTGATCTCGCACTTTGGTGTTTGTGCAACTGATGGCCAAAAATGTTCCACGACCGCGTGTGGAGTGTAAGATATGCGGAAATTCCTTCTCCAGGCAGAGCAATCCATCCTTCAGAACCTTTCCTGCCACAGCGACATTAGCCAAGAGCTTCTCTTCCTGGACCACTTTGACAATTTCCTCCAAGAGAAGAATTTTTCCCGGATCCCCCATCCAGGTGTTGAAGATTCTGTACGGCTCCTTTGGAAGGAAGTCTTCGTTGTGGAAGTAGCCACCCAACTGCAGCTTCTTGCTGAAGGTCACGACATCTGGGGGACTCTCCAAGTCGAAGTGCTCATGGGCCCAGAATTTTCCAGTGCTGCCTCCGCCGGTTTGGACTTCATCGATCAAGAGGGCGATGCCGTTCTTCTTGCAAATGGCCTGCAGACTCCTGAAGAATTCGGGCGAGGCTTCGTTGTCGCCTCCTTCGCTTTGGATGGGCTCCACCACAATTCCGGCGACGGGACTCTTGCTGGCGTATTGCTGAATAAGATCCTGCACTTCGCTAAGGCACTTCTCGTCCTCTTTTTTGTTGTACGCTACATTTTCGTCCAAAGGATATTTGTAATCGGGAAACGAGGCAATGGGCCAATCGAAGGAGGGAACATCGAGTTTATGAATGTATTTCGAATGTGTGGTCGAGAGGGCGCCCAAAGTACGGCCGTGGAAAGCTCCCTTGAATGACAGAATACTAAGTTTTGGAGCTCCTGGCGGAATGTTAATCATGCAAGAGCATTTCTCCTCCTCGGTGAAGGGTGTATTACCGCGAAGTTTGTTTTGGTACCTATAGAAAAAGTAAAACCCAAAAAAATAAAAAAAGAACATTTTCTTATGGAGTCCTTATTTGTAATTTGAATTTGTTTTTCAATCTTACCAGATAAAGATGCTCTTATATGCATTTTCATTTGAACACGAACCACACATCATCGTTGTGATTTTGTTAAGTCCCTTGGGTGCAATGTTCAACAGAACTGAATTTAGTTTTTCCGGCCATTCTTTGCCAGGGAATACACCAAGTGCTGGTCTATTAATCAAAGCTGAAAAGTTAAGATAAAATTATTATTATTATTGTTATTATGTACTCACAGAATTCTAGCAAACATTGATTACTACTTACTTTTCACGTTTTGCTCTTTGTTAAAGACATTATAAAGTCTTGGGTGATTGTAACCCAAGGGAACTGAGGAAATTTGAGTGTAGACGTCTAGTAACACATTTCCATCAACATCGTAGATATAATTTCCAATGGATTTTTCGTAATCAGCAAAAAATTGGATGGATCCGGTCGCCTATAAAATATAAATTCGTTTTAATGAAAAATTAATAAAATAGAAGAATAAGACACTTCGGTTGTCTAAAAAAGTTATCTTTAAGTGGACGTATGGCATGATGTTGAAATCAGTTTAAAAAAATATTTATGCGCTTGTTAAGTTATTAATGCCTGCACTCTTGATAACGAAAAATAAAACTCACCTGGACAGAATCCAGCTGCTTTTTAAGCTCAAGTGATTTGGGGCCAGGTATCGATTTAGTTTTTACCACGGGCTCCTTGGGCTCATTGTTGGTGGAGGAGTACCTCTTGGTACTCAGCCGATACAGACCTAAGACGATTCCCTATCAGTTTAAGTAAAAGTTTAAATATTCTTTTTGCTTACTCTGCTTGGTCAACGTATTTAGCCACAAGCTCCGCATGGTTACTGGTACTGCCGATCGACAGGGGTTAAGTGAAGGAATTGTTCAATAAACCTAACGACGAGCCACTAATACTAATTTAAATATATTTACAGAATACAAACATATAGACTCTTATGTATGGGGGTATATACACATATCCATGCGCTCGGGCAGAACCACACACTCTCAGTTTGGAACTTATCAATTTAGCTTTTGGAATTCATCATGGTTCTGCGTCAATTACATATTCTCGGGTGAAAGTAGTGCACAAGTCAACGCCTATTCAAATTTTAAAACTGAAAGCAAAGGATTAAACTACATGGACTTGTATTATTTTCAAATTATAACAGCAAGTCTGCTTTTTAAAAATTCAAAGTCAAACTAATTGTAATTTTAAAAGTACAAAAATGTAACGGTTCGAGCACCAGTATAGAAAACATTTGCGAAGATATACCCACGTATAAATATTTAACATTTTTGTGTAATTTAATCCATTAAAGAACCACAACACATACATATGTATGTGGTATTACAAAAAAGTATGCATTTTTACTTTTGTTTTTTAAATCTATAAGTATACTTAAAATTAACATTTGAAATTAGTTAAGAAAGAGGTTATCAAACATTTAATTTTAAAAATGTTTTAATAACGTAAATAAAAAATATGTATTTTTTTGTAAATTTTTCAATATTATTTAACAATATTAATTTTTTTTCTCTGTAACAAAAACTTTATTTTTGAAATTTCATATATCTAGTTCAAGATAAGGTTATTATGGGAAAAACGGTTGAATTGTTGAATATGCATTAAAGCTATTTATCAGCTGTTCCATACAAATTAAATTTTGGAAAATTTCAGCTATTCAAACCTTGGAGGCTGTTAAACGGTTAAAACTTGAAATGTCATTTTATTTTATTAGATTTCATGACAACTCTAAAACATTTTAGTATCACAGCGACGTATTATTTATTTATAATCAAACTAAATTAATTTTACATTTTTGACTGTTGAGTAAATAAAATAAAGTAAGGTTAGAAAGCATGTAATTTATATTGATATTTTTCATCGTCAGCTGTTCTAAACGAAAGAATTAGTAAAACCGCGTAGTTATTCCTTATCCCCATACTTAATCCCTTTTATAATTTTTTAGAAATCAACTGATTTAAATTAAACTAATGTTGTCTTTCATGCGTATCATTCCATAATGAGATCTGCCGATAGGTATTTTATTTTTAGTTAGAATTTTTTTCTTGAATAGTTAAAGCCATAAAATATTTCCCAATAATATGGATTTATTGTTTTCCAAAACAGTATACTTTAAAAAGCGAACGCCTCTTTAAAGAATTTAGTAATGTTATTTTAATAAATAAAATAATGTTGTTCCAATTCCAATGTTTCAATTTTGTTAATAACTATCGCAGAACATGGAACGGTTAGAAGTCTGATATTGATTTTTGTTTTATGTAAATGGCACATGCGGAATGTAAAATAAAACCCAGTTGAAGCAGACAATTTTCGTAATAATATGCTTGAAATGAACAAAACTGCAATCGGCATTGCAGCGGGAGTGGCTGGCACTCTGTTCATTGGATACTGCATCTACTTTGACAAGAAGCGCCGCAATGATCCCGAGTACAAGAAGAAAGTCCGCGAGCGTAAGAATGATTAAGGGGCCGAGTTAATTATGAAAGAAAGTGAACGTTTCATCATGTTTTAGGTCGCCGTCGCAACAGGAAAAGCGGCACTGCCAAGCCAGGAATTCCAAACCTGAACGACCATGAGGCCATTGAAAGGTAGGATACTCCGATGGGATACGCATTATATAATGCGGCACGTGTGATTGTGCCGATTCACTACAGCTCCATTCATACACGCAAGTCCATGTTTTCCCAACGAAATCGATGTTTGCATATGTATGTGCAATGTACATCCATGTGTACATACATACATTTGGTTGGGTTAACTAAACTAAAAGTCATCAATAAGAAAAATCATTTCGGTTGGAGGATTTTCGTGTATTAGCAAACCCTTTCACTAGAAGGGAATTTTATTAACATCAATATATGTACCATAGTTAGCCCATAGTTTAGGCGTAAGAAAACGCGTGGTTTTAGGCAGTCTTGAAGTTCTAACGAAAAAGTCTGATTTTTAATCTGGGAATTATAGCAAATATTGAAACTTCAAACCTATTTATCCATATGCAAAAGCAGAAGGGTATCACATATCTCCAACACATTTTTCTTTGTCCAAGGTCTTCCTTTATGACTCAACTCATTCGATAAATATTAAACAACTAGAGAATCCGAAAAAATTAGAAATTATGTGGTTTGATAAACAGAAATGTTAATGAATAATTCCAGTGCATATAATAATATTATAATATTGCTCAAAATTAGAGTCTTCTTCAAAAAAATACTTATTGATTCGACTTAAATTCTATAATTCGTAGATACTTAGTTAGCATATAATGGTATTCATATTTAAATTTACCCTAATAATTTATTTTTCAACCAAATCCGTTTTGGTTCTTACGTTCGTAAAATTTCTGTAACACGCTCGATAGAACCTATGTACTTTCAAGGGAACTGACCTAAGTTGAGTTATCTTTTTCTCTTGTCAATATTATTATTAGCAGCTTAATATCAAATCAAAGCTTGATAATACGTCAAATATTAGCACCAATTTATATGTTCAACTCCCACTGATGAATATGCTTCATCTTTTCAGATATTTCCTACAAGAAATCCAGCTGGGTGAGACCCTGATTGCCCGCGGAGACTTCGAGACTGGCGTGGAGCACTTGGCGAATGCCATCGTGGTGTGTGGCCAGCCGGCTCGTCTGCTGCAGGTGCTGCAGTCCTCCCTTCCAGCCCAAGTATTCGCGATGCTGATCGTCAAAATGCAGGAGTTTGGGAATCGGGCGGCCGAGGGCAACGACGGGCCAATCACTCTGGGACAAAGTTCGGGGCAACAGCTTGACGGCGCCAAAATTATCGAGTGCTCATCTGGAAACGCAAGTATCGATGACCTTGAATAATATTTGGAGATGGCTACAGAAATTGGAATATAAATTTCAACAGTAGAAATTAAGGGCTTCACATATAAACATCATATTTTTTTTATATATTGATTTCTCTGGATGTTCCCAATACATAAAAATAAATATGCGTAAACTGTTAACACTTAACGATTGTGCTCTGATTTTTGTTTTGTGTGGTAGTGACGTTAAACGAATATTAAAGATCAACTCTACAAAGCTATATTTTGTCAAGCATTTTCATATAACGGGTATGTTAATGTATGTGAAAGTATAACAACAATAAAAGATTATGAAAATGTTGGAAATATTAAAGTTTTTTACATCTTGGGAAGTGGTACCATCTACTATTTAGAGTCGATTTATACACTAGTTTATATTTTATTTTTTTACGTCTTTCATGACCTCACCTTTGAATTGAAACAAGTGTGACATTTATATTGTTGAAAACTTTTTTTGGATTTATCGGTCAAAAAGTTTCAATCAATTATCATTCATTTCAAGGTGAAGTTTTGGGAATACCCTTATTATTAGTTATACCATATCAGTCAGAAAAATCATTATAGCTATAGTGAAGAACTGGTCACATCAGAAGATAAAGATTTATATGTATTTTCATTGCTTAATTTGTAGTTTTCGCATTGATAATCAATCGCTGTTCATTAATTACGTTATATCAAATTTGAGCAATTACAATACCATTTGGGAGTTTTCCATCAAAAGAAATTGAGCAACAATGAAACCGGATAACATGAACAACTTGTCGAAAGAGCGATCTTCCCGGAACTCCAGCACTGAGAACAATTCGGTAAGCAATATTAAACATAATTTGATTCAATTGCAATATAAGACTTTATATTTTAGCACTGCAGTGATTCCGAGATGGAATTTGTTGGGTCAAGCGCTCAGGGACTTCCGAAAACTAGAGAAAAATATTATCAAAAAATCTTTGATTTGAAGCGCAAGTTAGCAGAAGTTGAAATCAATTTTAAAGCCCAACAGGAAAAGGTCAATTGACTTGAAAATAGCATAAAGGATAAGGACAATTTTATTAAGACCTTACAAACGACGATCGATTTAGTTAACCAAACAAAAGAGTTCAGCATACAGAAAATGCAAACTCAAATCGACGATCTTCAAAGTGCTCTAGATTTGTGCAAGAGTAACTCCTTAATAAGGGATACATCTGGTTCAGTGGACTCAAATGATCAACACAGAAAGAGAATTGAAGAGCTAAATGCAGAAATTGCAGAATTGAAAAAGAAGAACAATGCTGTTGACACGACTCCGAAATATGAAAGCAACCTAAGAGAGAAAGAAGAGCAAATCGCCAGGTTGGAATTCAAAATTGACGAATCGAAACTGAAAATTATGAAATTGGACAGTAAGGTTTTGGAGAAGGATGATAAACTAATGGAAATGGAAAAAAAGTTGGCCAAGTTTTCCCTGAATACTGAGGACACAAGTGAAATCCCCCATGTATTCCTCAACTCCTCGAAGGTTCCCGCCATGAAATTGGTAACGCTTCCCGATTTCGAACCCTTTGCAGCAGTTTTTGAGGATATTCCATCAGCCGGCACAGGTTGGATGGTCATTCAACGACGAATCGATGGAAGTTTCGATACAGACATAGGTAATAAATTAGAAAAAGGCTGCGGAGATTTAGATGGAGAATTCTGGCTTGGCCTCGAAAAATTGCATAGGATGACAACAAATCGTAGACTTGAATTATATATTCACCTTGTTGACTTTGATGATGTAACTGCTTTTGCAAGATATGATCACTTTGTTGTCGGAGGCCCAAGTGAGAAATATAAATTGGTCAGTCTTGGTGAATACTCGGGGAATGCTGGAGATGCCTTGCGAAGTCATATAAACGAAGCATGTATTCAGGAAAATGTATTTGGATTTATTCCAAATTACAAATGGTGGGGCCAAAAAGACTGGTATGTATAATTTATTTAAGGGGCTTGCCAGTCCTTAGTAAGCTGGATCTAAGCTTTGTAGAGATTTATTTTAAGACCCTTGCTTATAATGACATTGACAGAGCTAAAAATTTCTTAATTTTTTCAGTAATTTGAATGGAAAATACTGCGGTTCTAAAGTTCTATTGGATACCTCGGATGGAATTTGGTGGGGCCGTTGGAATATGGGGAAAAGATATTCTCTGAAATCGTGTAAAATGCTAATCAGACCAAAACCGTAAAAACAAAATAAATTAAGGAAAAGGAATAAAGCCATAAACATAATACTATTTTGTGTATAATAGCCTTGATTAGTTAGTACTAGTTTTATTGACAATAGAGCTTATAATATTAATACCTTTACTTCAAAGAAATTTTTTTGTGGCACCTCTAAATGACCACAAAAAAGTTTTCTATTGCTAAATTAAAATTAAAATTTTTCAACTATAATATATTTTTTTAAAAAAATACGTTAACCCAATTATTTTGTAAGCTAGTGTTATTTGTAAATGGCTTTAAAAATATATTATGCGGCTGAAAGCTGGCCACACTCGATGATGAATAATAATGCGCACTTAATAGTGATAGCGTAATTTGTAAATTGGTCGCCATGAAACCCGACAACTTAAATAATCTCTCGCAGAAACCCCGAGGATCAGTGGAAGGCTCAACCACGGAAAGCAATTCGGTAAGTTCCATTATAGTCGTCATTATGCAATGAGCTCAGATACCATCTTTTTCCAGCCCAGCAGCGATTCGGATATTGAAGATTTCAGCTGTGTGGCAAGCGATCAAAAAAGGATTGTACAAGGGCTAAGAAAGACCATTAGGAAGAATAATACAAAGATAAATGATCTGGTTGCCAAGTTGACCATTGCTGAAATTCATTTGGCAAGTGAAAAGGAAAAGTGCGTTAATAAGGACGATTTAATAAAGTCTTTGCACATGTCGATTGATTTAGTTAATCAAAACAAAGACTTAAGCGCAAAGCAATTGAAAGGACAAATTTTGGAACTGAAAAATGCACTTGAATTGAGCGAGAGTCATTCTATAAAAGTTGAAGATGAAAAAACATCCGTCCGTATAGACTTTAACGATCAGGACAAGAAAGAGATTGAAGAATTGAATACCAAAATTGCTAAGCTTGAATGTACAATTCAAGAAAAGGACGCTAAAATTTTGGAATTAGATGAGAAGTTCAAGAAATATGCAGACAATCTGAAGAAGAAGGAAGAGGACCAAATTACATCAGATGAAGCAAATATAAATAAGTTCAATGAACCTGTTTACCTCAACTGCTCTAAAGTCCCTTTAATTAAATTTGTAAATGTTGAAAATGGAAGAACGTTTGCAGCTGCGTTTGAGAGTATTCGTTCAGCCGGTTCTGATTGGATGGTCATTCAGCGTCGTGTCGATGGAAGTGTCTCATTTGACCGATATCTAGATGATTATGAACGTGGATTTGGTGATCTAGGCACGGAATTCTAGCTAGGCCTTGATAGACTGCATAAGCTAACTACAACTCGTAGATATCAATTGTATATTGAACTTGTCGATTTTGACGGGGCTAGAGCTTCTGCAAGATATGATAACTTTGTTGTTGGAAGCGCAATGGAAAACTATGAGCTGAAGTCCGTTGGCCAATATTCAGGAAATGCTGGGAATGCTTTAGAGTACTGTGTTAAATGTTGTTTCAGGGATAAATGGTGGGATACTTCTAAATGGTAAGAGTACTATTTATTATTTAACATATCAATATTTTAATATTTACTTTTAGCAATTTAAACGGAACATACTACAAATCTAAACATGTTGGTAGGGACTTCAACTTAATTTTTTGGGGTCTCTGGAATATGGGCGAAGCACATTCTCTCAAATCGTGTAAAATGCTGATCAGACCAAAGCCATAAATGTAAGGTGTAAGGTGTGTTTAAATAATAATAAAAAACAGCAATATTTAATTTTTATTATATTATTATTTTTATAGGAACCAAGAGGGTTACTTTGGTTGGTCAATACCAACCACGGGAATACCCTAAATATTTATTTTCAGAATTGGCGCCTCCGACCCAGTTTGGTAATATTCTTCAATATTTTTCTGGTCACACTGAGGAAAGCAGCATTTCTTTTGGTTTATAATTACAATATTTGCTAAAGAGTTTTTATAAAACTATTCGCATTTTTCACCATATTTACTACATCCCAGGAAAAGGTAATCATTTCCTATCTTGTATTTGCAAACTGTAGAATTTAATCCCCATGTATTTGCACCAGTTTTCAAAGTTTTGGCGGAACCTTTTAATAGAATACATACTTCAAAATGGATCAGCAGCATCAGCTCTGCCTGAGTTGGAGTCACCACCAGTCCACATTGGCCGGGGTGTTTGTAAATCTGCTGGAGAACGAGTCGCTGGCCGATTGCACCGTCGCCGCCGAGGGAAAGTATCACAAGGCCCACAAACTGGTGCTGTCGGCCTTCAGTCCCTACTTTGCGGTGAGTGGAACTCACCCTCCGGATCGAAAAGAATAGTTTTTGAAATACCATACCACACAGGCCCTGCTCCAGGAACAGTACGACAAGCACCCCATCTTTATGTTGAAGGACGTCAAGTACCAGGAACTGCGCGCCCTAATGATCTATATGTACCGCGGGGAGGTGCACATTCCCCAGAGCCAGCTGGCCGACCTCCTCAAAGCCGCCGAATCGCTTCAGATCAAAGGCCTTCAACAGGATAATAACCAGGAGGATAATCAGATAGAACGTACTCCCGGCAAGCGAAAAGGTTCGTTCGGCGGTGAGGAGCGTCGCTCACTTCGCCCCCAAAAAGTCAGTCGACTGTCGAGAAATGGTAAGAAGTGTTCCATATTTCGTGTAATAAAAAATGTTCAAGGACATAAAATAACATCTTGCCCTTCGTTGCAGATGGTCCAAATGCCGCCGTCATTGAAAATATAGTACTACCGAGCCCAGGTTTGCAAATATCGAACGCCGTTAGCCTCGAAATGGATTCCAAGTCCGAGGTGGATAGTGAAGACTTTGAAAATGAGTGCGCTATGAGCGAGAGGGCCATGCCAATCCAGCCCAACAAATTCCATGATGGCCTCATTGACCAAAATATTGAGCCACAGAAAATTCCTGAAATGGATCCCTTCATCGATTTACCGGAAACTTCCAAAGGTGTGGCTGACGAAATAAGGAAACTGAGCGACGCTATTAAGAGAGTTGAGAAAATTGTGAAAGACACGAATCCCAAGATTTTAGAGGGAGTCTCAAAATTGCTTGAAACCAATGACAACTGGCCGGCTAATCCACATTTGCCTGTTGAATCCTTCGATGAATTGGAAAACTTGGAAGTGAAAGTTCAAAACAATTTGAATCTATATGTTCCAATTTTTAAGGGATTGCTAATCCCTGGCGGAGTCGCAATGAACCTACAAAGAATAATCGATGAAAAAATACTTTTCGAAATGAATTTTTCTGGAAAAAATAACAAAAAAGGCCTGAGGAAATATAACAACTTGATGCACGCCCTGTACCAAGCCGTAAAAAGGGAAAACTATTCGCAAATAGAATTCCAAACGGACATCCGTAGTTCTTTTTCTAAAATCAAGAATAAAATATATAAGAATAAATATGAAGCCAGGAATAAGGCCATGAGAAACTTTGCTTTAGACGACTCTGAACAAAGTTAAGGTTCGCATGTTTATAATTTATTTGAACTTACTTTATGTACAAAACCAAAACTTATGATACCATAGTTGCATTAAATAAGACATAGATTGGATATATTCATAAGACAAGATCAGAAATATATGAAATAAACAACAATGTTATAAAGATGGCATTGGTCCTGTCACAGACATCTTTTTCAACCGAAATCCGTATAGTAACAATGAAAAAAAAATCCCGATATTTTCCAGCGGTGGAAAGTCGAGGATATTTTGCAGGAAAATCTCACCGGATGGCGCCACCCAATGACGGATTGTTAGGCTCAAGGAAATCTAATATAAAAATCTCCCAAGGACTTTTTACGGTCTTCATTTATTTATTTCTAGCAAATAAACATTTAACTGCTACAGGTTGGTAGGAAAATATATTTACTTTGTAGACACCATATTAAATATTAAATTAAATATTAATATTAAGAACAACACACAAAACACTAGAAAGTAAAATTGGAATAATATAGGTATTTAACCATAAAAACCATAATTTCGCGTAATAGGAAATTTTCTTGTGAACCTGTAAAGTTGGGAAAATAGTCAAACGTAACATATTTTAGACAACATTACCCCTTGAATTGGGTATTTTGCTAGCCAGGGACATTCTCTGCAAAAAATCGGTATATTTACCAGATATGTAAAACATGGGGTGTGTCTTTATTATTCAGGGGAAATAACAGTTCTGTTAATATTAATAGAACCACCCCCAATTTTAACAGTTCGGTTAGTAGTACTCGATGTTCCAGTTCGAGGTTGCAACGGGATTTAACCCAACATGAAAGGACTGACGATGGCCAGGACAACGGCGATGACGAAAATTCGAATCAGTTGAATTTCTGTTCTCATTGACTGCGGTTTATATTGGTTTAAATCGCGGCAAACTGTGCGTCGGTAGCTTGCAATTGAATGAAGGAAAAGTATGTTTCAATCAAAAGTCGCGCTGTGCTTTTAATATGACTGCGAGCATAAACGACGATATGCGATTCAATAAGTGTTTCCACGCCAATACGCATTTGCAGTGCTAGTGATTTTTATCTGAAAAATGCAAAAATATGTACGTACGTATTGTTTATTACAAATACGTTCGACGGTTCACCATAATAATATTGTTTTATGAATAAGTGTAAAAGTGATTAAAGGTTGCATAACCCCATGTGGTGAATCAGAAACGGAATATAACAACAAACATCAGTGGAATAAGCTACAAAATACACCTTCAAAGAGGAAACTTCCCCAAACGGGTTACATTTCTTAAATTGCGAAACCATTGCAATGCGGATTATGGGGAACTCAGGGTTCCAAGTTTGGTTTCCTGCGATGGGTTTTTGGAATTTCTTGGGAATTTACTTTATTTATTGTCATGAGCTGTGAAGATATAACTAAATATTGCCAGAGGTCACTGTTTTCACAACAAAGATTTTGATATTTCTAGGGACCAGTTTCTGCATTTTGCTTTCATATTTAAAATATTTTTAATTTAACAATATTTTAAAGTAGTTGCTCTGCGGACCAACAAAGTTACGTTACAAGTTGCATTTGAAAATCCAGTAATATAAATACCACTAAAAATTAAGGAAATATTTATAAATGTAAATAGGAATTAAAAATTTAATGACGAAGAATAACTAGCAAGCCATATTGATTTTTCCTTAATTGCTTTATGTTTCGCTTTATCCGAAAACGGTTTGAAGAAAGAAAATGGCACTGGAAAACTAAATCATAGACCATTTATTTATTTATTTATTTAACTTTGATATAGGTCACTTTATCGAAACAATAGAAAGGAATAAATAAAATTCGTCAAATTTTTTGGCAGTCCACCGATTTAGCAGGAGGGGTTAAATTTTGGTTTCTCCAGTTTTAAAGATCCGTGAGGTTGTTTGTATAATTTGACAGAAATTAAGCTGACTATTTAGTGGTTAACTTGCGGACCTCCTCTTTTGAAACATCTAAAATGGTTTCTATTAGATATTTATGCTTTTGGATAAAAGGACCCAAAGTAAGATAGTAACTTGGCTAATATATATAGGTGATATTTTTTTAGTTTGCACCAAGATCGTTTGATTTTATTTGAATTCTGGCGGTTACTATTCGATAACCTGCAAGGCCGATTAACCGATTGTTACTCGATTTTATATTTATTTATATTTTATTTATATTTTATATTTAATTTTTATGTAGTTGTAGTTGTAGTTTAATAATAGTTTAATAATATATAATAACTCATTATATAAATCTAATTTGTATTCTATCAGAATACGCTTATTATACTTATTACATTTTATAAATTATTTCTTTGTGGATTTTTATTACATTCTCTTCTTTCCTGGGATATAGCATTTCTTTAACATTTCAAAATTTCAAATTCCATTTTACAGCATTAGGACGTCTATATTATATAGCTGCCATAGGAAGGATAAAAAAATTAATGCCAAAAATAATACAAAAGCAAGCAAATCTAAATTTAATGTTTTTGTAAGCTTGCTTCCTTTCTTTTTTTGCTTTCTATTTATTTGAACTTTTTTAAACTGTTTTTGTTCTAACGGTTTTTCTCACTTTTTTCGATTGTTACAAGCAGTTTTTCCCACTTTTTTCGATTTTTACAAGCAGTTTTTCCCACCTTTTTCGATTTTTACAAGCAGGGCGGAGTGTTATCGACGATCGTAGTTATAGTGCATACATATACATACATATACATGCAGCTGGAAATTAAATTAATGTGAATCCGCGTTTAGTGCTCAAGAATTCGGTGATGAATGAAAATACAGCCCAATGAGAGTGATTCCCCGAATTAACGAACAACCAACGAAATTGTGGAGTATTAGTCGTTCCAGCAACAGCGAAGTTGTTTGCGCAGTGGTCTCGACTTTAAATTATAAAGGTATACACACACACCTACGTTTGTTTGTATGTTGGCCAAACATTTTTGAAAAGATTCAACTGTGGATTGTGCATTTCTGTATTTTATTCAACCGAAAGCCAAAGTGCTGCCTACACGGAGTTTATCACGGCGATTGCGAGTGTGTGTGTTTATTTACCTTGTCGGAAAATTAGGCCCACGGAAAAAGAGACACATGTTATCTGTGTACACCGATGTACATATGTATATATGTAGGCATTGCATACCTATGTAAATGCTGCACTCCCAAATGAAAACTGGAGTTTGTGGTCGTAATTGTGACTTTGTGGACTGATTTTCGGAGTGAGAAACCAGACAAGTTAAAAAGGTTTTATTCTAATATCTCTGTAATTCGGGCTTACTTGTGAGAGTTTTCTTCTAAATAAATATCCCTTACTGATTCACATTTCCTGTGCTGGCTAACCCATTTCGACTTCTTTTTCTTATGTACTACGGGCGTATTACTCATAATTACCTACGCGCCGCACCAATTTCGCAACCTTCACATTTTCATGAATCGTTTCGAAACTTCATCTGTTAACAAGTGGTTCTTCAATCAAGTGATTATGGTGACAATAATTGTTTTTAATGAATCTTTGGAATGAAAAGAATTTAAAATTCCTATTCCCGGTTTTAATCAACAATAAGAAAAAAAGAGAGTTACTCTTATTCTTACAACTTCTTTCATAGATTTTATATAAGGAAAATGAAGCCCTACTTTTCACACTTTTGGTTTATTAGTTTTCCTTATCTGGCAAAGGTGTCAAGTAAAAGGCTTTGTTATAAGCTTAAATTGTTGAAAATAAACGTATGGAGAAATTCCCGTTTCTTAGGGGCGTTTATTCTTTAAAAGTCTTTCATAAAAATTTATGCTTTATGATACTTCAGGTTACAGTAGATAAGGCAGCTTTTACATTGGTAGAGGTGATTTTGTGAATTAGAATGGGACTCAAGAAGTGAAAGAGTAACCGCTGATACAAGATTCTATAAGTTCATCAATCCCTTTTATTAATCCCTAATTTTTGTTGGTGCTATTATATAATATAATAAATTAAATTTGAGAATATTCTCTTTTAACACTTACTAGTTTCTATTTGTCCTTAAATAGCAATACCAATTATTATAAATGCGCATCAAACAAGCAAAACTTAAATTTTTAAAATGCTATAATTAAAATCAGAGGTTGACTGCTAAATTGAACAAATATGTATACATGTATGTGTAACAAGTAATATTAATAATAATTACTAGAATGAGCAGAGCATTGGCTGATAAGGTGACTGTGCCCCCAAATGTAGAATCTAGGCCAAATCGATTAAAAAAAGCAGACATGACATTTTGAACATTTTGACGATTAACTGATTTTTAGAAATTTAAAAACTTAAATGACTTACCTGGATAAAATGTTTAGACTTGCGTAACTAGGGATATGTTATTTCTGTTTAGATATAAATGTACTTATGTTGGTAATTTAATCATTTTTTTGTATTAGTGGACTGTTGAGGAACGCATATTTGGAAAGGTAACATTTTTGTAGATGGCAATACCCTTGACACCTTTTAAAAATATTAAGCACCAATTTTTTTATATTTTCAAGGAGTACATGGATTAAAAAATATATCCAACCGTTTTTTAAAATAGGTTTGGTTTACTCATTATTTTCTTGGTCGTATTTTTTTTAATAATTAAGAGTTAAATCAAATATTTGTTTTAATTTCTTTTTACCTTGAAAGAATTTTGAAAATGTTGCGTTCTTCGTGTTTTCAAATATCAATGTTTGCCCAACATGGAACTTTTTAAGATTTTAATAAATATCGCGGTACAGTGTAATAAAAATAATAAAAAAAAGATTAGATAAGATAAGAAAATAAAAGTGACTGAAAAAGAAGTAGTTAAAGGCAATTAGCTGAATGAAATGAATTTTTTTAAATGTGAGACATGTGACTGTTAATGTGTGTATTATTTTTTAAACATCTTCAAAACAATGCTGATTAATATTTCCAATCATTTCTTGTATTGACTCGACTATCAATCATAAATTCGATACTCCTTTTTAGTAAAGGGGTTTAGGGCTATAAATTACACCCACAATTTTTTTAAAATTCTAAATCGAATTTATCTCTTTAAATATAAACTCCAAAAACAATTTCACGATAAGAAAAATTTGGAAACTAAATTCAATTCAAACCCAATCACATTTATAATTTATTTAATTTAATTAATATCATTTTTCATAAAATGTTTTGTGTAATGCAAAGGAGGCATAAAAACTATTGACAGCTTATAAAAAAACGGAGGTCTTCGGCCTGTGGGAAAAATTAAAAGATACACTATTTATATAATAGACTACTGTTAATAGATGTAAAAGATTAAGGAATAGTAGCAATTACAATTTCACTAATCATTTACATAGGTAGAGCAGGCATCAGAGTCTGAAAATAATTTCTCAATCACAAAATTTCTGATCTTTAATAAATAAAAAATAATATAGATGTGTAAAACAATTATGTGCGGCATTTTAAGCTTAAATATCGATTCTGTACTTGTACAACTTAAAAACAGAATGGTGTCTTTAAACAACCTAAATGCGTTGTTGGAAACTAGTTGACCAGCCAAACTTGTAAATTTTTAGTTAAATATATCATTAACCAGCAACACTACACCTTCACTTACGATTGTAAGGGAATAAGCCAACATTTTCGCATAATTTTGCGAACGTTTCTATTATTTTTTCCAAGACAATAATGTGCAAAAAATATGATTAATTTTTTTTGGGGACTTGTTTTAAAAGTTCTTTCGCTTGTTGTTAATTAAGCTTTTTCAATACACTTTAAAACAAATTATAACCAAACTTATATCAGCTTTCATTAGAGAGAAAATAGGAAGAAAGCAAGCCCTACCAAAAAGTTTCTATTATTTTTTCCACCGGTGTACGTAGTCCTGACCAGCATAACCAGACGATTTAATTTATAAATATCCGTTTCTTATTGCAAAATAGATGGGATTGGTTTAAGCTTTAGTATTCTTTTATGTGGAACTATTCTAAAAAATAGCAATACTGATGCGTAACCTTGATTACATATGAATCTTATCATAATACTATATTTTTTGATAATTTGCTGTTAGTATTTCTTTGATTAATATAATTATTATTATTTTTCTTTACCTTGCAGGATATTATGTGAAATAAGTGCAGTATATGTTTACTATGAAGATTAAAAAATATGTAACTCCTGTAAAAAGAAAAGCTTTCAACATATTCCAATGGATTTCACTACTGTGTAGTCTATGTTTAATCCCAACTGTACAAAGCAAACCCGATGAAAAGCACACAGCGTCCCTCGAATATAGACTAGAAAACCAATTGGAGAATCTATATCGGTTTAGCCATAATGTATATAATGTTACCATACCAGAAAACAGTCTGGGAAAGACTTACGCTAAGGGAGTATTGCATGAAAGACTGGCCGGCATGAGAGTTGGCTTGAACTCAGAAGTTAAGTATAGGATAATAAGTGGCGATAAGGAGAAGCTCTTTAAAGCTGAGGAGAAACTGGTCGGAGACTTTGCCTTCTTAGCTATTCGAACTCGAACAAATAACGTTGTGCTAAACAGAGAGAAAACTGAGGAATACGTAATAAGAGTAAAAGCACATGTACATTTGCACGACAGAAATATATCAAGCTATGAAACGGAGGCGAATATTCACATTAAAGTACTGGATCGCAACGACTTGAGTCCACTATTTTACCCAACCCAGTACACCGTAGTTATTCCAGAGGACACTCCAAAATATCAAAGTATTCTAAAGGTCACAGCAGACGATGCTGATCTCGGCATCAATGGCGAAATCTACTACAGTCTTCTCATGGACAGCGAGTACTTTGCTATCCACCCAACCACAGGTGAAATTACCCTGCTGCAGCAGCTTCAATATGCGGAGAACTCGCACTTTGAGCTCACGGTATTGGCCTACGATCGGGGATCCTGGGTGAACCACCAGAACCACCAGGCGAGCAAGGCCAAAGTCAGCATTTCGGTGAAACAGGTTAACTTTTACGCTCCAGAGATTTTCACTAGAACCTTTTCGAGCGTGACGCCAACTTCAAATCCTTTGATTTACGGAATTGTGCGGGTGAACGACAAGGACACTGGGATCAATGGTAATATTGGACGGTTGGAAATAGTCGACGGCAATCCAGATGGCACGTTTCTTCTGAAAGCGGCAGAGACCAAAGACGAGTACTATATCGAATTAAATCAGTTCGCGCACTTAAATCAACAACATTTCATTTACAACTTAACGCTTCGAGCAGAGGACCTAGGAACTCCGCGCAGATTCGCCTATAAATCCGTTCCGATACAAATAAAGCCGGAGAGCAAAAATATACCCATATTCACACAGGAGATTTACGAAGTCTCCATTCCAGAGACCGCTCCCATTAACATGCCGGTGATAAGGCTGAAAGTGAGCGATCCAGACCTGGGTAAAAATGCACTGGTCTATTTGGAAATAGTGGGCGGCAATGAGGGCGATGAGTTCCGCATTAATCCCGATTCCGGAATGTTGTACACAGCCAAGCAGCTCGATGCTGAAAAGAAATCGAGTTACACCCTAACAGTTTCCGCCATTGATCAGGCAAACGTTGGATCCCGAAAACAATCTTCAGCCAAGGTGAAAATAAGCGTACAGGATATGAATGACAATGATCCCATTTTCGAGAATGTAAATAAAATGATAAGTATCAACGAAAACAACTTGGCCGGCTCGTTCGTGGTGAAGCTCACAGCCAAAGACAGGGATTCCGGTGAGAATTCATACATATCGTATAGTATTGCCAATCTGAATACGGTACCCTTCGAAATCGACCACTTCAGCGGTGTAGTTAAGACCACATCTCTGATTGACTTTGAGACAATGAAGCGGAACTATGAGCTGATAATACGTGCATCGGATTGGGGACTGCCGTACCGAAGGCAGACAGAGATTAAACTGTCCATCGATGTCAAGGATATTAACGACAACAGGCCGCAATTTGAACGGGTTAACTGCTATGGTAAGGTGACCAAATCGGCACCGATGGGCACTGAAGTTTTCGTTACCTCAGCCATTGATTTCGATGCTGGCGACATTATTTCGTATCGGCTAAGCGATGGCAACGAGGACGGTTGCTTTAACCTGGACCCCACATCCGGTTCCCTGTCTATTTCCTGCGATCTGAAGAAGACCTCTCTAACAACTCGAATTCTCAAAGTTTCTGCCACGGATGGTACCCATTTCTCGGACGATTTGATCATCAATGTACATCTAATGCCCGAAGACTTGGGGGGAGATGCCAGTATTCTACATGGTTATGGATCTTTTGAGTGCCGTGAAACCGGAGTCGCCAGGAGGTTGGCAGAAACATTGGCGTTGGCCGAAAAAAATAATGTAAAGAGTGTTTCGCCATCCGTTTTCAGTGACCTATCCCTGACGCCCAGTCGATATGGCCAAAATGTGCATAGACCTGAGTTCTTGAACTTTCCCCAGGAGCTGTCCATCAATGAGAGCGTCCAGTTGGGCGAAACAGTGGCTTGGATAGAGGCCAAGGATCGGGATTTGGGCTACAATGGAAAGTTGGTATTCGCCATTTCCGACGGCGACTACGATTCGGTTTTTCGAATCGATCCCGATCGCGGCGAACTGCAGATAATTGGGTATTTGGATAGGGAACGCCAAAATGAATATGTCCTAAATATTACGGTCTACGACCTGGGAAACCCAACAAAATCGACATCGAAAATGCTGCCCATAACGATCCTCGATGTGAACGACAATCGACCTGTCATCCAGAAGACATTGGCCACATTCCGACTGACCGAAAGTGCCAGGATAGGAACTGTGGTGCACTGCGTTCATGCCACGGATGCGGATTCGGGAATCAATGCTCAGGTGACTTATTCATTGTCGGTTGAGTGCAGTGACTTTACGGTCAATGCAACTACAGGCTGCATTCGTCTAAACAAACCGCTGGATCGCGAGAAACAGGATAATTATGCTCTTCACATATCGGCAAAGGATGGCGGTAATCCTGTGCTATCCTCGGAGGCTCTGGTTTACGTTCTCGTCGATGATGTCAACGACAATGCCCCAATTTTCGGTGTCCAGGAGTACATATTTAAAGTGCGCGAAGATCTGCCCCGCGGAACAGTTTTGGCCGTAATCGAAGCGGTGGACGAAGACATTGGTCCCAACGCAGAAATCCTTTTCTCCCTCAAGGAGGAGACCCAGGATGAGGAGCTCTTCAAGATCGACAAGCACACTGGTGCAATACGAACGCAGGGGTATCTAGACTACGAGAACAAACAAGTGCATAACCTTATTGTCAGTGCCATCGATGGCGGAGATCCCTCTCTAACATCGGATATGCCCATAGTAATAATGATCATTGATGTCAACGAGAACCGATTTGCTCCCGAGTTCGAAGACTTTGTGTACGAGGGAAAAATAAGGGAGAACAAGCCCAAGGGGACGTTTGTTATGAATGTCACTGCCCGGGATATGGATACGGTTGACCTGAACTCAAAAATCACGTACTCCATCACAGGTGGCGATGGGCTGGGAATTTTTGCGGTCAACGACCAAGGTTTGTATTGGCTTTGTCCGACATGCTTTGAATGGATTAATGTCAACGTATTTCGCAGGTTCAATAACTTCCTTGTCGCAACTCGATGCCGAGACGAAAAACTTTTACTGGCTCACCCTGTGTGCGCAAGATTGTGCAATAGTTCCTCTCAGCAATTGTGTGGAAGTAAGTAGATATTTATACTTCCACCTTTTTAAACTGATTAATATATGCATTCAATTATTAGGTTTACATCGAAGTCGAAAACGAAAATGATAACATTCCCCTGACGGACAAGCCAGTGTACTATGTTAATGTTACGGAAGCCAGTGCTGAAAAAGTTGAGATCATTACCCTAAAGGCAGTAGATCCAGATATAGATCCCACACAGTCTATTACGTATAATATCGTTTCGGGAAATCTGGTCGGCTACTTTGAAATTGATTCAAAAACAGGTATTACATTTATTAATGCAAAGTTTCAATTTATTTAACTATAATTTATGTATTCTAAGGAGTTATCACAACCACTGAACGCAAACTGGATAGGGAAAATCAAGCAGAACACATTTTGGAGGTAATGAAATATGAAATAAATAATAATAAATACTATCTATCATTTCTGGATGGTAGTCAAATTTAATTTACTGCCATAAATTAACTCGAGCTGTTTTTTTAGGTGGCTATATCAGATAATGGATCGCCAGTGCTGTCGTCTACTTCCCGAATTGTCGTATCGGTCCTAGATATTAACGATAATAGCCCAGAGTTTGACCAACGGGTTTACAAAGTGCAAGTTCCGTCTTCAGCCACCGTCAATCAATCTATTTTTCAGGTAAGTTTAATATTTCAAATATGTAAACTACGGAGAAGAAAGGTTTTACAAATAATATTTTTTCTTTCCTTCGAATAAACTACATTTTTGTTTTTATTACCCTACAGGTTCATGCTATAGACAGCGACAGTGGAGAAAATGGTCGAATTACTTATTCAATCAAGTCCGGAAAGGGTAAAAACAAGTTTCGCATTGATAGTCAAAGGGGCCACATACTTATAGCAAAACCGTTGGAATCCGATAATGAGTTTGAAATACACATCAAGGCTGAGGACAACGGGATTCCTAAGAAAAGTCAAACTGCTAGAGTTAATATAGTTGTAATTCCTGTTAATCCCAATTCGCAAAATGCACCGTTAATAGTGAAGAAGACATCGGATAATGTCGTTGATCTGACGGAGAATGACAAGCCAGGATTTTTGGTTACTCAAATTTTGGCTGTCGATGATGACAACGACCAGCTGTGGTACAATATTTCCAGTAAGTTAACTAAAAAAGAAAAATTATGCATATTGTATTAAATATCAATTAATTTCTATAGATGGCAATGAAGAAAACACCTTTTATATTGGCCAGGATAACGGAAACATTTTGCTTTCCAAGTACTTGGACTACGAAACTAAAAAGTCGCATAATCTGACCATAAGCGTGACTGATGGCACATTTACCTCGTTTACTAATCTCTTGGTTCAAGTAATCGATATTAATGATAACCCTCCGCAATTCCCCAAAGATGTCTATCATGTCAATATATCCGAAAATATTGAAGAGGAATCGGTTATAATGCAACTTCACGCCACTGACAGAGATGAGGACAAGAAGCTATTCTATCATCTACACGCTACTCAGGATCCGTCGTCCCTGGCTTTGTTTCGAATCGACTCTATTAGTGGAAATGTTATTGTCACCCAGAGATTGGACTTCGAAAAGACGGCGCAGCATATACTTATAGTTTTTGTTAAAGATCAAGGAGCGCCTGGAAAACGGAACTATGCCAAGATAATTGTAAATGTGCATGACCACAATGACCATCATCCGGAATTTACAGCAAAAATTATCCAAAGTAAGGTACCCGAAAGCGCAGCTATTGGCTCTAAGTTGGCCGAAGTGCGGGCCATAGATCGAGACAGTGGTCATAATGCCGAGATTCAGTACTCGATCATCACGGGTAACGTGGGTAGTGTGTTTGAGATCGACCCGACTTTTGGTATAATCACTTTGGCTGGCAGCTTGAATATCAATAAGATCCAAGAGTATATGCTTCAAGTTAAGGCAGTAGACCTGGGCAACCCTCCGCTGTCCTCGCAGATTCCGGTACACATCATTGTTACCATGTCGGAAAACGATCCCCCAAAGTTCTCAACGAACAACATTGCCATTGAAATATTCGAAAACCTTGGCATTGGAACGTTTGTTACTCAAGTCACCGCACGGTCTTCGTCATCTATATTCTTCAATATTATTTCCGGGAACATAAACGAAAGCTTCCGCATAAATCCCTCCACTGGAGTTATCGTTATTAATGGAAATATCGACTACGAAATAATCAAGTGAGCTTTACAAATTACAATACCTGGTAAAAAATAGTTACTAAGAAATATTTGTATTTCTCTCTTTAGGGTATTCAACCTTACGGTTAAAGGAACCAATATGGCAGCCGAGTCATCCTGCCAGAATATAATTATACATATCCTAGATGCTAACGATAATATTCCGTATTTCGTTCAAAATGAATATGTTGGAGCATTATCTGAATCAGCTGCAATTGGGTCGTACGTACTAAAAGTACACGATTCATCCAAAGAGTAAGTATCTGCATTTGCACTTAAATAATGATAAAAATAATATGTCGCTTTGTATTTCAGTCACTTAACTTTACAAGTAAAGGATGCTGATGTCGGAGTCAACGGAATGGTTGAATACCACATAAATGATGATCTGGCCAAAAATGTTTTCAAAATAGATTCAACAACTGGGGCTATTGAACTGTTACGACATTTGGACTATGAAACTAACGCTGGCTATACATTCGACGTTACGGTAAATAGCAAATATAAGAAATTGTAGATTTGGTTTTTTAATATGTTTATTTTATGGTTGTAGGTTAGTGATATGGGAAAACCCAAACTACATTCCACTACAACAGCACACGTGACAATTCGTGTGATTAATGTTAACGATTGTCCTCCAGTATTTAACGAACGAGAACTCAATGTAACACTGTTCCTTCCAACTTTTGAAAACGTGTTTGTTGCACAAATTAATGCAAAGGATGCTGATAACGATACTTTAAGGTTTGACATTGTGGATGGAAACACCAACGAGTGTTTCCAAATTGATAAATACTCCGGCATTATAACAACAAGGTAAAGTTAGCCCCTATATTAACCTGTAAAATAGTCCATTATTAATCATGCCATATTTTTACAGAAATTTCGAAATATTAAATAATGAAAATGACCAGGACTACACCTTGCACATCCGTGCCTCCGACGGAATATTCTCTGCAATTTTGATAGTAAAGATTAAGGTTTTGTCAGCCACAGACTCAAATTTTGCATTCCAACGGGAATCGTACAGATTTTCTGCAATTGAAAATAACACAAAGGTAGCTACCATTGGACTGGTAAATGTGGTTGGAAACTCGCTGAACGAAAATGTTGAGTATCGCATCTTGAATCCAACCAAACTGTTCGATATTGGTATCAGTTCGGGGGCTCTAAAAACAACTGGAGTCATTTTCGATCGCGAAGTACAGGATTTATACAGATTGTTTGTGGAAGCAAAGTCAGTATTATTCGACGGAATGAACTCGAATGTGCGCAGGGCAGTTACATCTGTATATATATCTGTCTTGGATGTGAATGATAACTGCCCTTTGTTTGTCAATATGCCCTATTATGCCACGGTCTCAATTGACGATCCAAGGGGAACGATTATAATGCAAGTTAAGGCCGTTGACTTGGATAGTGGAGAAAATGGAGAGGTTCGGTATGAGCTAAAAAAAGGAAATGGCGAGTTGTTCAAATTGGACCGCAAAACTGGAGAGTTATCCATAAAGCAGCATGTGGAAGGACATAACCGAAACTATGAGCTAACAGTTGCTGCCTATGATGGGGCTATAACTCCTTGCTCTTCCGAGGCTCCGCTTCAAGTTAAGGTGAGTTTTCATTAGCAATAAATTAGAAGCTGTTGTAATATTGAGTGGCTTGTCTTATTTTTAGGTGATTGATCGTTCGATGCCCGTCTTTGAAAAACAGTTTTACACTGTTAGCGTCAAAGAAGATGTGGAAATGTACTCAGCTCTTTCGGTATCCATTGAAGCCGAAAGTCCCTTGGGAAGGAGTTTAATTTACACAATATCTTCAGACAGTCAATCGTTTGAAATTGATTACAATACAGGTACTTACATTTTCGATATTTGCATACTCCAATGGCGTACAAATTATTTACAACATTAATTTTACAGGATCAATTTTTGTTGTTAATGAACTGGACTACGAGCAAATGAATTCCCATGATGTTTCCATTCGAGCAACAGATAGTCTATCTGGAGTTTATGCAGAAGTCGTTCTGTCCGTTTCTATTATTGATGTCAATGACTGCTATCCAGAGATTGAAAGTGATATCTACAACATAACCATTCCGGAAAATTCTTCTTTTGGCACACAAATTTTAAAGATTAATGCAACTGATAAAGACTCTGGAGCAAACGCCAAACTATCCTATTACATTGAATCCATAAACGGGCAAAACAACTCGGAACTCTTTTACATTGATGTCACAGATGGAAATCTGTACCTGAAGACCCCCTTGGACTATGAGCAGATTAAGTACCATCATATTGTTGTTATTGTAAAGGACCATGGATCGCCATCCTTAAGTTCCAGATCAAATGTATTTATAACAGGTAATATTTTGTAAAGATTTTTGTTTCCCTAATCAAATAATTTATTTATCTTTGTATTCGAATTGTATGTTTTTATTATTCAGTTAAAGACTTGAATGATAACCCTCCGTGCTTTGTTGAGCCTTCCTACTTCACAAAACTGTCAGTCGCTGCTGTTCGTGGACAGTTTGTTGCTCTACCTAAGGCGTACGATAAGGATATTTCTGATACTGACTTGCTGGAATATAAAATTGTTTACGGAAATGAATTACAAACCTATAACATTGATAAACTAACAGGAGTAATATCCCTTCAAAACATGTTGAATTTCACCGATAAAAGTAGCACAGTGTTGAATATTTCTGTATCTGATGGAGTGCACACTGCATATGCCCGTTTGAAAATTTCCCTACTCCCAGAAAACGTTTACAGTCCACAGTTTGAGAAAAGTAATTACGAAGCTAAAATTCCCGAAAATTTGTTGCACGGTCATAACATAATTACGGTAAGTTACGATAAGTGTAAAGTTAAAGGCCTTGGCTAACAGGAATTTGTAATTCTAGGTAAAAGCAACGGATGGAGATTTTGGCACGTACTCGAGTCTTTACTACGAAATAGTTTCCGAAGAAATGAAAAAATACTTTCTTATCGACCGATCCACGGGTGTAATAACCTCTAAAGTAACCTTTGATCGTGAAAAAAAGGATGAGTACGTGGTGCTGTTGAAGGTGTCCGATGGTGGCGGTAAATTCGGATTCGCATCCCTGAAAGTTTTAGTAGTTGACGTGAACGATAATGTTCCTTACTTCCTATTAAAGGAATACAAGATTGTTGCAAGCACGACAACGGAGGCGAACATAACTATTTTAACGGTAAGGGTCTAAATTTTATTTTTTTATCACATTAAAACTGTAGACCAAAAATAACAAACATGAACTTTATGTGTTGTAGGTCAAAGCCAAGGACGACGATATTAATGAAAATGGATCCGTGTACTATCAAATTGTTGAAAAGTCTAACGAGAAGGCATCAAAGGATGTGATTGACATTAACGAGATCACTGGAGATATTGTACTCAAACAAGATGCCGGAACCTATGGAGTGGGCTCCTATCAATTTTTCGTACGTGCTTCTGATCGCGGCGAACCTCAATTCCATTCGGAAGTTCCAGTTTCAATCGAAATAATTGAAACAGATGCAAGCATTCCTATTTTTGACAAATCTTCAATACTACTCAAGATTATTGAGTCAACATCACCGGGAACCGTGCTTACAAAGCTGCACATGATTGGAAACTTTACGTTTAAGTTTTCAATAGCAGCAGATCAGGAGCATATTCATGATATCCGACAGCGGCGAACTGATCCTTCAGCAAACATTGGACAGGGAGCAGCAGGAGTCGCACAGTCTGATTGTCGTAGCGGAAACTTCTACGGTACCGGTGCTTTTCGCCTATGCGGAAGTTATAATTGATGTCAGGGACGAAAACGATAACTACCCCAAGTTTGACAATACCTTCTACAGTGCCAGTGTGGCGGAAAACAGCGAAAAGGTCATCTCGCTGGTAAAAGTTTCAGCCACTGACGCTGACACTGGGCCGAATGGAGATATTCGATACTACCTTGAGAGCGATACCGAAAACATTCAAAACATTTTTGACATTGACATTTACTCCGGCTGGATCACCTTATTAACCTCCTTGGATAGAGAAGTTCAATCTGAATATAATTTCAAAGTAATTGCGGCCGACAATGGCCACCCAAAACATGATGCAAAAGTACCTGTAACTATTAAAATTGTAGACTATAATGATAACGCACCAGCATTTAAGTTACCTATCGAAAGAATTTCTGTGTTCGAGAATGCACTGCCTGGTACTGTTTTAATCAACTTACTCTTAATTGATCCGGACATCGAAAAACAGGAAATGGACTTCTTCATCGTCTCTGGAGACAAACAAGCACAGTTCCAGATCGGTAAAAGCGGAGAGTTATTTATTGCCAAGCCATTGGATCGCGAACAAATCGTGTTCTACAACCTAAGCATAATTGCGACTGATGGAAAATTCACTGCCAAAGCCAACGTTGAAATAGATGTAAAAGACATAAACGACAATACGCCTTACTGCCTAAAACCCCGCTATCATATCTCCACTAACGAATCCATCTCTATTGGAACCACTCTAGTCGAAGTCAAGGCTGTAGATTTTGATTTGCAAAGCAAACTTCGCTTCTATCTATCAGGCAAAGGTGCAGACGACTTTACAATTGGAAAGGAGAGTGGCATCTTGAAGGTGGCGAACGCACTGGATCGGGAATCCACTCCAAAGTACAAGTTGGTTGCACATGTTCAGGATGGCAAAGACTTTACCCAAGAATGCTTCTCCGAAATTATCATCACAGTCAACGACATAAATGACAATACTCCGGTTTTCTCAATGGCTCAATACAGAGTGAGCGTACCCGAGGATGCCCAATTGAATACTTTGATCACGAAAGTACACGCAATGGATAAAGATTTCGGGGTCAATAGACAAATCAAGTACTCCTTAATGGGCGAAAACCATGACTATTTTAAAATATCAAAGTCGACTGGTATTATAAGGCTGGAGAAAAATCTCGATCGTGAAACCATTTCGCTATTCAACCTAACTGTCAAGGCGGAGGATTGCGGGGTTCCGAAACTACATTCCATTGCTACAGTCGCAGTAAACATATTGGACATCAATGACAATCCACCGGAATTTAGTATGCGACAATACTCCTGCAAAATTCTGGAAAACGCCACCTACGGCACCGAAGTCTGTAAGGTCTATGCCGCCTCGATAGATATTGGCGTAAATGCGGATATTCACTACTTTATAATGAGTGGCAACGAACAAGGAAAATTCAAAATGGATTCCATGACTGGTGACCTGGTGTTGAATGCCACTTTGGATTATGAAATGTCAAAGTTTTACTTCTTGACTATTCAAGCCATCGATGGAGGCACTCCGCCACTCAGCAACAACGCCTATGTGAACGTATCTATTTTGGACATAAATGACAACAGCCCCAAGTTTTTGCAAAACTTGTACCGCATAAATGTTAATGAAGATATTTTCGTGGGATCCAAGATTCTCGATGTCAAAGCCACAGATGAGGACTCTGATATCAATGGGCTTGTGACCTACAACATTGAAAGGGGAGACAACATAGGCCAGTTCTCAATAGATCAGAAAAATGGAACGATTTGCGTATCAAGGCCCTTGGATCGTGAGACTATTTCGAACTATAACCTGGAAATTCAAGCCTGCGATCAGGGAGTTCCCCAGCGTTGCAACAGTGTTCCAATAAATATTAACATTTTGGACACAAACGACAATGCGCCCATCTTTTCCAGCGCCAATTATAGCATTGTTCTTCAAGAAAACCGACCTCTGGGCTATATATTCCTGACCTTCAAAATATCAGACGCAGACGAATCACCCAACACCACTCCATATACATTCGATATTAGGTCTGGAAACGAAGGCGGGCTCTTCCGGCTGGAGCAGGATGGTTCTCTGAGCACTGCCTCGCGATTTAATCACAACCTTCAGGATGAATTCGTGATTCAAGTTCGAGTGTTCGACAATGGCACACCGCCATTATACTCCGATGCCTGGGTGGTTGTGAAAATCATTGAGGAAAGTCAGTACCCGCCAATTGTCACTCCCCTGGAAGTTACAATCAATTCCTTTGAGGACGATTTCTCTGGAGCATTTATTGGAAAGGTTCATGCCTCCGATCAAGACAAGTACGATGAACTAACCTTCGGTTTGGTGTCTGGACCCGAAGATATGTATCAGAGCTCGAAGCTGTTCAACGTTTCCAACAAAACTGGGAAGATCTATGCCATATCCAACCTTGATATTGGTCTATATAAGCTTAATGTGTCGGTTTCGGATGGAAAGTTCCACGTCTTCTCGATTGTCAAGATCAATGTTGAGCTGGTAACCAATGATATGCTCAAGGAATCGGTTGTTATTCAGTTTAGCAGGATTACAGCCTCCGAATTTCTGCTCAGTCACAGGAAGACTTTCATGCGCTCTATTCGCAACATCATGCGATGTCGCCAAAAGGATGTAATTCTAATTACCCTTCAAACGGAAGAACCAAAACATTCAGTAGCCACCCGACATGCAAGATCAATCGCCTCTAATTTGAACGTGGTGTTTGCGGTGCGAAAGCAACAAATAATACCCGATTCCGATGAATTCTTCACCAGTGACGAAATTCGACAAACTCTGATTGACAAAAAGAACGAGATTGAAAACGAAACCAACTTGGTTGTGGAGGATATACTGCCGTCCACCTGTCAGAGCAACAAAAATGCCTGTGTTCACGGGGAATGCAAACAGATTTTACGGATCCTGAAGAACAACGTGACCACCACCTTCACGGATGTGATAAGTTTTGCGGCTCCTTCGTATAACCAGGTGAACAGATGTGTCTGCAGACCAGGATTCGATGGAAAGAACTGCAATGAGACGGTGAATGCCTGCTCCACGGATCCCTGTTCCCCGCAGAGGATCTGCATGCCATCTGGATCGGTTTTGGGCTACCAGTGTGTCTGCCCCAAGGGATTTTCGGGAACCTACTGCGAAAGGAAGTCTTCGAAGTGCACCAATGAATCCTGTGATATGGGCCTGTTCACTGCGGTTTCCTTCGGCGGAAAGAGCTATGCCCACTATAAGATCAACAAAATCAAGGCCAAATTTACGCTGGAAAACGAATTTTCCTATTCACTGCAGATAAGAACTGTGCAGCAAACTGGCACCCTCTTATATGCCAGTGGGAAAGTGGACTACAATATCCTGGAGATCATAAACGGAGCTGTTCAGTATAGATTCGACTTGGGTTCAGGCGAGGGAGTCATCAGTGTGTCGAGCATCAACATCTCCGACGGCGAGTGGCATCTAATCAGCCTGGAGCGATCCCTCAACAGTGCCAAGGTAATGGTGGACAACAAACACGTTTCGCATGGCAGTGCGCCTGGTGTCAATGGCATCCTGAACATCCAGTCAAATGACATCTTTGTGGGCGCCGAGGTGCGACCCCATCCGTCGATAATTGGGTACGAGGACATTCAGCGCGGGTTCATTGGCTGCATGGCCAATATAAAAATAGCCAAGGAGTCGCTGCCATTGTACATTTCCGGCGGAAGTACCATTGCCGCCCTGAAAAGATTCACGAACGTTGAGTTCAAGTGCGATCCGTCGAATGTGCTGGTGCGTCTGGGTATCTGCGGATCTCAGCCGTGTGCCAATAGTGGGATCTGCAAGGAACTCGACTCGGACGTCTTTGAATGCGCCTGTCAGCCGCGATATTCCGGCAAACATTGCGAAATCGATCTTGATCCCTGCTCGTCGGGACCCTGCTTGTTCGGCGGAAGGTGCGACTATCACGGGCCCAACAACTACAGCTGCACGTGTCCCATCCATTTATCTGGCAGGAGGTGTGAGTACGGCAAGTTCTGCACTCCGAATCCGTGCAAAAACGGAGGCATTTGCGAGGAAGGCGACGGAATATCGCACTGCATGTGCCGTGGCTACACCGGACCCACTTGTGAGATCGATGTGGATGAGTGCGAGAACCAGCCGTGCGGCAATGGAGCGACCTGCATCAACGAACCCGGCAGCTTCAGGTGCATCTGTCCTTCGTACCTCACAGGAGCCAGTTGCGGCGATCCCCTGTACTCGAATTCGATTTCTACAAAGCTGAAGAACTTTTCCCTAGAGCACATAAGCGGAATCATATCGGGCGTAGCTGTGGTGCTGGTGATCATCAGTTGTGTTCTATGCTGCGTGGTAATTCGGAGGAATTCCTCTTCGAAGCGAAGGAACCGACTGGAAAAGGACAAGAACAAGCCGTCGTACAAGGAGGCGAATCTTAACTCGCTGGTCGACAAGGACAATTACTGCAAACCGAACGTAAAGTTGAGCAACTTGGAAGTGAACCAGCGGCCCATTAGCTACACTGCAGCCCCAAATGATAACCTGTTCCTTAGCAATAGGAATTTTGTGAATAATTTGGACATTTTACGGAGCTACGGTTCGGCTGGCGATGAATTGGAAAATGTGCCATTCGAGTACCAGAAGGTGAATCGAAACAAACAGCACGTTAACATAAACTCCTGCCATGCCGCCGATGCAGATAATGCCTACAAACAAGAGTGGTGCGAGCAAATGCATTTAAGAACATTCAGTGAGAACAAACTTAACAATGGTTAGTAGTACATAGTTTATTTATTTGTTGTTGGAACAAAATGTAAATGGTTTGCCTTTCAGAACTTAAACGTGATTTCGGACCATCTGTTAGTCGCTTTTCGACGGGGAAGCTAATCCAAGTTGAGATGCCAAACGTGTGCCACTCTTCCAGTGCGAACTTTGTTGATTATTCAGCTCTTGCCAACGGTCAATATCATTGGGACTGTTCCGACTGGGTCCGTAAAAGCCATAATCCCTTGCCAGATATAACCGAAGTTCCTGGAGCAGAAATAGCTGACTCATCGAGCTTACATAGCAACGATAGCAACGAGTCAAAGTCGAAGAAGGCGTTCTTCGTCCACCGTAAGTGCATCTCATTGCGAATTTTATTTCAGTATAATTAAATCTACAATCAATAGGAGAAGACGGAGATGTTGATCCGACAAGGGATATAGCTGCACTAAATGAGGATATCGGATCGGAGTATTTGGATTCGGAGGCGGAGAGCTGTTTGGAGCCGTTTATGTTGCCGAGATCAAGTAATCAGCCACTTTCAAGACTGAGTTCTTTTAATAATATCGAGAATGAAGACTATAAATCAAATACAGGTAAAGCAATTTATTCTAATCGAAGACACATTTTGTATATTTTGTAAGCCCAGTTTCGACTTTGGGAACCATATTTGGTTATCATATTGCTCCACTTAAGCAATTGATTCTAAATTTGAAGTGATCAGATTTTACTTATTGGGTATTAAAAAATTATTTTTAATTAAATACTTTATTTACTTTATCTATTTGACATCTTTAAACTTTCTAATACTATATTAACACCTATGTATACTAATCTATTTAACTACTTTATTTCACGCAATCAGTGCCTTTACCGTCGAAAGTTAGTCATTCGTGTAAGTTTTTGATTCACTAACAGTAATGGTCAAAAGACGAATTTTTACATGTTCTGAAGATATGATTCAAATTTAGTTTTTCATGATATAAAAATTAATCAGCGCCATTTTTTGTACAATATAAATATAGATTTCTATTGTAAAAAAAGACTATATTAAAAATATTCCTTCGTTTATAATTTACAGTATATTAAATACAATATATTTAAAACTTTATCTAATATGAAAATGATTAACGAAGCTCATTTAATTTATTCCACAGGCAAAGTATATTTAAGACATCCTGATTCGTATTTACCCACGATGCATTTTCCAAGTGAGACGGATGGGGAGAGCTCCATGACCGAGGGGCCGATTTCAAGGAAGGAAATAAAAACCAGAAGGACGATAAGTGGTAAGCACAGGAACAAGTTTTCCATATTTTACGACTATTATTAACCTAAATAATTTGCAGAAAATTCAGAGGAGGCGTACCTATTTCCATGCGCTGTTGGAGAAATTGGTTCCAACAGCAATATTTCGGTTCGACTGTGTGAAATTGAAGATTCTGAGTTGGAGGAGTTTTTACCACAACAACAACAAACAAACAATTAAATGACATGCTAAATATATAAGAACTACATTTTACACAAATTATTTGATTTCGTTAGATACTATTTTCCATAGGAAAAACTTTGGTTATATATTTTCAATAAAAAATACATAAATATAGTCCAGTGTGTAAATACTTTCATAAAATTTAATACGATTAATTTTTTAAAGATCTTATTTTGCGTTTAGGTACCTATTTCTTTTTTTTGTCCTTTGCCAACTTTTGAGCATCAAACACTTTCCTCATTTTTTGTAGTTTGTTAGTGCTGCCGAACCATTTGTTAAACTTTTCCATAAGCTGAAAGAAAGAGTATTTAAATATTGTAAAACATGTCTTATATACTTATATCTTATATACCTTCTCCTCTGGCGGAAAAATGGGAGGCTCATTTTTGCTCAGGAAATATTCTAAAAACTCGTTGGGATCTAATGCCTCATTCTTAAGACGCATTTTTCGGTCGATATTTAAAGTCTGCTTTATATTGTCGTCGATGTCCCCTGAGGTATAGGCTTGTAAGACCCTTGCCAGTGCAGAATATGCGTACTCCTTCATATCATCGGGAGCGTTTTCGGTCATCAGTTCTAGCCAAAGTAGGAAGCTAGTCCCATAATCGCACTTTGGTATTAGCAGGACTTTTTGAAATGCTCTTTTGATACCCCCTTTGGCAGCCCAGGGCATGTTGCTCGTGCCGACGACTACAATTTTGTCATTTTTCTTCAGGGGCTTTAAAATTTTACTGGCTATGGAGGTACCGAGAAGTCTTGGCTTTATCTCTACTGCCTCAGGCGGAATTTTTTTCCAAAATAATCGATGAGCTTCCTCAATATACATAATGGTAGGCTGAAACGCCTTTGCCACTTTTAAAATAACATGTATAAAGTACTTCAAGTCATCTGCATACTTGTATGTCTTCTCGGGACTCAGATTCATAAAAACGGCGTCTGGATTACAAATTTGGTTTTAAACTGATTAAATACAGCTATTATTACAGTATTACTTTACCTAATTCAGATGCAATGATTTGGCACAGTAATTTTTTTCCGCTATTCAGGGGTCCAATTAATAAAAGAGACTTGGGTTTCGGAATATCGAATTCTCCCATTCCTAGCATCGACTCTTGAATAACCATTTTAATATCACCTTTTGCTGGACCCAATGTACTGAGTAAGAGTAAACATAAATTACTTTTTAATTCCGTTTTGTAATTAATAAATACATACATCAAGTCATCTTCATTTCGAGTGTCGTCTGCCACAAAGTTAAAGTCCGCAATAAATTCATCAAAGTCTTTATGAGCAACTTCCTCTATTATTCCGCCCTCTTTAAGCTCGTGGTACAAGGACTCAAGGGTTCTATCGCCTGTCATATCCTTTGGCTTTTTCTTCTTCTTATTCTTCTTCTTTTTTGGATACTTTACTTTGAGGGCTTTGTATTTTTCATTGTTATCCTTCGCTAAGGCCTCCCGAAGCAATTCATATTCGACCCTAAATTGTAAAGCATTTTTTGTAAGCCATTTGTTAATTGGTCTTAATAAATTAAATATTATATATTATTATATACCTCATGTACTCGTCGACCAGGCCTCTTACTTCCTGATGTATCTTTGCCAGCTCTTCCTCTGTAACCCAATCTTTATTAGGATCATGATTTTTGTTAAGATATTCATCGACATTCCTCCAATCCTTAGCATATTTTTTCATAGTTTCCTCAATATTTTCTTAAAGTTAAATGATTATTATTTATTTTTTTATTTAATAAAATAACCCACCTATGGCCTTGCTTGCAGTTAACTCATAGCCAATATCAATGATTCCAGCATCTCTTAATTTCTTTCTTCGTTTTGCCTCCTTCATTTTTAGTAATTTCTCCTTTTCCCTCTTTTTCCTCTTATCCTTCTTCTCTTTATCTCGAATTTTCTTTTTCTCAGCTTTTGTCAATGGTTTTTTACCTAGGGTTTGCTGAAATTCCATGGGAGTCATTGTTTCATCAATGACCACCAATACTGTTCCCTTTTTTACAGGATCGGGATATGGATGAAAATTTCCGGTCTTTTCGTAACTGTGAAAAAATATGTTAGTCGGATGTCTTCGAATAAACTAACCTTACAATTCTTTGAACCACGCTCGAATATGATCGGATATATCTTCCATCATCCATGGACTTCGGACTTGCAGAAGTCTTGTGCGTTCATCATTGATCAAGTTAATGAAATCGTCGTCAAGCTTTCTTTTGAGCATCTCGTTTTTGTACATTTCCATTATTGAGTTTTTATTCTGGTTTGGTCGCTTCAGCTTTCTTATTTTCTTCATACCATACAATTCCTCCTTGAACCTCTTTCTAATTTTAACGATTTTCCTTGTCCTGTAACCCCGCCACCAGCTTTGGATTTTACAAGCAGCATCATTCCTTATCTTATTTAGGGCTTCTTCATCTAAAATAGGTTTGAAAATTGAGTTTTCAAATTGGTGGTCTAGAAATCATAACTAGCCTTTGCTATATTATTATTATACTATAAGTTTTGTAATCAGGTAAACCTTTAATATTTACCATCCACTGCTGTTTCCGCGACATCATCCCTTTTTCGTAAGTTTTCACAAGATTCGTCGGCTTTCAAGAAATCAGCCGAAAAGATGGTTCTCTTGACGGGTATACTCATTGCCTGATCAGGTTTAAAAGTGAATTTATAATTGATTTTTCGTCTCTGATGCACCTTGAGGAATTTCTTCTTGTCGTACTTTATGCTAGATTTATACACTCGAGCTCTGCGCGCCCTTTCATGAGCTTGGATTAGCTTCACAGCCTCACTGATAGGCACCCAATCCTTTGCCGCCTTCTCCTCCTTTTCCTCATCGCCCATGTACAATCGGTTGTCGGCTAGAATATTTTGAATATCCAGTGGGCGGCGGTACAGAAACTGTGGCGATCGCCATATGACCAAGTCTCGTGGAGTTAGCTTCCTGGCGATCAAAGCTTTATCTATATATATGTATTCGCTCATTTCCAACTCCTTTAGCTCCTCCTTGAGTTGCATCAGCTGCTGAGTCGCACTCTCCACCAAAACGCGAACCAATTCCCGCTTTTGTACTTGGAAAGTATTGTGGTAAATAAAGCTCAACTTAGCGACCAGCTCCACATATAAAACGTAGAGTTCTGCAAAAATTTTAAATGATACGGCCTTCTCCTGCGGAGGATCTATCTTCTTTAAGCGGCTTTGTTTCTTGATAAGTTGTTCGATTTCCTTTCGCGTGGACACCCAAAATTTATGATTTAAGTCGAAAGACATTTTTGCTAAATAAAAAAAGTCTGGCCGTGTTAAGAATATAGATTGTATTTATTTGTTTCTGTACACTTAATAAAAATAAGTCGATTACCTGATTATTCAAGGGTTACTTAGTACCAATATAGATTTTGATTTTATATAAATTTATCACTTTATTTCACTTATGATAAGACAATCAGGGAATTCGGAAGGGCACAACCACAGCCTCTTTGTGGTCGATTTGTATGTGCGAAACACTGATGTGTGCTTTCTCAGTAAAGAGTTTCATCTGAAAGTAAAAATGAATAAATACATTAAACAATCAATTGTGATATGCTTCAGAGAACGGCATTGAGTACAAGTACTCCTCACAAACACAATGTATTTTCTAAACTTGTGGTGTCAAAGCACTGCATCAAAAAATGATGCGGTGTTTTATTTAGTCATTTCTGTTGTGAGTTTTTTGTATGCGGTGTCGAAAATGAGTATCGTGTAGGAAAAAACAAGCATTTATGATTTGAATTTCTTAGCTTTTGTTTAGAAATAAGTGCGTGGTCTGCCATTTTATCTATAGAATATCGAACTTTTCAAAGTTTAGGTCCGTAAATGGGAAGAATGGGTAACCAAACAAGAGAGAACGCTATAGTCGGGTTGGTGTCCCGACTATCTAATACCCGTCACTCGGCTAAAGGGAGTGCGAGGGAGATGGAGATATAAAGCTTTGATCAGCAATAACTTTTAACTAATGGTCCGATATTAAAAAATTTCTCTGCACGTCGATCAGGCTTAGCTAAACACTCACAAATGCTATGCTTATGAGGAATCTTTTAACACGTGGGCGCCAGACTGCATAGTAGTAGCACTGGCATCGCTTTTTAGGCGAGTACACTAGTTAGTGTTAAAATCAGGCGCCGGTGCCGTTCTCTAAAATGGTTGCACTTACTTGAGCAGTGTCCTCAGGCGAAATGGGCTTAGATAGATAGAATTGATGACTTGGAACATCTTTAAGAAGGCCTGCAGTTCGAGAACATAATTGTTATGAATATAATTAAAATCAACTAATATCAGGACAAACCTTTTGGCGAGATACTGGGGTGCTGAACGTTGTTCCACTGCTGATGCAAACGCTGCGAGTACAATCGAATTCTGTCGGCGTACTCCTGGTGCTCCAAACTATGGCAGTCCATGGCTCCGACGTTTATCATGTTTCTGGCGAGCAGAAGAGTGAAGATTAAATAAGTATTGGCTTTGTATCAAGTTGGAATCTGTGAATGTTTCCTATCATCATTGTTGTTAGAAATCCGACCTAGTACATAGTTTGAATACAGCATTACAAAGAAGGTAATAGCACCCCTTATCAAACCCCATATGCTAGTGTTACAACGCATGTAATCTGATGCAGGAAACATATCAAAACACGCTCATGGGCCTACGTACATCGCAGTATTCTGGACCAATCTGGAGAGGGCATTTTGGTCGTCCTTCTTGGGAAGGGAGTGCGCGTTGTCGTTGCTGAGGCCATCGGAATTGCTCCTCCGAAGGGCAGGACTATGATTCACGGGGTCCACCAGAAGGTGTGTCCTCTCGTTCGGCTCGTTGGGCTGCAGATAAAACGCGCAATACTAATGGTTAGTTCTCGGCGGAAACTAGTTCTATGGTTTACCTGGGCACCCGTGTCCTCGGTGCATTGCCAGCAGTTGCAGATCGAGGCAAAGTAGCTCCAAACAGAGTGCACATAATCCATTCTAAATGCAATTGTTCTTTATTTTTATTTTATGCAAGTGCTTTAGTGTTACCAGATGGTAAAACGGCATTCACCCCAAATGCTCTCGACCAGCTCTGCCTTTTCACTAAAATATACCAATTTTCCGCCCAACATTTAAATCGCGTCTAATTTAAACAAAGTTTACAGACTTTAAATAAAAATCAAAGTACAAACAATTTGACTAAAAAAAATTTATTTGAACGAAAAAAAATGTTATTTCACATATATTTTACTAATATATATTTTAATTGACAATTGCTTTGTCTCAAAAAAATACTTAGAAATTTTCTTAAAAACCACTACGTTTTTCCTGATAAACCAACTATAATCGAGTATTACTATAATTATTATATTATAATATAAAATAAAATAAAAACACTTTAACCTAGAGGATAGCCCCTAATGTAACATGAAACAAAGAAAATTTTTATTCGATACTATCGGCTTGGCCAGACTTGACAAAAAAGCTGTGGACCAGCGCTGCCACATAGTTGGGAATAAATGAATTTAACGAATATTCAAGTATTATCCATAAAGTCGACCATAGCCCTTAATATTAACATTTGTAGCTTATAATTCAGACAAGTTCATAATTTCCTAAGAATATTGAGTTCTTTAGAATGTAATTTTTATTTTAAGAGTTACAATCTCTAATTCTCTAATCGGATATGATTTTATTAATTGTATAAATAACATGTTTATAAAAAATGAATTTTATAAATGTATTTTTTAAATCTTGTTTATTTATTGCGTCACAGACTTTATTTTATTGTGTAAGTTGTTTGCATTTCTCTTTGCAGTGACAAAAAATGAAAGAGACATTTTAAAATTCATTTGATTTCGTGTTTTTACTCACAATATTTCTCTGCCATTTAATGGCATTATTAATTTCGTCTTGGCCATATTCCACAGAGCACGCATAAAAATATATACATTATTGATTAATGAAGATGTCGCAGTTGCAGGCAACGGAAGATGCTTATCTCGACTCTTCCTTCGTGCCAATCAAATGAATTGGGCTGCACATTTTTAATTGTGTCGCTCCCGTCAAAAGGACGAAGGATGCGGAATACGGCAGCCCCACGCAAGAAACGCCCTTAAATCAACGATGCGGTTAACCATGATGGCGAGAGCAGCGAGGCGGAAACGCAAATTCATTGCCGAGGTTGCAAGACATGGGAACATGTGTGCCAGTGCTGTCGTTTTGTCCTTTCTAAAGCGAAATGCTCAGGATTTTTAAAGTGAATATTTGTGAGCTAAATATATCTGAGATTTCTTAAAGAAAGGAGGAAAATAAATACTATCTAAATATCCTTGTTCTTATTTTAACGAATTGGAAATTCCATAATACTTATTAGCATTTTTATATTTTTTTTGAGATAATAGAATCATTCCAATCTTTTTTAAATTAGTTATGCTATTATTATTAAAGTAGAATAACATATTTTATGTATATTTTAACAATTTAAAAGATATACATGAGATTTTTGTATTTCAATTCAGGTAGAATGGTTCTGTGTCTGAAGTTTGCTGCTGGCAGCACTGATGTCTGCCCCAGTGGTTCCCCATCATCGCCTCCTCCGATCCTACGCTCCACCTCCAGACCTCCAGCACACCATATCCATCCATCGCGGCAGACGCACTCTCACACTCGCTTGTAACTTGTAACTTCGTTTTGCCTCGCCTTTGTTTCCGTTCCCAGGCAGCGGAAGCCGGGCCAGAAATTTCATAACTGCCACAAGGAGCAGCTTCACTTCAAATTCAATTATCCTCCGCATGCACAGGGTCCCCGAAAGGATATCGATCAGTACATCTAAAGACGTGCATATGTCGGTGGTTTGTTATCTGAAAATCGACGATTTTCATTGTAATTTTTGAGATATGACATCAGTACCTATATTGGAATAAACTAATCTTGAAAACCCTTCATGTTGATAGCTCTTGAACTGAGTGAGTAGATGACTTTTAAGAATATATGTTTTACAATTTTTTACGAATTTTCGTACTCTTAAGAGCATTTGGAAATCCACTTCCTCTCACACTAACTCATGTATTTATTTAATTTTATGGCTTTTCACAGTTCAATTTCTGCCAGCTCAATTGGTCTGAAGCGGCTTTCTCGGCGGAACTCTAGGCGAAAAACCTCAGCCACATTAACGATTTAATGAACCCCCGCCGAAGCAGTTTGCCACTTGATTGCCTGCGGGCTGGCTCAAGTCCTGGCTGATTGGATTCAGCTGTTCAGCTGGTGTTTTATCTACGCCTCAGACCTGCAGCCCCAACGCCCCTACGCCCATTGGGCCACGCCCTCAGTCCAGGTTCAGGATCCTCTGGCTCATTGTTGCATCGACAAAGAAAACCCAATTTACATAGAATAACTGGGGGATTATCGGAGCAACCACCACCCCGGCGGAGTCCCGCAGTCCAGCCGCAAAAGTGCGCCAGCAGCGTTTTTAATATGCAAAGCGGACAGCATCCGGATGCCACATCGTCCTCCGCCTTGCACCTCCACCCTCCACATCTCCGGATAAACAGTGCGGCGCAAACTTACAGCAGGAAGAACAACATTTTTATGCACAACACTTTGCCTTTTCACAATGCCTGCGCCTGCATAATGCACAGAAAAAGTTGGTCTCTCTTAAAAGTATTAAGATCAGAGATAAACCTTATTATAAACAAAAATTTTAACAAATTATCTTTGGTCTATTTCGTTTAAAAAGCAAACCCCCTAAAGTATAGAATCCATTCTAAATTACTTATCAAATTTGCCTTTCTCTCTGTGTATATTGTGCATCCTACAACTCCAGTAACATTTTTTGCTCTAGTTTGTTTGTGTTGACTTGGCTTTAGCTCTTCGACCCAACGGCGAGCCTTTTGCATCTGGCCATAAACGTCTACCGAGGCGATAAAGTCGAACCTGATTATGCAGCTATATTTAAGGTAAACGATCAACTTGGATGGCCCAGAAAAAAGAAGTAAACGAGTTCTTAAAGTCATTAAATACACGTCATTAAATTAAATAGGAAAATCGTCTGTACCAAATAATGAGCCCTTAAAATTGTATTAATACTTTTTGCTTTATTTGGAATTTAAAATAATATATAGTGGAATAAAATTAAATCCTTTATTTGTTCCTGTTCAATTAAATTCTACAAACTGCTTAAAACTCTAATATTGAACTGTAAAAGTTTTCCAGTCCAACTACTTCTTCAATTTCAGAGGGGAAAATGAAAAAAAATCGATCCCAACCAGTTGGTAAAAACATATCCGCGTATGTTTCACCCCCTTACCATTTAAGCCGTCATAAATCCCTGGAAAATCCATAAACTTTCTGTTACATCGGGTCTAAGCTGCAGGTGAACTACGACATCTGCGAATGCGACAAATGCATTCGGAATGCAATTCAATTTCCTCGACGGTGGCTGCGAGTGCTTTCGATTTTGTTATCGCTGTTGGATTGTTGGCCTTAATTTACCAAAAACGTTTCGCCGAGCAATTTTCTCTATTTCTGTTCGACATTTCACTTAGCTGGGCTTAATTTTCAATTGACACCGGTGGATTATTTTCGCTGTGGCAGCTATTCCCGATTTCGCCCGCAAATCGATTCTTTTCACAGGCAGGTGGAAAACGGAGTCGAGGTTGCAGCTTTCCACCTGTCGGACGATTAGCAAATATGGTAAATTCTGTTTACATAGAGCTAGCTGGTAAAATACAGCATCGGATTATTCGTTGAGGAAAAAGTGAGAAGAGAGATGCTAAATTAATTCAAATGAAGATAAGATGCAAATAACATATGTATAACTACTAAGGGATGGCTATGAAAATGTAAAAAAATATTTAAGTCACAAAGGCAATCTTTAATCAGAGTTTAGTGATTTATATTTAAAAATAAAATGATCGGCTATTATTAGGAAATAAAAAGCAAGTTTAAATACTTTTTAACAAAATACTTGCACTATTTTCTTTTTTAACAATGATTAGGTAAGTTCTTTTGCACAAAAAACAAGAGAGAACGCTATAGTCGGGTTGGTGTCCCGACTATCTAATACCCGTCACTCGGCTAAAGGGAGTGCGATGGAGATAGAACTTTGATCAGGCAATAGGTTTTAAACGAATGGTCCGATTTAAAAAATTTCTTCTACATTTCGATAGGTATTGATAAACACAACAAAACTGCATTTTTACTTTTCCGAAATATTTAAATTTTAAAAATCGTTTATAAACTATTGTGGGCGTTAGAGGAAGCGAGGCACTTTTTTGAAATAAACTTGCGCTGCGTGGGAGCCCCAAGAATCTTCATGCCAAATACCAATCCTCTAGGTTTTGTAGTTTCCGAGATCTCAGCGTTCATACGGACAGACAGACGGACAGACGGACAGACGGACAGACGAGACATGGCTAGATCGACTCGGCTAGTGATCCTGATCAAGAATATATATACTTTATGGGGTCGGAAAAGCTTCCTTCTAGCTGTTACATACTTTTGCACGAATACAATATACCCTTTTACTCTACGAGTAACGGGTATAATAAATTGAGCCTTTGGGCAATCGGATATTATTAGGAAATAAAAAGCAATTTCAAATACTTTTTAAAAAATTTGATTTTTTTAAAAGTAGAAAAAAAACTTGGTAAAATTGACCAATTCTAAAATTAATTCAAATAAATAGGTGTGTGTCTTTGCTAAATGTGTTTATTTGTTGTTGTGAAAGTAACTATTTGATTGGTAGACTTGACAATTTTTTGGGTTGGGGACAGTTTGACAATTAACTTGGTTAATTTTACCAATTTTTTTTTTGTGTGTGGCAATTGAGTATTTTATTAAAATTGTTTCACGTTCAGAATATATTTAGAAAATGCTTACAACACTTAAAAGTTTTGTAAAATTACACTTTCTCACATCAATGGAAAGAAAACCGCAAGCCTAATCCTAAGGTAAAACTTGATAGCCAACCTGTTTGTTCCAAGCACGAGGACCAGATCAAATCGCTTAAGAAGTGTGCAGCCAAGTAACAAAGAACTTGCCCCACAACTGCCGAAGGATTCACAGGGAAACCACGTGTCAGGTTTTAGTCAAATTGCGAGCTGTTGGTTTTTTGTGGGGCAGGTGAAAAGTAATTGAACTTGTTGCCCAACTTTGGCCATCAAACAAGCCGACAGCTGTTGTCGGTCGTCCTGTTTTTCCGTCTTCTGTTTTCCCACCCCCACCCCCATCCTATCTGATCCGATCCCGATCCCTCGGTGTCATCACACGCTTCGTTTGCGCTTTGATGTATGCTATGATTTGTTTTATTGCCCCCTTCTATTTCCCTGACCTCGACTATTTGGGGAATTTTTGAGCAAAAGTTTTTCGGAGAAAGTTTCTGGACTACCTCCTCTGCATTATCTTTGCCGGCGGTTTGTCTGGTCTGTTTGTTCAGTTTGCCGCAAATTATTTGAATTCACCTCCCCGATCCACTTGAACTCCCGCCGATTAATCTTCAGGGGCATCTTTGGGCACTTTGTTTGTTTTCAGTTTGAAAATAGATATTCTGGCACTTACAAGCTTTTATAGTTTGGCCACGATTATGTGTCCGGATTTTCTGATTCAGCCTGTGTTTGCTTTACTTTCCGATTTGAGTTTTGAGCCCCGTGGTCAAATCAAGGTTAGAGTATGTGTGGTTGGTTTTTCGAATGGATTGTGTAAACATTAAAGTGCAGAATTTGCCATGCAAATCGGATAAATGAATGCTTTTGAGTGAGTAAATAAATAGAAAGTAAATTCGTAGATGGGAGTAAATGCTAGTTAGGGAAAATTTAATGTTTCTCTTGAAGAGAAGCATTATTTTATTAAGAGGTTTCTTGAAAACAAATTTATTTTATATAATAAAAGCTTTTCAGTAAAATTAGTTAAATTGGCGTTTAATTCCCCTAACGTGGTTGTCTTCCAGTGAAATCTGTGCAATGGTTTCGCCATCATATCCCTTCTGCGGTTTGGCTTTCACATCACGTCTTCCTGACCAGGTGATTAGGGCTTTCAGCGCCTGGGGGCGGACTGACCAAAGTTCAGTTGGAGCAACCACAAGCCACCTTTTTGAACCCGCTCTGTTTGCAGAGTGCTCATCTATATTTGAAGACTGTGGGTGGTCGAGGGGCGATAGCTGTTGGGCAATGGGCGGTGTTGTATTGTAATCGAAGTTCGCCCCGAAATCAATGGAAGCCCCGCGTCCTGACCAGAAACATGGGCCTGGCGTTGGTAGGCAACCGTGTAAATGCAATTTCCGTTTGGTGCAACCGGAATTTCGTGCGAACCAGGTGCAGAACCCACCGCCCACCTGGCTGCCCTGACTTCCCACCTGACGGATGCACATGCACCGACTCACTGACTGACTGGCTGACAGCCCCAGTGTTCATAAAGCGAGCTCAAATCAAGCGGAGTCCCGCTGATATGCTTGATGTACTATTTACTGACCCAGCAGCAGGTCTCAACTTTCCAGCAAACAATCGAAAAAATACACAATATATTGCAAGGCATGTCATTTATTTTGAGGATGATTATAAAAATATCATGATATTTGAAATTTTTTATTTCAGTAATTAACTTTTAAATATTTATTATAAGTACAAAGTTGTTCCTTCCTAAATATATTTAAATATTTTAATAATATCATCATATTTCAAATTATTTTTTTCAGTAGTTACCTTAGATTTTATACAACACATTTTAGAATTTATACTTTTTTTAAGTATATTAATAACTTTTTAAAGTATATTATAAGTACCTTCTTAAATCTAATATTTTTAGATTTTAAAACATTTTTAAGATTCTCTTAATAAATGCATCATAATCGGTTAATAAAACTTGCAAGTGATTTCAGTGATGTCTTTTCGTTTTTATACGGAAATCGTTGATGGTGCCCTTAAACTTCTGGCAAGTGCAGCATTATTGCAGCACTCAGCCACGCCTCCTCCGCCCTCCGCCCCTCGAGTCGACTCCTCGAGACCCTCTTTCTCCACCCTTCACCCCGCCACTGGCCATTTCACTTTATTGCTTTCTGTATATTGATGCTTCATATGGCTGCGTGCCCTTGCGATCTCATTTTATGCGAATTTATTTTTATGGACCGTTGGCTTCTGAATCTTTTCTGTTGTGTGCTGAATATGTTTTATAATAATTTTATGAGCGTTTATGTGACGCCATCGTTTTATTTGCTTTAACAAGAAATTGAATTGCAGTTGTGGATGCAGCTGAATGGGCTTAAACAGTATAAGGTGTGAGTATTTTAAATATTTAAGTCTTCAGTTTTATAAGAAACTAATTATATTTTAACTATAGGTAATTGTTAAAGACATATTGAATTTACCTTTTGTGGTATAATTTCCAGATAATTTATATTACCAGAATAATGCCTTTACATCCCTTTTGCGGTATAATTTGCAGGTAACTCGAATTCCAAGAAGGAAACCTTAATTAAGTGCAACCCAATCTGTGCACAATGCATATTTACCTAAGATACAGTAAACAGCTTTTAGGCCCGCATTTGCCCATTTCTCTGGCTTTCTCTTTTGCCCGAATCCTTCGATTTCTGTGGAATCGAATTTGCAAAATTACTTTGAATATCAAGTTTACCTGGAAATCAGCCTGTGCAATGCATTTGTTATGGGATTAAATCCTTTGGGCTTTGGGGCAAACTTTAACCACAGGCAAATTCCGACATGTGTGTATGCCTTTACAATTTAGCTTTACAGAAATAATTCTGAAAATTCTCTTTGCCGCCTCACATGGCAATAAGCAATTATAAAAATATGAAAGCTCCATCCACTTGTACAGAAGTAATTTGTCCTGCAATTAACTGCCGGGGGAAGGAAGCATTTTGGGGTGGCAAAGTCGGCATCCTCTTCAACTCTGAATTAGGGAGGTGGAGGCTACACACCTGGAAAAATATGGTCTTGGGGCTGCAATAGAGACGGACGAGAACAGAACTCACGCACGGTAACAGTTACGGAAATATATATAGGTAACTTAGACTCTTTAAATATTTATTAATTTAAATACTATTTAATGATAACAAAAAGGGGAGAGAAAATATAAAAACGGATACCAAGAATAGTCATCAATTTTCTTTGGAAATTTCCTTGATTGGTAATTGAAAAAGGTTCCCAGAATAATTGCTGTGCTCAGCACTCTGTGCTAAGCATTTTAAAATTGGAATTCCTCATTGATTTCGGTGAGATATTCTATTTCTTCTATTTAGTCTCGAACCCAAATGAAATAAAAGCTGCTGTTACCGATGACTGACTCGACAAATTCGAACATTTATTAATGACTTGGCAGTGCATCTCTGAGGAATCGGGCACTCGGCGCACATGGGTTCACCTTTTATTGTTCGCCTTGCGGGTGCTTGAGCTTCAAATGTCGACGCGACATCGCTTGACACTCGAGCGATAACCCAGGGGCGGTGAGGGGGTTAAAAAGGGGGTCTAGAGGGTTGAGGGGGCGGACTGAAAGCAAACATCAGCAAACAATGCACATTTCCAGTGGCAGCAACAACACAACATCATGGCTAAGAAAAAGCAAAAGCACCAAACAAATATATACTGAAGAAAAAATGTTCAATTGAAAGAAAAGCAAAAAATTTCAAAATGAAACAATAAACAAATAAATATATATATATATTATATCTTAAATCTAAAAAGAAGAAATCTTGTTATATAAATTGTCTAAATGGAGTTTGAAGCAAAGTAATTTATCTCATTTAATATATCCATACTATTTTAAAGTAAAATTTGATAATAAAATTAAAACGCTAAAAAATGTATTAAATGCTCTATTAATATTGTAACATGTTTTTTACAAAAATATATAAAATAGATAAACATTAATTTTTATTTAATTTAATTTTTTAAAACCCAACATAAATATATTTAGCTATTTGGATGTTATTTTGAAGCGTATTCAGTTTAATTCTTGTTCTATGTGTATAAAGCTTTTAGATTGAATGAGCAGTTAAGGAAAGCACTTGCAATAAAAAGCGCGAAGGCAGTCATCTTCACTTGGTCGCGTCACCAACTATCGTTTCGCAGCTCTCCTGGTTGTCTTGACAATGGCAAATATATTGGAAGTTAGATCGGAGGAGTCGAAGTCGTCGGAGTCCATCGCAATCCGGAGGAGGAAGGACCTGGGCTAATGCTTCCGCTTCCTGGACGCCGATGGCAGCTGAAAGAAGAGAGGAGCAGCCATTGCCTGGTGTCCTTTTATTGCCCACTTCCTGCAGTTTGCCAGTCGCATCCGATTGTTCGGCTCTATTGCAATCATATTACAAGCCACATTTAATTTAATTTCTTGCGGAAATGGTAAAGAAATCAAAATCAAACGAAACATGCCAAGGGACTCTCATCCTTTGGTCAATTTTTTGGCTCCATTTTGGTCCTTTAATGGGGCGGAAACCAGTATCTCTGCCAACATTGCAGCTCACTCATTAACGGAGTTTGTCTCCAGATTCTGAGTGAGTTTACAAGCGCATGCGTTCAATTTGACTCCATTTTTGGGAACACACATCCTTGGGTATTTTGTTGAGATTTTTCCTTATCTGGCAAACCTGTTGCATGTCCTTTTTTTGGCCACAGATATGAATGTGGTTTACTTTAAAGGGCAGACGGCATAAGCTGCTCCGACCGCCTTATATTTTATTTATCTTCAGTTCTTGGTAAAAAGAATACGGCTTCTAATTGTTCTGCCTTGGCTTTGGCCGGACAATCGCAAAGGATTTTGTTTGATCAGCTCTCTTGCCAAGGGCCACAAACTGGACCAAGTTGGCATTTCATGCTGGCCGCCCACGCGGATTTACTTTTCCTTTTCCTCGGCTTTTCCAGGGAAATCGCTCTGCTCAAGTGGCAAGCTGCCGGGGGCCTTGCAACTTGTTGCTTTGATCAGCTCTCGGCTCAAAGTAGAGTCGGCCACGTCTCAATTTATTTTGCACTTCTGTGGTCACTGCCTTTGCGGCTAATGTGGCTTTAATTCAATAATTCATTGCTGCAGCTGCAAACGGAATTATTTCATGAGATGAAAGCCATCTCAGTGCAGCTGAGTCGGAAGTTCTAGGAAATGTAAGTTAAAGTCAGCAGGAGAATCTAATTACAAGGTTTAACATTTCTGATGATTCTAATTTTAAGTAGTTTATTTTATTTTCTTTAAAAACTCTTAAAATATTCAACAAATTAGACTTCTTTGTTGTTAAACTTGGTAAAATTAACCATTATAATTGTCAAACAGTCTCCAACCACAAAAATTGTCAATTCTACCAATTAAATAGTTGCTTTCACAACAACAAATACACACAATTAGCAAAGACACACACCCAAAGCAAAAACAAAATACACATAGCTATTTTTTATAGTTACGTTACTATCCGTATAGTTCAATTTTACCAATCAAATTTTATTGTGTTTACAGATTTTTACAGGAATGCATATATTTCAAGTTGATAAGATAAAATGTTTTGATCTGAGCCCGAGTATCAACAAATCGATTTAAAATAATCTGTCTTAAAAGAATTCCATATAAAAAAACAGATTCATTGGCAAATATGAATATTTCCATTCGGTTAAAGGACGTCAGATTGCCATTTTATATTCAATGCAAATGGCAAGAAAAACTGCTATTTTGTACTTGATAAAATAAAAATATTTAACCAAATTGTGACCCGCTTTTATAGCCATCGGCATTGCCTTGGTCCAATTTTTATTCAAATTTGTTTGCCTTAATTGTTTTTACGGATATGCACGCGCATCAGCTTAAAAGCGACCCAGGGCAAACACAATAGTCCGCCGGACTATTATTTCGCCATACATAATAATTGTTGCCATCGAATGCTTTTTGTAATGAAGTGGAAAACGATGGGGCCATCGTGAAAATTCAGGCGGGCCAAAGGGCAGCACGAACAAAGCGAGTCGTTTAATTTGCATTGCATTACCATGTGGAGGACCCTCCAGTTCGTCCTGGACGACAGGTCCTTGCCATCGATAGGTGCAATTATATTTGCGGGCTGCCGGCACGTGCTCGCTGGCGGCAATTATCGCGGACTTTGGCTGATTAAAATGGGATTGCCGGGGCTGTGGACCGGATCCTGATTCAACATTCCACATCCAACGGAGTTCCAATCTGTTGGCATCTTATGTCGGCCCCATAGTTGCATAATAATGGGCAAAACGTAATTAATTTCCCACAGTCCCACACATTATTAATTCTTGATCATTTCATTCTGCAAAGAGGCGCCTGGAGCGAGAGATATTTTTACGCCATTTGGATGTTGCATACGGAAATCTTTTAAATAAATAACAGTGGGTAAACCATAAATTACTGACCATTGGGATAACTACTTTTATATACAGTTTACTTGATATTTATTAAAAACTTATTCTACAATAATTAAAATAAAGGAGTTGTTTTAATTCTTTAATTGTGGGATATTGTTTACCATAATATTTATTAAATCGGAATTATAAAATAACTTTTATTTGTTTGGAGATAAACTAACAGTTTATCTGAATTTAAATTATTATTATTATTATACAAATAAATAATTCTTGAAATGCCAAAACATATTGCTAATTGGAACAAGAAACTTTATAACATTAATGCTTTTAAAGGGCATTAAACTTTCGACGTGGCTTTTGGCAACAGCTTGGCAGCTTAATTAAGCCAACTTGGCAGCCGAGGTGCATGGCGACCTGCAGTCCTGGTGTTTTCTTTCCTTTATACCTTTTTCCTTTGGCTCTCCTTTTTTCCTGTTTGGGTCGCTGCTCAACTTTTGTCGGACGCCTGTCAAAGTCAGGGGGAATTGAAACAAGGACCCAGATGGCCGCCAGGATGAAGGAGGAAGGGGTTTGGAGCAGAAGTTCCTTCGGTTTCCTCTCCTGCAGGCTCGTCTTTGTTTTCATTGCCAGACTGAGGACCCTCAGCGACTCCTTGTGTTGCTAGTCAGTGGTGACAACAGAAGGTGATCAAATAGCCAAATATGGTGTTACAAATTGAAATGTTATAGCTATTTGTTTTAATCCAACCGAAAGTAAAAATAATAGTTTGCTTTTGTTATGAGCTGGCCTTAATATGAATTTTCCTTCAAAAAAATTATGATTTTGTCCATAAAAAAGGGACAAAATATAGAATGCCATACCTCGTTGAGCTCGTAATACACTTCTGAATCAATTGGCGTTCAAGCATAGGAAAATACATTTTTTTTAGATTTTTGGCAAATAATCGTGATGTAGCCCCTTATAAAGAACGGAAAAATGAGTTCATTTTAACTGAATTACAACGAAAAACCACAAAATTGTCACCAAAATCAATCAATATTTTATCAAAGCAAAATTAAAAAATATAGATATAAAATAAATTAAAAAGTAGTTTAACTGGTAGCAGAAAATAGTTACAGAGGTATAAAATTTAGCCAAGACTGCCATCGCTATTAAAAGTGCCTGCTGCTGCTGTTGATGTTGTTTGTCACGTGCGAGTTGCATACACACACAGGCCCAAAGCCAAACACACATGGATACACTAACGCACACACCTCAGATAATGGTGCTGTCAGAAGCGCATTGAACAACATCAATCATACGCACTGTTGTACACCTCGTACACTTCGCGTCCCCGTCTTGCGAGTGACGTGACTTGAGGCGGGCCTTTCACTCCAATCTTTTTGCTGTGGGCACCTCCGACATTTCCCGGCGGAATGTGATGGGATGGGATAGGGCTGGATCTGAATGGATCTGGATGCGGACCCTAGTTGGGTTTGCTTTGGGGCGTGGATTCTGGCCATTTGCCTGTTGCCACTTTGTTTTTTTTTACACTTTGATTAATGGCATCCGAAGTGACCTTGATTTCGAAGGAGGAAGCCACGCCCAACGCACGCACCGTATAGTGGTGCAATTAATTACTTATTCTCTGGATGAACATATGACAAAGTTATGGGAGTTATTTCTGCTTCAAGTGATTCGATGTTCATGCGGAGGCAACTTTGTGAATATATTTTTAGAATTTAATGCAAGAATTCAACTTGTTTTTAAAATATAAAGGATTTCACTGACTAATTTCCCTATATTTCACTTGCAATTTAAATTCTACATCAAAGAAAATCCCGAATTTATCATACCACAAACATAGTAATTGTATGCTTAGCTTTAATTAATGTTATACTTGAGCCTGAATAATTGATGCGAGCGATGGGCCCTTTTAGTATCCCGATCCCATCTTCTCGGACACCTCGACGTGTTTGTCCAGCAGGTATTGCTCGCTTTCATCAAGTTAATAAGTCCCCGTAAGCTGATAGCCATCATCAGGCGTGTGGGCCGGGCCTTTGGTCACTTTCCCCGGGCAAATTGCGTCGACGTTTCTAATAATAACTGTGCGCACTTTCTAATTGCTTGCTGAAACGACAGGACAGACGGACAGGATGGACAGGATGGACTGGCTAAGGACAATGCCAACAAAGCAAATAGCCACATTATCGCAATTCGGACACGTCAACACGGCCAGTGGGATGTGGGATGTGTCAAAGGCCACAAGCAAACAAATTATGTTGCTAATTATCAACAGGAGCACGAACTCCGAAGTGAAAGCCAAGAGGTGACAGAGCGAAAATAGAAATGAAACCTCCCATCTAATCTTGAAGCCTCAGTCGAGATTTTAAACGGGCATTTGGAATTCAAAGAGAAATCCTGAATACCTAGAGTATTTTCCATAAACCAACTAAACATTTAGATGTATAATATATAAATGTTTTATAAATAAATGTCGAAAATATAAATGTGTCATAAATAAATGTCGAAAATAAAACCGATTGAAAACATTTATTTGCGACAGCAAACAAAAGCATTAGTAATTGATGCAATAAAAGCTGTTAAAAGGCATAATAACACCGGAAAAAATATATTTTTAAGAACACACTTGAATTGTTAACCAGTAAATATATATTATATCGTTTTTAAACAACTTTATTTATAGTTAAATTTATTTTAATACTAAATACTTTATTTCCTAAAGTTCTTGGATACACTTGAAAATCAAATAAATACTGCACGACCATTCCAATTAACCACTTATACTTAAGATAATTCTACTGGTCGCTCCCCGAGATTCCAATCTGATCTGGTCCGGCCGCCGTAATTAGAAATCCGTGGCATTTGCAGCCAGGGAGCCCGACCGCCCTGATTTATGGGTGGATGTGCCAGGACGAGGAACGCGTGTTTAATATCCCGACATTTGATTACTCAATGCGAAGGCGAGTCGTGGAAGGAGCAGTCAAGTGGGGCGTACGGCTCACCACTTCCGGCTGTCTTGTTAGGCCGCCGATCCTCGCATCGCTTCGCATCCCGCCTACTAATTGAGTAATTTATGCGTGTTTGTCGTTACGCATCCGCCACCGGAGCCAAGTGAGGACACAGGACGAGGACGAGGACCCTTTGCATTGCCGTCTTGGAGCCTTGGAGTCCTGACACCAACCCCCTGCGAAAGCCATTTAAGCCCGCCAGCGCGTTATCTATGCCGAATGCCGACGACATTTTCGGCATTCAGCTGGATATTGTGTACACACAGCGTAAAAGGGTGTGAAATCCTATGTATTAGCTTAAAGTTGGTGTATTTCAATGGGATATTCCCTCTAAGCCAGAAAATAAGATTTTAACTTCCAAATAATGTGAAATATCTAGATATATTAAAGGAAGATAAGATTGTATTGATTTAAATAAATATACATAGTTTACATTTTTGTTATATAATGGTTATGATGGCTTTTCCCACATTCAATTTTTAAGTTTTTGACCACGAAATGATCCATTAATTTTTAAGGAATTTCCAAAAGGTTTTTTTCTGAGTGTAAGCGGCGTGTTTGCTCGGCCTCAGCCACTTTCTCCGAGGATGGCACGGCGTTTGTGTGTCGCAGCAAATTCATAAAACGTGACAAGAAATGCAAAATGATTCCACAGCGTCTACCTTGATTGAAAAAGGCAAATGCGACGGGCTCGAGTGGCAGAGCCAAAGTTAGAGGCCTGCTAAATTAATTTGACATTTCTTGTGGCGGGTATCCGGTGACGGCTATCCCCTCCGGCGGAGATTCCCGGCCGTGATTTATGCGAAAAGAGTTCGGCCACGGCTCTTTCACACTCTGCGAGCTGATTAGCCCGAGGACTTTAAGCCAGTTGGGATTTCCTGATTTGTCGTTTACCTAAAATTTAAAGTAAATTTAAAGTAAAAACGCCGCGAGCTGATAATTTCGTTTGCATGGTACATATATGTATGTTATTAAAAAACTCACTGACATATTTATTATTTACTGTTTTCATTTGGAACTCACAGTTTAATACGCATTAATAACTGCCCACTTAATTGTTTGCCCATTAAATTAATTAAATGTTTCCCTTTTTTTGCAGCTAAGTTTTATCTTTTCCTATAACATTTTTTTTCAGAGGCCTACATTAATTTATTGCATTTGTTTTGAGTGAGATATTAATATTAATATTTAAACCAGTTTGAGTGGTCGCTGTAAGCTTTTTTTTGTCGCTTAAAAAAAATTATAATTTTCAAAACCAAAAATACACTCATTTCTATTATGTTTTTAGGTAAAATATTTCTCAAATTTTGGAAACATTTTTAATAATAAATTAAGAAGAAACACTCATGCCAAAGTCAAGTTGTTTAAGTTGTGCAAAACAATTCAAGTGTTTTTCATCATTATCAGATCTTATATCATTTTTTTGTGGGTACTTCAACGGCTAGTTGAGCTTGAGAAATGGTCGATGCGGTCAAGTATCTTATAATGTATCTGACTAACAAAATGACAAAAACAGGGGGTGTATCAAAATCCTGTTGTTTTTGCCCCTCGGTCCTTGACAAGAGCTAAGTCGCATGGACTGAGTCTTTGAGCTGATTTTAAAAGAAAATTGTATTGTTCAATTGCCGTATTTTGTTGTTGTAATTTTTCTGGACCCCAAAGCGCTCGCTATTAAGCTCGCGTTCTATGCTTTAAGGAGGAGAAACAAGAGAGAACGCTATAGTCGGGTTGGTGTCCCGACTATCTAATACCCGTCACTCGGCTAAAGGGAGTGCGATGGAGATGGAGATATGAACTTTGATCAGCAATAACTTTTACATTTCGATAGGTATTGATAAACACAACAAAACTGCATTTTTACTTTTCCGAAATATTTAAATTTTTAAAATCGTATATTAACTATTGTGGGCGTTAGAGGGGGCGTGGCACCTTTTTGAAATAAACTTGCGCTGCGTAGGAGCTCCAAGAATCTTCATGCCAAATACCAATCCTCTAGCTTTTATAGTTTCCGAGATCTCAGCGTTTATACGGACAGACAGACAGACGGACAGACGGAGAGACGGACAGACGGACAGACAGACATGGCTAGATCGACTCGGCTAGTGATCCTGATCAAGAATATATATACTTTATGGGGTCGGAAACGCTTCCTTCTAGCTGTTACATACTTTTGCACGAATACAATATACCCTTTTACTCTGCGAGTAACGGGTATAAAAATGGTCTTGCTCTCAATAAATTTGCCATGTTTTTGTGATGTTCTATGCAAAACTTTCAGCATCCTGTCGGTAATGTCCTGTCCAGCATTTGGCTTATTATTCTGCTGCATCAGCTTTTTGTTTTTTCCCCTTTGTGAAGGTTTGTTTGGGTCTACTTTCTGCTTTACTATTCTACTCCACTTTCGTAAAATGCTTTATATCGGTTTTTTCTAACCATTTTATGCATTTTTAACTGCCCAAGTAAAAAGTTGTCTACGGTAAGGAAACTAACTTCTTATTTTTAAGTTTCTTATTCATGAATTTATTTTATTTTCTTTAAGTAATTAAAACTATTCAATTAGTTACTTCTTCATGCTTCGTTATATTCTCAGCTTAGTTTTTATTTTAATTTTCGCTGGGCAAATGCTTGATGGCATACTAATGACACTTTGTTTCTTTTCGGGGTTTTTATTGGCAACCAAGGACGCAATTTATTTTATGCGACGTTTTTACAAATGGGGCGGAGCAGATTCGGAATTAAAGAATTTTTAATTCAGGGCATTTGTGAGGCTACAAAGTTGGCGGTCAGAAAAAGAGCCTCAGGCTCAGGGAAAGCGGTCGGTATAAAAGGGTTCGGATAAAAAGGGTTATATTTCCTTTATATTACCCTTCACTCCCCCGTTTTTGTGTTATTCATTAGGAAGTAACTCTCTTGTTTTTTTGGGCATCTCGCTGACAAATTACTTTAGTCAGGTGATGTCTTTGTCTTCTCTCCCCTTTTATTGGAATTCTGTTTCTTGGCTAATGACTTTGTCCTGCGTGAACCCTGTTTTCTAAATAAAGTGACAGGATGCGTGGGCTTGTGGCCCACTATATATTATTAGACGTTATTTTTTTTATTTTGTGATACTCGATGATAGAAATTCGGTTTCAAGCATGGGTCTACTAATCTAAAAAAATAATTAAGCTATTGTGATTTAAGATTTTTAATGATTTTGACCCATTTCATCGCTAACATTTCGTTCACATAAACATTTACAGTCGCCAATTGGAAAATAAACCCCAATCACTATCAGCCAACCATATTGTTCAATACTTATCCTTTTGGAAGCCTATTCCGGGCCCTGATTTTGATTTTGAAATTTTTTTGAATATGGATTGGATTGCCGCCATGTTTCGCTCTGCAGTTCTCCCTTTTCCACGGCTGAAAAGCAATTTGCAGTATCTAGCATCAAATTGCAATCAATCATTCGAAATGCAAAGCACACACACACGCGCACAGGTGCTTAATCAACAGACCGGTGTTGGTGTATAGAGTGGAAAAATTATTTGGTCATTTCCTCGTGCGGTGGAGTGTTGGAGGAAAAGCGAGGGAAAGTGTGTTTTTGCACTGAATGAGGCATCGATGATGGACAAACAAACGAACCGTCGAATCGGTTTTGTAATCTCATTCATCGATTTGGTTTGAAAGTTAAAAATTAGTGTGTATACCCAAGAAACTAGATAGAAGTAATTATAAATTGATAAGAAATTCTATTTAAATTTAATAAATATTAATATAATCATTATAATTACAGAACCTGTATTTTTCATATATTTCTGAATAAGCAAAAACCAGACAACTTATGGTACCCTGGGTGGCACACACTTCTCCGCCCTTTTGCTTCCTCAGGACATTGAAAATCTTTACTCAGTGCCATAAATAATTGGAAACACCTTGGCAATGGCAGGACGGAAATGAAATTCGATTTGTTGTTGATGTTTCAGTTTTTTTTGGGGTGGGCACACGGAACCCTGGAACTTTGTGCGCGTCGAACAAAGACGTTTTCAATTTAAGTTCTTTTGGCTGGCAAATATTTCATTTCATACTGGCGAAACATTTTGAGCTTGTTAAAATGTTATCAGCATTTTGACGGCCAAGCCAAAGCCACTTCCCCCGGCCGAAAAACAGCACTTAGAGGGCAAATATTTGTTTGCAATTTAAATACGCCTTAAGCGACTTGTCAGGACCCGGTCAGGAAAACCCAGTTCCCCGTTCTCAGTTCCCAGATCCCGGCTCCTGGCCCTAGACTCATTTGCATAGCTTACCAAACTCATGAGCACACGCCCCATTTCAACGTTAAGCCATAAATCCACAGCACATGTCAGGAGCTGAGAATCGAGAATTCAAGAACCAAACAGCTTAAGTTGGCAAAATATAAATATAAGATACAAAAGTTGCTTATTTTTAGTAGAGCGATGACTCTGAAATGAAATCCCAAACTGAGTAGTGACAAATTATGATTAATTCAGGGAATTTCTAACTAAATAAGTAGGTTTTTTATAAGAAAAGTTGGAAAGTGCTTCAATCAGTCCATCTTAATCTTACCTGATCTTCCAGCCCTCAGTTCACGTTGTCCTGCTCAGGTTTGCCAACTCCTTTCCAATCTATTCCATGATTCAGAAGCAACTGGTTGTGCTTTGCAGCCGAATGACGTGCCTCGGGGCAATCAAATTGAAATTTATCGGCTGACCTTATTTGGCTTCTTATTTATGCCGCAGGACAAAGGACAGGACGTGTGTAAGCGCCAGGATACGAGTATTTAATGCCGACCGACAGCTTTACACGACTCCAATGGGCCAGGGCCACGAAGTCGACATTTATAACCGGGACAAAGACAAAGGCAATGGCAATGGCCACTTGGCCACAATGGCACATCCCCACACCGCGCTCCACAGCAATTTTTTCAATCTCCACTAATTTATGTCAATTTGGATATTTATGTGCCGCACTGCGGTCGCCGGGCGGAACTCCATTAGCCCCCAGACTCCACGGATCCGGGTCGAGAGTGGGGCGAGACCTCCGCGCTGCGCCACATGCTGCGTAATTACAATTTGTTATCGCTTTAATTTAATATTGACGCATGTCGCATGCGATATCGCCGACCAGGCAGGCAGGATCTGACTCCCAGGATCCTTGGGGAAATGAGAGCATCCGCAAGAAAAACAAGACATACAATTTTTAGAGCTGCAAATAGAGTTACAATATTTATTAAGTGCTTTCCTCTGGTTTCCAATCGTATGGTCTAATCAGCATTTTGCAGGACTTTAGCGAGTATCCCTTGCCATTGTACCAATTACCCCAGTAAAGTCCCAGAGCCTCAGTTATTTCAGTTTTCGACTTTTTATATGGTCCATTTAAATCGCTGAAAATAAAAAAATGTATTAACAATTTAACAAGACAATTAACTTTTGAATTTTAAATGTCGAATTTAAAAGTGAAATTAAGAAATCGAGTTATGAGTTGCTACTTACCACATATATTCATCACTACTCCACCATTTGTATAACTTGGGCACACCTTCAACATCCGTTTTCATGCCCACATATTTGAATTTTAGATGACTGCGCATAGCGTCGCCAGCGTTTCCCGAATAGGCCCCCAATGACTTTAAGATGAATTCTTCTTCAAAGCTTCCCACCTCAAAGTGATCGTACTTGGCATAAGCTGTTACACCATCGAAGTCGACGAGCTCAATATACAGTTCGTGGCGGCGACGACTAGTCGCGCTATGTATTATGAGCAAGCCCAAGAAGAACTCTCCGTTGAGGTCGCCGAAAGGATATGAGTGATACGGCTGTTCTCCGAAATCGACACTTCCATCGAACCGGCGATGAATTAACATCCAGTCAGGACCCTCGTTGGGAATGTCCTCGAATATAGCCACAAATGGTGTATCGTCAATCGTAGTGACGAAACGAAGTCCAGGAATCTTCGAGTGGTTTAAGAATACAAAAGAACTCTTATCGGAAACAGATATTGCTCCTGTTTTCTTGTCTTCATCAAGGGCATCGTTCTTCGAGGCGGTATTTGATTCCGCGATTTCCACGTCTTTTTCTACGAGTGCGGCATTAAGAAGACCCATTTTACTGTTTAAATAGCAATGTATTTTTTGTATGTGTGAATCTTTGTATTATCTTTTAGATGCCTGTTTTAATGGAGTTCCGAGAATTATAAAGCGACCAATAAAATTTCATCACAACTCACTTAATAATTGCCTTTCAAGTATTATACAATGATGCAGAGCGTTTGTCGCATCGAATGTTCTTCAGAATAAAACAAAAAACGAAAAGTTACTTTTTTAATGCCATTTAAGAAAAACGCGGAAAGTTTCGCTTCAGCGAAAAGTGGGACCTCAAATGCAGTATTTCAGTATTTTTTTTTACAGGTTTAGGTGATTTCTATATTTGGTGTTTTGAAAATTCGTTGGAAATCAAATGTTGGTAACACTGTATAAATAACGACGTTGCCAGATCGCAGGTTGTTTCTCCACTAAATTAAATATTATAGATTTTCATGTTCTTTGTTAAACCTTCATGGTAAATTATATTAAGTTATGAAATCAGTTTAAAACTATTGCACCGGCCTTATCCACATTTCACAGGATTTGAAGGCTTTATTTAAATTTTGAATCTTAAATTCAAGTTGCCACTGTTCTACTCCACCAGGAGCGGTTTGTACCTTGCGATAGGGTTTATTTAAATTGCTAGAAAAAATTAAATCTATTATTATTTCTACTTAAAGTGGAAAAAACTGTTGAAAATCGTTCTTACAATTCATCCTTGCCTTCCCACCATCTAGAGTGGCAAAGAAATTTCTGTTTCAGATAAGGTTGCACCGGATCTCCTTTGTCTCCACTGGATTTACCCAGGGATTTCAGTTCGTAGGATGGTCCTGGACCCACACTAAAATTATCATATTTGTATTCTCTTTTAAGGCTATTAGAAAAAGTGAGCCTAATATATAACTCGTGCTTGCCACTTTCTGTTAATTCATGCAACTTTTCGCAACCAAGCCAGAAGTTTGCGTTTGGGTAACCCAAGCAACCGTCTTTAAAGTTATTTGAAATATCCTCACGGACAGGAACACTAAAGTCCAAACTATTGTCAATTCGTCTTTGTATAACTCTCCATCCATCTCCAGCACCTTTAACAGTCTCGAATTTTGTAATATACTTGTCTTCAAGCTCTGAATATTTCCTATCTTTTTCCGCTATTTCGGATTGGAGATTAGATATCACTGCATTCTAATTTTTCAATTTGCTTGTTCTTCTTGCAGTCTGCCTTGTAAATATCTTTTAATTTTACACTCAGGTCCCGGAGTTGTGCTTGCATATTTTCAACTGCATTTATTAGCTCTTCCATATTGATATATTGATTTTGGGAATATTCCTGAAAATATATTAGATTTTGTAATTTATGTATTGCATTTAATTGAATATTTACCAATTTAAGTTTCTTTCTCATTCACCGTGTTTAATTTTTTCTTCTGCCTGACTTTTGAGTTACATTATTGTTATCTTATCTAATCTTGCCGATTAAGCAAGTAAAAAGCAAAAGCTTTTAGAGTTATCGATTCAAAGCGATCGATAAAGGTGGTTTTAAATGTATTTAACGGCATTTTGAAAAAGTTCTTCTTCACCTGAATAATTTTTAAAATATTGATTTTTGAATATTCAAGGAGTTTTTGTGGTTTCTCTGTCAGAATTTGCAATTCGGGAGCATCAACATTTATGCACTTTGAATTTTCATATTTAATGCCCTGACGGATTATACGCCAATTAAGAGGGACGTGTATTGAATGCCGAGTGCATTGGCAGTCTCACTAATTGGGAGAAGGGAGTCTTCCTATCGGAAGTACGGACGCTTCAATGTAATATGCATTGGCTTAATAACATTTCGATGTCTACGGCGATATTGAAATGTTGTGCTCTTGTTCGCCTGGCAATTAAGTGCAAGCTGCCATCCGGCCAAGGCCCCTTGACATTTGCAGGCAACCAAAAGCATCCGAACAGCCGAAAGCAGCCCCCTTTCCGCCCCTATTGAATGTTAAGCCACAGCCAACGGCTCGGCAATATTAGCGGTATATGACAAACAGCCAGGACTGAGCCAACAAAGTCCCACGTTCATGTGGTGTTTGGCACAGCAGCACAACAGCAACGCCAGTTGGAGTCGCACTTCGTCCAAGAATGCCAAGGATGCACTGGTAAAAATCACCTTATTTATTTACAAAATATGTGTAAGCAAAAAGATGAAAATTTTCAATATTTAAATAAATAATGACCAGAAATTTAAATCTTTATATAAATCCCCAACGTGATAAAGATTACTTGCTAGGATACGTACTTGTGTACGATGTAATTTAGCTCTTTTCTCCGAAGAAAAAATTAAATTCATCTCAATTCAAAAGTTAGTTAATATCTCAACATAAAAATAAAATTACTAAAAATAAATAGAAGGTAATTAGTTCATGAATAATTTATAAAATAACAAGTAGGGAAGCTAATATACCCTTGCAGATCATTCCTATTAACTTACAAAAACATTAAATTTAGATTTATTTGCGTATATGTTACAATAATCAACATTTTAGCTGCTCTAGTATTATTTTAACATTAATTTTTTGATCCTTCGTATGGCAGCTATATAATAAAGCCGTCCGATTTTTGTTAAATTTAATTTGAAATTTTGAAATTTTAAGTTTCATCCCGATAGCTTAAAAACTGAGAGACTAGTTTGCGTAGAAACGGACGGACAGACGGACGGACGGACAGATTCTGATCAAGAATATATATACTTTATGGGGTCGGAAAGGTCTCCTTCACCCACAGCAAGGGTATAAAAATAAAGTAAAATTCAAAAATCGTCAGCTAAGACCTTATCCACTTATTTTTCTGTCGGTGTAATTATCTCTTCCCTGTAGCTTTATGTGCTCTTGTTGGCATTTAATTTTAATTACTTTACGTGTATGGCGTGTATGAAGACAAGGCAGTGTTAGACGTCGCGGGAATGCTTTTGAAGGTGAAGCAATTGAGTTCTCGATTCGGTTTTGCGGTTGTGACAGCAAGCGATTATGATTGTACAAACGTAGCCAGGCTTTCCGAGTCATTCGGTGGGAAAATTAGGGCCTTACAAAGACTGCGGATGAGCAGGCGAAATCCTTTGACTTGAACCAACGCCAAAGCGAGTGAAGGTAGGGTAAGGGATTTTCTTTGGGGATTGGAAAACCACCGAACTTTCATTTTGTCTGGTAAGTGTCGCTTAAAGTCAGAAATTGAAACAATATATATTCTATATAGAAAGTGTTATGCGGAAAAATTCTCGAAGCCTTTAAGAAAATTTAGGAGCTACGTGTTGTTATCATTTATATCACATAATTCAAATTGCCATTTTCGGCAGAAGATAAACCTAATTTATAATATGCTTTAATCGAAGCGAAGGACAGAACGAAAATTGCCATTGCGGATTGTGTACTTCATACGGGCCACTGACTTCTTCCTCGGAGACTGCGAATTCCCCATTCAAGTTGCCTGGCTAAAATGCATTTATGACACTTTTCCCAGCGTCGTGGCATTGATTGCACTTATGCAATTAATGTCACCGCTCGACGCAGAATGTGCATGTCGCCCAGGAAATCCATTTAGATATATAGTCATGTCTTTCATTTTGGATTCCGTTCCCAGACCGACAAAGCTGCACTTAAGGATGCTGGCTGTTTTTATGGCCAAATCGAGGAAGCTGCAAATGGTTCGTAGGACGTAGCTGCTGGTGTGTACGTGTTTGTTGGCAGGCGACGCAGCTTTGCGCCAAAATGGCGTCGGGGCTACAGCTTCAGCTTTCGGCTTCCGTTTCCGGTTGCTCGGCAATCGGAATGCAGGCCATTAATGGCCAGGTACATATCGTGTTGCACTCCCCTGTCACTTTTATCATCATGCACACACATAAACATCGCCCACTCCTTGTGCGTTTATTTGTGCATTTCCCTTTGGCAAAAAACACATGAATATTACGTATACGGTAGCAAAATAAAATATTAGTTACCCACCTGTCACGCTTTAATGTTGATGTACTAGTTAATGGGTGTCGGTAAATGTGGCCTGGCTATTTGAATACTTTAATATATTATTTAGTTTTAATATTTTTAATGTCGATTTTATTTTGATTTACTCATTTATATTTTATATTTTGATTGCCTTCTTTTTCCGCCTTTTTTTTCCAACAGTCAGCTTGTCTTGATGAATTGCAGTTGTCCCTGTCAACTGTCGCCGACAACCAACAAAACTATTAAACATTTTTAATTAAAAATTGTGTCAAAAGTTTTTAATGAAACATTTCTGCTTTATTTCGTTGTTTTTAGCCCTTTTATGGCTGTCTCTCCGCTGTCTGCTTCAATTGCTTAACTTTGGCTTTAACCTTGGCGTGAGATGCTTTTCCGTTTTCATTACGAGTTTCATTTTCAATTTGGACTTTTCATTGCCGTGCTCGACCTTACAAGGATGTTAATAAAATTGTTCGAGTAATTAATAAGCCGGGCCTCGTTTCGCCCTTGATCTAGTGTTAAATGGTAATCGCTTTGATTTACTTTTCCATTTGGCCAACTGCCCCAACTGAGCGTAACAAACGCAGAGGCGAACTTCAAATGGAGCCAGACCGGAAGTTGCCTTAAGTATTGAACCGTGGCGGTCCCAAAAGTTTGCCAAACTTTTCCACTTTCGATGTCCGAAAAGGAGGCTTTTTGTAACCCTGCCATGAGAAAGGACTTTAATGAAAATGGCTTCGTTTCAGTGGGTTTACATTTAAAGATATTGAAATACATTTTCCTTTATTGTTGCAACTTAAAGCTATATGGGAATCAAAGGGTTATAATAATTTGTTCTATTAAATTAAAAAATTGGCATTCCTCATTTGAGCTTTAGGTTTTCTTTTTCCAATGAGCCTTTCCTTCGTCCTATTAAGTAAATTTTGGCCCGACTTTCTTTTCCCTTTGCTTAATTAGCACAAAAAGGCTGCCAACTGGCAAACAGCTTTTGGCCGAAAGGAGAGAAAACTCAAACAAATTGGTTTTAAATTTCAACAAAATTCAACGAATATTTCTGGATGGGAAAAATAAGAAAAGTGACTGGCCAAGATCCCAGAAGTAATTATGCAGCGTTTTTATTTTCCACTTTCTTCAAGTCATTTTCATCCTTGTTGCCTTCGGTGTTCGTGCATTGAAAAGTCAATTTTGAAAATTGAAATATAAATTATTGAAGCGTAAAACGAAGTGGACTGGGGGAGTGGGCCAATAGCCGATGTCCAGCGCAGACAGGTTGAGTTCGTCCCGAATCCGAATAATATTTATACAAAACGTAAATTGTAAGTGGCAAATGCATTTACTGTTGACGGTTCGTCGCCAGTATTGAATAACTTTGGTCTCGGCTCTGCGGTTGGGGAAAAGCTTAAAGTTCAAGGCCAAAGTAAGTTTCAGAGTGCCGAATTCGGCCGCAAGTGTCAGATTAATTCTGCCGATGAAATGTAAAGCCCCTAGTTGAGCCTGACTTAAAGCCAGGACATTACTCAAACAGCGGCCTTCAATCGCATGACGGCATTTGAAATTAATATTATCAGAAATTTAATCGAATTCCGGTCTGTGCAATCAGGTGTTAATTTCATTTCGACAGCCAATCAGTTTCCCAACCCAATTTCATGTGTAGATGTATTCATTTTCACCCCAATATCTTGAGTTTAATTAGTTTGCCGCAGTCCGTTTTAATCTCAATTAAATTTCAACTATTTAAGCAGCTCAATTCAGCTGTTCGCAGTCCCCAGTGCCGGTTTTTTTATTGCTGCTTCAGCAGGGAAAATGTTTTTAAAATGCGGTCATCGTCTTTTGCGAAATTGAATTTGTAATTTATGCATTTTATGACACAATATTTTTTCAGACGGTGGCCAAGGGGTAAGGGAGGTATATGAGGACTATAATGATCTATAATAAATCGGAAAAAGAATTTTAGGAACCGGAATGAAATTATTATTTTTATTCTATTTATTATTTAATTCCATTTAATAATTTCTAATATAGCATTTCTACCACTAAATAACTTTATCTTCTTTTTGTATTTTTAAAACGTACATTTTGTATAATTAAGTATCGAAACGTTTATACTAAATGTTGTTAATTAATAATAATAATACTTGGTCGGTAAGATTGTTATTATAAGCGATGTTAAGCGTGTAATTCTCTTGACAACTGACTCCTTCAGCCAAAATCCCAAACGGAGTTTACATTACTTCGAAAACATTTGCTTAGGTATCATAAAGTCTGAAGCTGGCGGCCATAGTTTGTTATTTGCCGCAGCAGCAGCCGCAAAACAAGAGGCATCCGCAGAGCCAACAACAATGACAGCGGCAGAGAAATGCGAAGGCCACGGCAACACCAGTGCCAACAGCCAACAGCCAACACCGACCCACCATCACATTCTGCACAAATACAAATATTTGCTTATGCCACATGCGGGTGGGTGGGGAGTCGTACCACCCAACCACCCAACCAACCAGGCAACAGGAAAAACTCAAACACAAAACAACCACGACGCCTATGAATATCGCAGAAGGGAGCTCGCATATTGAAAACGAGATGCCGAAGTGGGCCAGCCTTCTGCTAACGCCTTTCCTATAGACAGCAATCGTAAATAAATATTTTGATTTATTGTCTGCCCTGAAATTTCCGCACAATTTACAGCCAGCCAATGTCGAGGGCGTATAATTAATATGTTTACGCGGCGTATGCGTAATATGTCCCTTGGATTTTCGCGCACTCACCGAAGATGCGTACTTGTAATGTTCATTGACATTGTCACTAAACCGCATCTTATTTTCCCTGAAAATTCGCTTTTCTTTCGGGTGGCTGAAAAGTGTCACGCTTCTCAATCATCTGGAACCAAAGATTCAGACTGACAGCCACTGCCCGCAAGTGCAAAATGCAATCAATATCAGTGGCTGCCAGTGACCATTGCCTTTTTCGGACTTACTCACTGCTGTCCAAGTTCATTAGGGTTAGTTCAGCTGCGAAACAAGAGCAGGGAGATTGGCTTGACGTGTTGGACAGCATTTTCCAAGGTCCTGCTATGGAGAGTTTTTAATATTAATCAGAAAAAGGGGTAAAGAATTACGCAAACTGATTGTGATTTAATTTAATTTGAATGTGGGTTTAGTGCAGAAGCTTACATAATTTATGAACATTTTTTATAATCAGAGGGAATAATTCTTTGGGTTCAAAAATCTTAAAACGAATCTAGATTCAGGGATATTTTTTAATATCACAAAATAGAGTGTTTGTGGTATTCTTATATTTTCATTCATCATAATTACAGAGAATTGAAGTGTGTAGGTAAAATACAGCCTTGTTGAAGATATTTCAATGTAATTTTAATTTGTTATTTAAAATTAGTAAAGATCTTCCTACTATTCTACTTCAGGTAGCGAATTGAAAAGTCCCGTCTTGTCTATTATTTCACCTGGCTTGACAGGCTGCTTTTTGAATACCAAGTGATTCAGTCAAAACCAATGAAGCATACTCAATATAGACAACTCGGTTGATTGAGCAAGTGGAAGGTGGCAGCATAAACCACCCGGAGGAATCGGCCGAGTTAAAGCCATCGACAGGTCAGCGGTTGGGTTCAGCGGGCTTTAAGATTAGCCCAGCTGTCTCCTGGCCTTATGCTTAGCCCCGCTTTCCTTTTTTTATTGAGGGACTCACAGACAGACTCACAGATTCACATATTCAGAGATTCAGGGACTGAGGAAGTAAGCCAGTGAAAAAAAGGAAAGAAGGCAAAACACAAACCGCAGAACCCACAAATGTGAATGTAGACGGATGGACGGCAATCAATGGCAGGAGGGGATTTGTTTTTAGCCCTTCTCGGGTAGTAAACCCGGTAACCAAGTTAGCAGTTACACATGCTGGGAATAAAAAAAGAGAAATCCTCTGCACGTTTCTCGTCCGTTTATCAAATCAGATTCCCGGTTTTTTGGGCACTGTCTTCCTTTTGTGACACTCGTCGCACCCAAAAATGTTTTGCACTTGATGAAGGGTTTCATTTGATTTGCTTGTTCTGCCATTTCTCTGGTTTCGCTGTCGCCGCTGCCTTTTCCATTGTCCTGCTCATCGCATTTCCCTCGGATTTCCCTCGGCTCTCCAATCCCTTTTGCAAATCCTTCGCAGCGGCAATGGCAAATGAAAAATCAACATTTAACATATGTTCGTGTTAAACAAATCGCTTAAATTTCCATATGGCACTTGGCGTTGGAGAAATGGGGCCCCGTCTAAGCTCTGATTTTGAACCGGATTCTGGGAAAACTGTTTTAGATAAATGGGCCGTAGAGTTGGGCTGGGAAAAAATGGTTTACCATTTGTCTGCTTGGGAAAGCTGAGGTGTAAGTCAAAGCGAAACTTTGCTCTCGGCTTGAGTTTAAAGTTTTACTAATTACCCAGCAGTTTATGCAATTTAGAAAGCTGTTTATCCAAGTTACTTCTGCTTACGCTGCGTAGCTACAAACACAAACTAAGCAAAGTTAGTTAGATCTGCAACTTCCGGTTCCAGTCGCCGTCTCCTTCCGGCAAGTCCTTCACATTGTTTCTGAGTGTCTATGCAAATATTGCCGCAGTTGTTCAAACTTAAGGATTTTCCCAAAGGAATTGGTGTAGCAGAAATAATATTAAATAATACTAGGGATTTAAGTGAAATAAACTTGTTTTAAACTTGCTTATGCTATAAAATAATTAATAAATTTACTATTTAATTTCAGAATATATATTCATAATGTTTACTTGTACTTTCCTACCACGACTTTTCAATTATCCTAGGTAAAAGCTGAACAAACAAAGGCAGCGGCGTTGTCCTGGCGAAAGCACAAAGTCAGCGGAGTAGAGGGTCATTAGAACTGGACCAGAATGTTTATGCATGTGCATTTTCCAGAAGACCATTGGCCGTCGCTTCCAGCCAGCCAGTTTAATGAACCGGAAGTGTTTTATACGGCAAAAATGCAATTACTTATGTGTTGGTCGTTCCTCTGTTCTCGCCGTCTCTTTCACTGCCCATCGCCTGTTCCTGTCTCTGTCTGGTTGTGTACACAGCTTTTGGCACGGCCAAAACGTCAAATATGAGTGCCAACTGCTGGCCAAGTTCAGGCTGGCCAAATGCGCTACACCTTTTCCCTTCTGCCGGGTTTTTCTATGCCCTTTACTCGTAAAGTAGAAGTATCTTTTATGTTCGTGAAAAGTAAATCAGAAAGAAAATGGATTTTAAGAAATTTTGTAACCCGTATATTTTTTTAAACATCATTTTATTTAAACTATTTTTTAAATATTTAAATATTTTTTAAAAAACATTAATAAATGAACCCGATTTTAATCATTTTAATAAAATATTTGTTAAAAAAATATATTGATTATATTCATTTATTAATATTTTTTAAATGTTAGGAATATTTAAATATTTTGTAAATATTAACAAATAATAAATGCCTATTGCGGCAGATGGCTCAAATGGAAATTGGGTATCCCAAAGTCGGAACATGTAGTTATAGCTTTTCTCCCTTCTTTTGTTTGTGCTGTTTGTCTCGCCCTTTTGGGGACAGTCATTGCATTGCACTTAAGTGCTGGAACTCTTTGTTCCCTTGACAGAGACAGCGGCAGCCTCCAGCTAAAAGTCATTAGATACTGCAAATGTAAACAAAATGCTGGCCAGCGAGCAGACAGTGGAAAAGAGGGAAATCTGACAGAGTTGTGGGTTCAGGCGAGGACTTCACGTGAGGGAATTTTCCTCTGGCGATTTTGCTGAATGCGCTTCCTGTGGACACTTTATGTGAATACTCTGTGCAGGAAGTTGTTTCTAAAAAGATTGGTTTTTGATATATGTTATCTAAAATATATATTTTTAAAAAGAGACATTCTTAATGGCTCTGGCTTTTATTTAATAATTAATTAATTTACAAAATTAGAGAGTTAGTTGATATGGCTTAAACCTGTTCAAGTTCTCAGAGTTATTTCTGTAGAGTAGGAGTAATTATGTTGTCCTTGCACTCTGAAACCTTTTTCCTGTTGTCTACCATTTAATTTGCTAATGCATTTCGCGTTTAAAGCGATTGAAAAAAATATGTAACTTCACTTTTATTAAGCGAGTACAAGGGACCATAAACTATTAGTTAATTGATGGGGAGAAAAACAGAATAATCTGCCGCTTACCTTGCAATCCGTGCTTTTGAAATATTACCAAACCAATAGTGGAAACCATTTTGTAGCAGGAACAGGAAGCCAGAGCATTTAATTCAATTGAGGGTGAAGTTTTTTGTAGCGCACTTTCCGGGGCAACACACACTTTGGCAATCTGGACCCTTTATGGTAACGTTTAGTCGGAGGACTGCTACTACTGGCAGCTTTTGCCAGTTTAACTAGTTTGAAAGCCATTTGGGAATGCCAGAACCAAACACGGTCCTCTGCTCAGGGACACAGCCCCAACAACAGATTCAGATCCCGATCCCTAGCACTGCAGTGGCCTGCATCTCAACAGTCAAACGGCTTGACTGGCATGCACTTGTCTGCCATTTAGCTCTGCTTTTTTTCCCGGAATATCCGGGAACAACCTGCCAGGGCCGTAAGTGGAAACCATTTTCGAAACTTAATTTGCCATTTGTTGAGCAAGTGTTGTGCAACCGTGCCGGAGACAATTTCATTAGGTTTTTCCAGCCATTCTCGGCAGGCAGTTACATTTCCTCGAGGCGTCGGCAATTGGCTGGGAACTTGCAACTCGCTGTGCTCGGAAACTTCGTTACTTTGAAACTACTTAAGCTACTTATTACCTGCATTTCTCTCGGTAGGATTCCTTTATCTAATAGAATAAGATCCTGTTTTCCATGCATATTTGCATTGTTAGCAAATGGGATTCAGTGGTAAAAAACTTGGTTCTTTGGGCAAACAATAATTTCATTTTTGTAGATATTTGTTTAATCTATTATTACTGAAAAATGTTAAGAAGAATTCTAGGTATAACAAGGGAAAGTATAGGGGGTGGGTCTTAACGGAAAGGGGGGAGGGGGTTTATTTGGGATTTTTGGTTAAAAATTTTGTTGGGGAAAAAAATTTTAATTTTAAGGGGAAATTTGGGTGGGGTGTGGGGGGGGGGGGAGGGGGGGGAAATGGGGGAGGAAGTGTTGGGTGTGTGTGTGGAGGAATTGGGGTGGTATAAATTGAAATAGTGGTCGCTAATGAGATATTAAATATATTAAAGAAAAGTAATAGAGAAGAATTGGTAAAGAATTACAAAACAAATTATTCCAAAATATGAAATATTAGTGTTCACATTCTTTTTGATTTTAATAATTAAAACAAAAACTTTCGTCTTCATCCGCCAGGAACTTTTCGTTTTTCCCTTGATTGTATTTCGTCTAAGATGAACCAGCCGAACTCGACTGTTTGACTTGGCGGAAGTTCTGTTGTTTTTTGGTGCTGCTGCTTTTGAGTGACACATTTCACGCCGAAAGTTTTGAGAAACCCACAGACACATTGACAAAGGAAACTTTCGGGGCTCTGCGGGTTGTACCCGTTGTTTTCCGAGGTCGCAATGTGTTGGTAAAGTGGTTTAGGACCTCTCTCCTTAGACGAGGATAGAAGTGCCTGCTTACACGTGTCAGAATGTCGCTCAATTTTAATTGAATTTATTTGCTGTTTAGTTACACTTTATTAAAGTTCGTATCCTTTCTTTTTGTGCATTTAAAGAACTCCATTTAACCGGTTTCTTCTGCCAGCTAACTAGTCTGCTATTCTATCATCCTCAGTTTGCCATAGAACTGCAATTTGTAAACTACTCTCGGTTGACGTCTCATTTGCTTTGCCGTTCTGCTTTCGGTTATTTTTTCACCCTCCATCCCTCCGTTTAGTCTCATATAATTCATATCACACAAAAATTTTATTGCAGTAAAAAGAGTGAAAAAGAAGTCCCACAACAAATAACTTTTGCTTGCCAGTGGACAGAGCCACAAAATAGTTTCCAGGACTTGACCATAAAAAAGAGGAGACCAAAACTCGTGTACAACGAAACCAGTCAAGCAGCAAATAACAGATACGCTGTTTTATTTTCCAACGCAAATACATAATGACAATTTATGTAGTTGCAATTGTTGTACAGGTGGAGATAAGAGGATTTTGTTGAATTTAATTTGCTAAAGGGTTTCTCTGGAAAGCAGAGATTGAGATTTGAGTTTCAGTTTCATTGAAACATGATTTGTGCAGGAAACACAAATTCGCATATCTATTTATTCGCATTTATAAACTTTTACATGGAAGTCTGACATTAATTTTGGTAGCTTTTATATTTCATTTTCATCACAACTTTTATAATAATTTGAAGAATATGCTTGAAACGAAATTTAGCCATATAAAACAGTAGGGTAGGTAAAAATATCGATAGCACTATCGATACTATCGATGGTTTACGTTTTTTGATAAAAGCATAACATTTTCAATTATCCTTTTCTCTTATTTTTCTTAATTTTTGTAATTTTTGTAATTTGATTTTTATTTTTCTTAATTTCCGATACTATTGATAATATCGATAGTGACCACCATCGATAGCCAAAAACATCGATGTTTTAACAACGCTATTATACAGCATTTTCTTAAGTTTTAGTAATATATTTACCTTGGCTTGTAGCAATATTTTCTCTCCTCGGGATGGGTAACCAAATAATGTCACTTAACTCAATACCGCTGCCCGGGGTTCTGTTGGGTCTCCGAGTGGAGAATGGAGAGTGGGTCAGTGCGAGGGATATGACTTACGACCGCACATTCGTAACGATTAAATTGCTGGCCAGGTAAGCACGACTTGACAGGGGCCTCCGGCTTGATGAAGTGCTCTGGTCCGGACAGTTTATTAGTTTGCTTCCTTAAAAGCTATTTTGAAATGGGTCCGCCTGTAAGTCGGCACAAGATGTCAGGAAAATGTAGCAATCTTATTCGCAGTATGACAGGCCACAATCGGCATTGGTTCGCCCTTAGGATACTTGTGTGATCTCATTGAAGAAAACAATTGTCACTCAACTGAAATGCTTATATTTAATGTGTATGTTTCAATTCGAATAATGCATATTCATTAGGCAGCGCCATGGTAAGTAATTCGATTAGCAACGTAAACGAATTTGCATTTGCCCATTGACAGTTTTATCACCGTTCGAACCAAATATACCGTTTTAATAACTACTCCATCCATCAACCCGTTGATTTATCGTGATTTCAATTGGCCAGTGGCCTCCCATCGGCAATATTTGCGAAATTATCAGGTTGCCATGGTGGCTGCGGTTAACCAGGGCTTTAAGTACAAATGCCGAACGGTAATCATCAAAATCAAAGGGCCATTCAGTTGATAATTGCGCAATAAATGCGCAAGCACGGGCATTAATGCAAATTAAAGTTTAAATGGCTCTCGATGAGTTTTGCTTTCTGAATTATAAAGTATTGTATGTTAAAGTGAATAATGAAAATAGCCAGTTAAAGGCTTCCAAACTTATTCCTCTAATTAACTATTTATTCTAGTTCACTTCACCCCATTAAAATTTATCCTCTTAGCAGATCCTTGATAACTTTTAGAGGAATTTATAGTTATTCAATAAGCGTTGGCAAACTTTTCCGGAATACCTTAAGCAGGCATAAAGTTTTCCTCCATATTGTCTTCTTGTTCTGTAATGTTCGATCCGGTTATGAACTTTCTTGTCGAACTTCTCGCATGCCAGCGTTTTAATTGAAGCCCTGGAACACACCTTCCATTTGCTGATGCACTGCACCTGCGGAGTGGGATGCATGTTGGTCCGTTGACCCAGTATAGGGTTAATTCCATCGCCCATCGCCCATCACAAAGACCCTCGACTGGGTACATAAATTAGGTAGTGACAAATCGCCTGTCTGCACATTTGCCCCCATTTGTCATTTGTTTGTTTATTTGATCAAAGCATGCCAGCAGGACAGGCAACTTTGTCACATGCTGCGAAGATGGAGCAATCGCCTTTCTTGGAAATTAGTTTATTATGGAAATACTTGGGGATTGTATAGATGCTGCCCCTCTTGCATTCAAACAGCCACTCGCTTTGTTTCAACATCCATTATTTATTCGTGTGTCGGTAATGCGTATTTTAAAACATCTTTTTCGGCTACATGCGTATAGTTTTTACTTTAAGATTAATACTCAGCTGTGTCTCATTGGTGATATTAAATTTAATCCTTTCTTTTTTTAACATGCAATTTTACTGTATTTTAATTTCCACATTGATCTGTTTTTTTTATTTTTCTATTTAGGTATAATTTCCAATTGTGCACTTTTCTGTTTTTCTTTTTAACATGTACATGCTACAAACACAACCCTTAACTAGTGGGTGTTGAATCAACAAAGTTTCTCTTAAGATATTCTTACTCGTTTCTAAATATTTTAAATACTTATCCTTAGGATTTTTAAAATCTATCTTAGGTAGAATTTCACTTTAACTATTAAGTTTTTTTATGCTTAACATATTTTTTTAGCCTACGGATATAATAACTTTTTCTTTGCCTATAAAATGCCGTTCCAGGTTTCCATAACTTACATTATTCGTTCGTAATACATTCATACAACAGCCAACATTTAATTGTAGCTAAGAATTAATTAGATTCCTTCTATATTAGTTTACTTAAGTTTTATTGGGTTTTCCTATATTAATTTCTTTGATGAGACCCTTTCCTTATTTTATCGATCAATCAATGAGTATTCCCATAAATCTCACTAAATACAACTTAGTACATTTAAACGCTGACTAACATTAACTATAATTACGTATACGCAGTGGAAACATGTGATCAAAGCTGAAAAAACCAAAAGTACACCAAAGCATGTGACATGTTTTCGAAAGCCTAATTCAGGGAGACAGACTTAGACTTTCAAAAGCGGGGCTCATGGTCAGCACGATTTCGCGTACTTTTGGTTTTTGGGTCTGGGTCTCCCGTTTCCGTACTCAATTTATTTTTAGCATTTGATGCGCTTAGCCGACCATCTTACAGGTTAAAGCCTAGTTACACATATTCTCTTAATTATGCCTATGCTCGAAAACACTTTACAAGCATGTCGAGCAGCTTACACATATGCCTTCGTCGGCTGTCTTACACCTGACACATTTTATTGGCTATGAAATATTTCGTGATAAAATAGTTTTATGCCAGCACTTAAAGTTAGTTATTTAATTATGCACACACATGGCCTTGTATTTGTCTATCGCCGCACTGATATTGCTGGAATTTGGGAGAAGGACGAGTTGTAATACTTTAAAAAATCCACAGGGTAATTTATATATTGAGAATATTGTTAAATGCGTTTCCAGTTAAATGTATTTCAAATGCCGGTTGGCGAATATTTGCACATGCCAGCTGTCAGTCGGCTTCAATACTCGTAAATTCAACGATCTGGTTCTGGTTCTGTTGGCCCCTGCAAATCTCATCAATGTCAGCTTACTCATGCCTGGTTCTTTTTTTATATACTGGGCCTTATAGTGCTCCATCAGCCGTGGAAATGTTTGCTTTTTTTGAAGTCGAGCAAATTATTTTTCCTCTGTTCTGCAGGGCCAACAACGGAGTGTGGGGAGTTGCCTTTCGTTGACATATTTCCACACAATTGGGCCGAAAAACCGGCGCTCGAAATTTAATTCCGTGTGACTGGCGCAAGGCAAACCAAAACGACAAATGTCTGACAGTTGTTAGGTACAAATTGAAAGCGACAAAGGCAAACTGTTCTTCGGAGAGCGGCTGGAATCACCCTTCGAGGCATTGTAAATATGCGAAATGGCCCGGCAATTGTCGCGAGTTGAATGGCAACGGGAAAAACGGAAAATTCTGCAAAAAATAGCAGTATAAAGAGGCAGTTCTGCCCTCAGGCCCCCAACACACACACTCCATTACGAACACACCCAATCACACCCGTAAAATACGTAAATATATATATATACATCTGATATCAATGACTCGTGTAGCTGTTTCAGCCAATTGCTAGACAACCGCGCCTCTCCATCACTTTCCACATCGTTGTCACTTGATTTGCCATTTATCAGCATTTTTCCACCCATCCACGTTGATGTTGAGTTTGTGGTCTACAAAAGGACTTCCGATATCCAGCTGACATTTCCCTGCATTATTTTGGCTTGAATTACTGGCACAATTCAATAAAAGTCCGTCCACGAAGATGCTTAGAAATGCGTCTCGAATATCTGTAAAACACACAAAGAAGAAAAGAGTTTAAATTGCTTTCAAGAACTGACGAATTGATTGACTGACACAAAAATACAACAAATTTAAAAATTCAAGGGTCTCTTAGAAATTGACAGGTTGATGCTTTATTAATATCCCACCCACTCGATTGGGAAAATAGGACCTCCTATTTGGTGAGGAGCATACATAGGTCGCCCACGCTTATCAAACCCGTAAGAATGCCCGTAATAGCTCTTCGCATGCAAGCAGCTTATGCCAATTTGTTTGCCATCTTGCGTCTACAAATCGCAAATCGCCTTTGAATGTGCTTGATAGAGAAATTCAAGGCTCAGAGTGAGTATTTCGATTTAATGACAAATACAGTGGGTATCGAGTATATGGGAAAACCTGTATAGTAATTTATAGATTTAAATATTTTTATAAAATTTGGTGTAAAATATTTATTGCATTATTATTTTTCATTATAAAAAATATATCAATTATTTAGTTTAAAGATTATATTTAAAGTTCCATATGTAAATAGGTAGACAATTAAATATTTTATATTTTTTCGTATAATATTAGTTTATATATTTTGTATGAAAATTCAATTTAAATATTCCGTATGTTTTGCCCAAATGCCTGTAATCAGCCTCATCATCTGGCTCCAGTAGTCTGCCTAATTAAAGGAGCATCGGATTGCAGAAAACATTTGAGCCAGCCCTCTGCTTCCGTTATTGTTTGCCCGGCCTTGTTGGCATCGACAGCCACGTCCTTATTGTTGTCGTCATCGGCATGTCCTTGTTCCATACCAACCCGGGAAGTCCTAATTAGTATTAACCACTTGTTGCATGAGAAAGTTAATGCCCCTTAATTTTTCTCGTTTCTCTCTTCACAATAATCGGAATTTACATTACGTATACGCAGCGATGACGCGTGTGGCATGCATGTCGGTTCGCTTTAATCGTCCTTTTATAATTTAATTAACTCAATTACAACGTGTGAGAGAAATACTGTGCATATGAAAGGTGCAATTACAGTTACCCCAACAGATACTCAAAATTCATGGAATCAGATAATTTTCAAAACCATATGAATCGAAATTAAATCCAATTAAAAGGGAAATTCAAAACCTTTGTTTTTCCCAGAAATCCCTTGACATTTGGCCAACCAAAAAAAGTTCGCAATGTGCGCTAAATTTGTGACTGTGCACTATGCATTATTAATATTAAAACTTTTTGATTTCCGCTACCAAAACCAATGGGTGCGGACCCCTTTGACAATTGTAAAATTTAATTAAAATTACAATGTAAATTCTCCGAAATTTTCCACAGAAATAATGTGCAAACTGTGGTTGTCTACCCACATTGCGAGTGTATCGATTTTTATGGTGATAAGGCTATCAATTTGCACTTTGTGGTCCGATAGAAATCTGAAGAGTGTTTCGTGTGGGGGAAGCACAACTTGCGGGATTATTATTAAATTAAATTAGAATTTTGTCGTGGGCGTGGATTTGGCATTTATTTTGTGAGCTAAAAAAGCTAATTATAATAAATACATTTTTGCTTTAAATAAGTCATATTAAAAAGTTGGTTATTTGTTAAAGTCTAATTAATTAATTCAATTAATAGTCTAAAGAATTTTTTGGTCAAAAGAGTCCTTTAAATTCGTACTGCAATGCTAATTTTGTGTTGTCCATTTTTTAACAGCTTTATTAGTTTGTGGGTTGTAAATGCCATCCATGGTTTTCAACAAGCCTCGTTTGTTTTTATGATTTCAATCAATTCGATTTACGGAATTCACATCGATTAAAATATTCTCCTTTTACATAAATCGAACAGCTGGTTCTGAAATTGCTTAGCAGTCGAAAGCGAAAAAAACCCATCTGGTTTTCCTGCCTTTAACGGCAGGTTGCTGCTGACAAATTAAATCAACTTGAATGCTAAATGCCGTTCGCTTGGGTGTTGATAATTGAAATAAAATTTCCCGCCCGACAAGGAGAAAAAATAACAACAACAAAAAAGCGAGAAAGGAGCAGAACGAGCAAGGACTATGGGACAAGGAACAAGGTACGAGGGCTGGAGGTGGACAAGTAGGTCCAAACAAAGGTAAACTTGGCCCGCAGCCTTAGCCATGGTCTTTGGCCTGCTGGCCGCCTTTGTTTGTCGTCGACTGAAACTGAAAGTCCGACCACCTTGAATGCCGCTTTATTAAGTATTCATTATGGTCGACTGCTGTGATTGTGTGTGTCTTGTGGGCGTTCTGTGGGCGTTTCATTGTGTGCGTTTGTGCACTGGAAAAAATTACAAATCCTTTTAGGCCTTTAATAAAATCTTAAATGTTTATTTCTAAAAGTATTTCATAGCTAGTACACAACCAGAAATTATTTCCATTTTAAAATATTATTTTTAACACTTAAAAAATTTATATTAAATTCTTACTCATTGAATTAAATTATTACCAATTTAATAGAAGAAATTCTAAATTTATTTTTAATATTTAGGTTTTAAATTTAAAATTAATTGATATATTTTTCTTCGAGTGTTTTGGGTGCGTAAAGGAATTACTTGGTTGTGGTCTGCCAATCGGAGTCCTTGACAGGAGGCAGGCGGAAATTGTAGAATCTCTGGTGGGCCGGGTTCACCTCTGTCGACTGGGATCCTAATTGCCAGCGGCACATTAATGTTTGTGTAATTAATTTTAATGATTGTACTTTTGCGCTTGTTCCCCGAAATGTGTCCCCAAAAACAAAAGTTTTCTTTTATTGCTCGGCTATTGTTCTTATTGGAGCTGAGATGGGTTTTGCCGTGGTATATTCGTTCTTTTTCGCTTAGCCTAGTTTCGAAAAGTTGTTTCAGGAAAACAAATAAGAAGGGGCAATAAAATATTTGGCAAAACAAAGCAATAAAAAAATCAATAACGCCAAGGAAGTGCAAGTGCTGAAATTAAATTGTGGTCTATTTGTTTATTCTATCATAACTATTTAATTATAAGATCTTTTTTCCTCTGCCAAAGCGAAAGTAGAACTAAAACAAAATTGATTTGATAGTGTTTTCAATTATTAATTTACTAAAGTGACAGTCATTTATTATGAACGCACTTTAATTTAATATTATTATGAGTATTGGGAGGCAACGACCAGTCACACATTTTAATCAATAATTTATGTACACTTTTCTTGTTCGATTCGGTGTGCAAAGTACTCGTAACTTGGATTGCTCACATCTTGTAATACCAGTTGTCCTCTACGAGTGCTCATGCCTCGAAGTGGATTTTAAGTTGGCCGCAATTAGATGGCGACAGAAACAAACTCTGTGGCCCCAGTACATATGTCAAGTGGGCTGGAGAGGATGCCCCACAGCCCCTAGACAACTACACAGATTCCAAGGACCTCGGAGTAGGATGTTCTTTTTAATGAATTGCGATGCCGACTAAATTTAGCCAACAGACGTACAGACAGTCGGCAGGCTGATTAGGGTGTCGGGGCATTTAATGAATTTTGCACAGGGCGTAATTAGGCAAAAACAGGAAGTGATGGAAGATGGAAGTTAGAAACGGGGAAACGAGGAAGGGACTCGAAATGGGATCGGATGACAGTTCAATGACAGTCGCCGCCGACACGTGTTGGTCTTTATGCAAATGAAGGTGTCGCACTGACATCACCGTTTAATGGAATCTTATCAACCCTGAGCCGAGGCCTCTCAACACTTCATTACTTTCATTTGATGCTTAAATTATGCCGAAAGCGAGACAGAGTGGTTAAAAAAAAATTCACAAAAAATTACTCAATGTATGCATGACATGGGAACATTTAACGCAATGAAATTTAATGAGCCCAAAATGGCGCATTAAATGACAGGACCCAGGACCCAGGACCCCGGACCCAGGAAGCGGATCCTGATGCTGCTGCTGTCAAAGGCGCCCAAAAGTAAACTGATGTATTTTTAATTGCTGCATACATTAAAATAGATTTAAAAAGAGCCGTCTTTAGTGTGGGTGGAAAATCTCTGTCCCCCCAAAAAAAAAGGATTCCCAAGGATTCCAAGTATGTGGACAGCTCGCATGCAAATATTTGCTGCCGCCAGGAAGAGAGAGAGCTTCGTTTTTAGGCCGGGTCGCCAGAGTTCAGTTCTGGCTGATTCAATGCAAATCTGCCTGGAAATTCAGCTTACTCAAATCGGAGGCATGGACAGTGACCTTATGCCGAGTCCACAAGTCGCCGGGTTAAGTGAGGTCTGAGGTCTGAGCACTTGAGCCATCGGCTTTTTAAAATATTCCACCTAGGGCAATGCACTTTAAATGTAATTCTATTTCGGGGTAATCCCGCTTATAAATTATTTCGGGATAATATTTTTGGAGAGTATTCTTAGCTTTATTAGGCGGGACCTTAATCCTTCTAAAAAGGGTGAGCTAAATCAGGAATACAAAATATTATTAAATTAAATAACATCTTCAAAAATATTTGTAATAATCTAAAACACCTTGGTTATATAAAATGCATTTTTTAACATTTATGTCATTTGGAATTAAGCACCGTTCCCCAAAAACACTGAGTTTTTATCTCAAAAAACCCCTTTTATTCACACGCTAACAAAGTTGCCAAACAGCCATTTGTGACCCTGATTTCGCAACTTGTTTTCAGTATTTTTCACGCCACTCTGCTGACAATAATGGACAAAAGGCGCGACTTAGGGCCAAGAAAAATGGCGAACCATTTCGAGGGACTCTGGAAAGTGTGCTAGGGATTCTTTTAGCTCGCCACTGTATACCGACTGCTTTTGGCGCTGATGTATCTGTAGTCATAAATATCCGGCGAGCAGGGACTCACTTAGACGCACACACGATGTGGCATTATTCAAAATATTAACTTGAACTTAGACAATATTATGAGAGCAATAAGCGGTGCCAGCAATTCGAAGGGGGGTTGTGTGGAGATCTTTTTCCACATTTGTTTTGTCTACTTGGCGCATTTTAGACAAAATTAAATTTTTCAAATATTTTTCCCCTTACACAATACCCACTGCGGTCTCCCGAGGGAATTTTTGAAGGACTTTAGCTGGCTGCGGTTTGTCAGAGAGTTTATAAAAGTAATTTGCCTGCGGCGGGCTTTTTCAAGGGAGGGGCGTGATACACGAGCGGCGGAATAAGCAGAAAATTTAATTTTAATTCACTTCTGGCGTTTAAATAATATATAAGTTGAGCTGGTCGGAAATTGTCAAACGACAATCGCTTTCTGGTTTAGAGGTCCTAAATAAAATACATATATTTTATTGATATGCGGGGCACGTAGGGTGGTGATTGTCATGGTTGTCGGACACGCGAATCAAAACAAAACCGAATGCCAGTCAGGATGCGAATGAAAAAATAGGACAAAGTCAAGTTCAGTAAACTGCCGAAACAATAAAACAAATAGGAGCCTCCGATAAGAATCGTGTTACTTGTTAAGGCAATTGTTTTATGTAAATTTAAGGAAATATTGCTTTGTTTGTGTGCGCCTAAGAAAACATTTATTTTAAAATAAAGAACAAAATAAAATGATTAGCAATTGGATCTTAAATTAAATTAGAAATACATGGCTTTAAAATGCTTTCTGTTGAAATTAGATATTTTAAAATAAATTGAGCCATGTTATTTTAAACAGTTTAATTTTGTAAGCCAAACCAAAAGTTGTCAAACCTTTTTCGGGTTTCAGTTTCTAATTAAGCCCAAGGATGGGTAATCCATCAAAGCTGCTACACGCTCATCCATCCCGCTTTAAGGCACTGAATAACATCTGATTTAAAACTGGCACACCGATTGATTTGGATCGAAACGAAACGAAGCGCTCGTCATCAGCCCAATTTCACAACCCACTCAGCTTGATTGTCATTGACGGAGAAGCCCGAAGAAAATGAATGATGATTTTTCCTGTCACTGGTAACGAGAAGAGACGCCTGTGGCTTAATGACATGCAGGTCGTCTCCATGTTGTCTCAGAAAGCAAAGAGAACAAGAAAAACCCAGCTTTTTGTGCCACGAGTTGGACTTTGTCTGGCTGCGATAGCAATCTGAATCGCAACACAAGGTGTAGCTTTCTTGATTAAAATAATGTTAATGTGCTGGATTTTCCCCTCTCTTCTTTTCATCTCGGCAATTCATTCATTTTTTCGCACTTTGTTGGTTTAATGTGATTGATTTCGGTCAGGACTTTAATTAGAATTTTTTCTGGGAAACAGCTTCTAATGACCCGAAACACACAATTTTCCGTAGCCTCTCTGGTGGCTGGAATAAAAAAAAATCGATGGAAAAGTGGAGAGATTTTCCAAGCCAAGCTTTTCTGGGGACATGTCTTTTTTTTGTGGAAATTTTATGCCTTGTGGCAGGTTTCTGTTTTTACCTGTGCACCATGAATTATGAGGCTGAAATTTGTCAGGATTTTCGTCTCTTGTAGACAGGTTTTGAACCACAACAAGCTGTGAATCTGAATCTGAAGCTCGGGGTTGGCAAAATGCTGGCAATGTGATAAGCACAAATTATATTTTCCTGAGAGTTATTTATTTTGTGACATATTTTTCGCAATTCAATCTTTTTCTTTTATCTAGGACCACTTTATATTTAAAATTGTAATATTTTAACCTACATTGTAGGTTTAGTTCTTAACTCTTTTTTTATTATTTTTACAGGACATTCAAAAGTCGCCTACTTTAACCCATTCAAAGAGAATAAAAACCCATCCGCGTTCCCCTTTATGATAATATTTCAGCCGTCTTTTGTAATTCTCTTGCCAGGATTTTCTTTTCTTTTCCGTTTTTTTGTATGGTTGCTTTTTTCCCTCACATGAAAGTTTTTCGGTGGCTTTTACTAATTTTTTTCCAAGCGAAGGATTCAAGTACGCTCGGGTTTTTCTGCTGCGTGAAAGCATTAAAGTAGAAACTCTTTAAGGGAAAGCATTTCACAGAGGCCCACCGACATTGTTTATTTTCTAGCATTCAGATTTTTGTTTGCCTTTGCTCGCACATAAATTAAGAAATGGCTGAAAAAATTCCCCTGTCCATGGCTCGCTGATGACAGGCTCTCCAGCCAAGCAAACTTTTTCTTGACGCCCTTTAAGTCCCTGGCAACGCCACCTGCTGACAGGCGGAGGAGTCCTCCGCCTAGACACTCCCTAACTGGGAGTCCAGGTACTGCACACCGGGTTCCGAACTCCCCAACTCCGACCCAATTACCACGCCCGGTTGCCTCTGCTCAGTTTGTTTGCCTGTCCTGTTTTGCCAGCTTTTTTTCCTTGGGGTTCCATGTTTTTACACGGTTGTCATTCGAGATTCTGAGCTGCATAATTATGTATTTCAGCATTTCAGCCTTTTGAAAAGCATAAGCCCCACATCTCGTCCTCCTCGAAGGAGGGGAACGGAATGAAAGAGTGAATTCCAATCCGGGAGCATGCGAGAAATTCTGTGCAGAATGTGTAATTAGATTTCAGTTATTTTGAAAGGGATTTTCGGGCCCTGACATACTCTGGGCGTCTTGACAGTCTTAACCAGAAACCGAGAGGGTCAGCTGGGAACCCATGAAAACAAATTTCCCGCTCTATTATACCGAAAATTACTCGGGCCGAATCTGTTGCTGTTTGTTGGCCTGTGTTATGGGTATTTCGGTTGGCCAATTATTATAAAAGGCATTTCTCGTTTCATTAAACTCGTAATTGCCGGCTCGGCAGCCTAGGCAACGGCACTTCCCTAGCTTAGAAATTGGCTTTTCGGGAACTTTAATAAATGCCAAGCCGCAAGCATTTTTAATATTAGCTTTGCAGCCCTCTGTGGAAGCCCTCTTGACTTTTGTCTCGCCAATCATTAAACACAAAATTTAATTAACTGTTAATAAAGCAGCTAATGAAGACAGCTCCAGAGGCCACGCCCGCTTTCCGCATTCCGCTCCCTGATTTCCCAGTTGGACGGGGATGAGAATGAGGATGAGCCACTGTCAAGTTAATATTGCCTTTGGCTCATATTAAGTGGCGCTAAGCTCTGCTGTCAACACGGGCGAATAAAAGGACTTTCCCCTATCCCAGTCCCCACAGAGAGTCAGGGATCAAAAGGAAAACTTGAAGCATAAATTAGATACATATATATCTATATACGGCTGGCAGTCCAACCTGACCAATGCCACCAATGCCTCACATACAAGTCATGGCAAACGCCTTTTATGGCATTTAATGGAGCATAAACTTGGCTCGCTTTTATAGACAATTTTCATCAATAACAAAGACGGAATGCAGGCGGACATTAAGCCATCACACACTCTGACGCACTTTCCTTCGATTAAGCAGGACACTGCGAGAAATATATATTTTCTGGGGATTTTCTTGGTTTAATATTTTATTTCCTGGTTATTAATAAGTCATCTAAAACTGACAAAACCTCAACATTTTAGTTCATTTTTAATTTGAATTAACCTACTAGAGCAACTTGGAAAAATTCTTGAAAAATTAAATAAATTAAAGCATTAAAAAAAGTTGATCATTTCACTAAAACCTTTTATAAAATAATTTAAATCTAATTAAAAAGAAAACTAATCCAATTGTTCTTTTAATAACTTTTCAATCAATATTCTCCTACAGAATAAATCAATTTAATACTTGCGTTTTCCATAACTTCTGCAGGCAATAAATCTAAACAATTTCTTATTGAATTTTCCCCTCCGGTTAAACAAGTCTTCTAATAAAAATGCTTTCCTTTTCACTTGTTGGCCCATCATTTTTCTCGGCAGAAGGCTGCGTCTAAATTGAAATATGAATATTGGGAAATCTTTTAATTTGATCAATCCCGCTCCAGTCAGTGTGAATCGAATGGCTGCCAAGTCAGTTGGAAATTCCGGCGGCAAACTCTACGTGCCGGACATGGTCATGGCAATATATATATGCATTATATACACAACCCCTTTGGCCAGAGTCACCCCGACACAGTCGTAATTGTCGTAGGGCACTTTGGATGAGTGAGTTAAACGACGGGACTGTTTAACTAAGCCTAGTCCAACATGTCTGGGTGCCTCATAATCGTTTGCCACATAAAAAAGAGGCAACAAACTGATGGAAACACGCCCATACATATATCTATATATATGTTTTACTGAGCAGCCACTGTAGCTGCCCGACAACAAGTCAATAAAATTTATGACCATCAATTTCAATGTGTCGAAAGTTTTCCTTCTTTTCTCTTCTCACTTTCCCCGGCGGACAGGCAGCTCCTTGGGGATCCGGCGGAAGGTCCCTTGTTTTCTATAATTTATGCCGACGGGCGAACAGGAAAAGTAAACTTTTTGCTCATAAATTTCACGCAGCCTGTCCTTAGCACCTAATCTGGTGCACTTTAAAATCGCTCGAGATGGCCAAGACAATTCGTAGTCTTGGCCCAGGACTCCAACTAGCACCGGAATCGGAACGCCATCCTTATGCTGTCCCTTATGCTTTCCGTTTTAATTGTTTGCTCAACACCTTGGCCGGTTTCCTGGGCGGGTCGCCATTGTTGGTTTCTGCCCTGCTTACCCAACATAATAAAGCTTGTTAGCGTAATTGCTTAATTGGCCAAGTCCAGGGCTCTGCTCCTCCTTCCTTCCGCCCCTCTTTCCACCACCCCTGTAATGGCCGTGTTTGTTGTTTGTTTTGACCCAATGACCATGTGGGAATCGGCACTCCAACAGCCAAACACTGGCCACACATATACGGCTGGCTTTCCGCCCAAACACTCGGAATTGAGTGCGAAAGTAAAGACGTAATTGCATTGGTTGGATTGCTTTCATCAGGGGATTGGTGAAACAAAGGAATACAGTCTGAAAAATAGTAGCCTAAATATTACAAAATATTTTAAGGAAATATAGGAACATTTTTAAAACATTTGTATACATTTTTAAATAATATTCAGCTCGATAAGTTAACTAATACAAAAAGCAAAGGATATATCTATATTAAACATTCAAGATGTCTTAAATTTCCTTTGCGGTTTTAATGATTCTCCATCTTGACTGCGACGTGCAGAAACTACGAATAAAATCCCTCTGTTGCACTCCTTTTTTCCAGCTAAAGCCAATCGGATAAATGGAAAATCTGTGGTAAATCTGTGAGGCAGCTGCCATCCTATCGATTACCACACGAACGTATTCAGGCATCAATTAGAGACTTCCTGTTGTGCCATTTGGCCAAAAGGGAACTTCATTAAGCGCGTTTATATCCACACAGGCAGCACAAACACTCACATGCTCATCGAATAACTGTCTGTCATTCAAGTTGGCTTATTCAGCATCTGCCGACAGCATAAATACGATTTGATGTACCTATCCTTAAGTGCCGAGGCTCTCAGGCAAATGTACTTTCTTTGCCAGCCAGAGGCGTGGTCAAGAAGGGGAAATCTTGACATAAATTATAAAATTAAGAAATAAAAAATAAGAAGGGAAAATCTTAAAAAAAAATTATAAAATTAAGAATGAACAAATATATTTTAAATGGGCAAGTTAAAATAACTTATAAAAATAAGTTGAAACTTTTTATTACATTTATAAAATATAAGTTGTTTTTTGTATTATTATAAATAATTAAGTTTATTGGTTATGCAAATTAAAATTTATATAAAAATCCTCACGAGAACTTTTTGCAACCATTTGCCATTAGCAGACATGCAGTTTTTGAATAAAATTACTTTGGGGAAAGGAAAACCTTGAATAAAATTACTTGACATAAAAAATTCTTAAACTTTATTTCACTTTAAGTGCTTTATTATTGATGATATATTTTTCTGAAATTGTTTTTAAAACGAACAAAATCTTAATTATTATAAAATTAAGAATGAAAAAATTTACTTTTAATTGGCAAGTTAAAATAACTTTTAAAAATAAGTTGAAACCTTTTTTTACATTTTAAAATGTAAATTAAAATTTATGTAAAAATCCTAAAATAGCTTACAAATTCTTATAGAGATTTGTATCCCCCTTAACTACTTATATGCAGGGGCGGCAAATCCCCCGTGCAATTGCCAAAGGGAACACATGTTTCATAACACTTAAAACCCCCGACTCGCGATTCACGATTTCGAGGACTGCGACGATCGCGTGAACAAGTAAATGCCGGGCAATAATTTTTTTATTGCCAGCCAATGCCAAAAACATTTCGCATCGAGTGTAAGTACATATTGAAATAATGTTATTCCTCTTTATTCGCGGGTGTGAGTGTGGGTGTCTGTCTGATAAGCAGCCAAAGTCCTTGTTATTGTAGCCGTTAAATCAGCAGAAACACACACGCACACACACGTACGCTGAATGGATGTGGGCGTGGCATGTTTGCCGAACTCTCGATATTTATGCCCTTGGTATCGCTTTAGTATCGCTTTAATCAGTCTCTTTGATTTTACAACACCATTATGCACTTTTAGTGTGATTGATTGGGGGCCTGGAAAATGGCAAATGCATTGCCGTTCGGTCTAAATGCGGATTGGGAATTCAAATTCGATTGGAGAATAAAACAAAGTACATAAAAGGTTAACGAGTAGCAATAAAGCCCCTGGGTAAACGGCATTCATTATATTTGCTATGCCATTTAGAGCAAAAATCTGCTGGCAATGGCAAAAACCCAAAACTATTTATCAATTAAAGAGAATGGAAAACCAATGTTTCAATATTTAGATTTAAATCTGTGAAGCAAACTCTCACTTTTATTCACTGGGCAAACACTTTTCCATTTGTATGGAAATAATATTTGACAATAATGGAATTTTTAAGTCCTCCAATTCATGAATGTATTTACCGCTTCGCTTAATTTGAGCTCACATTTAACCATTTGCAGTTGCTGTGGCCCGAACCAAAAATTTCAATTGCAACCGTGTGGTCGCGGCCGAAAACTTACTGCGGTGAGTGTTTCAAATTGCTGCAAATTTGATCTAAATAAAAGCCGAGAACTTTGTGCCTAACACTTTTGGTCTGAAAACTTTCCAACAGTTATCAGTTGCTGTCCTGCTTACATTGTTCTCGATCGAAGTCACGAGAACTTTTTGCAACCATTTGCCATTAGCAGACATGCAGTTTTATGCACTGAAAAAATTACTTTGGGGACAGGAAAACCTCAAATAAAATTACTTGACTTAAAAGTCCTTACAATTTATTTTTTATCGTTGGAATATTTTTCTTTAGTTGTATTATAAGTAATGGTTATTTAATTGCAGAATAAAATCACAGCTGTGCATTTTCCCACAGAAATTATTTTTCTCAGTGCAGCAGTTGTTAAATAAAAGTTTCTCGCTTGCTTACAGAACGATTCTCGGTGTCCGGAGCAGACGGAGACTGTTCTAAATGCGGAGCAGTGAACCTCATGCATAATGCAGATGGTCGGACATGCAACCATCTCGGTGAAGAGATTACAGTCGGTCTCAGTTTGCAGAGATAGGTATTTGAGATATGCCGACCATTCTTCATTCATTCCTACATTCATTCAGACCCCTGCTTATTTTTCGATCCCCCAGCTCCGCCGCAGAAGCAGAGGTCCTGGCCACAGGAGCTGCGTTTATTTACTGTCCAGCCTCGCAGCCTCTCAGCCCGGCAGGGTAATTAGGCAGAGTCGTGTGGGATTGTGCTCTGCTAACGACCCGCCTGAATAATTCATTAGCCGGAGGTCCTCCGCCTCTCTATCCACCATCCACTCACACACATCCTGGTCTCGCTGGGCATCTGTCTGTGCTTTCAAAAACCCACCGCAAACATAACCCAAATGCAAACAAGAACATCCTCTGGCTAGTTGATATTTCACTGAGTGTACACTTTGTCCCAGATTGAGGAAAGCCACTGAGATGTGCACATATATTAAAATGCTGTAGGCACTAAGTGATATTAGATATATCTCTTACGTTTTTCCACAACATTAATTTTGAAAGGTAACAACTTTATAAAGATTTAAGATTAAAAATATTTTTTTTAGATTTTACAAATTTTTCTTTTCGTTTGTTGCTTTTCTGCTTTTAATCGAATTAAATGTATTTATAAACTTTACGACCCATTCCCAGCACTCTGGCTAGACATCTGTATAACATAAGATTCGAAGATTATAAACGAGAATGGGCCAACGAAGAAATGGAAATTTTGCTTGGCATTTATTGGCCAAATTTAGTTGGTAATTTGTGTACATATATTAGGAATATTTATGCTGTGCACCTGTCCAATCTTCGTCAAGGAAAAGAGGGGCCTGGCCGAAACGTTAAAGGGTCGCTTTATTGTCGGCACGTTTTTCATATTTCTGTAATCCATTACCAAGTCCTGGCCATCCTGGCCATCTTGGCCATCCGTCACGGACGCACAGCCTCCGGTCGCACAGACTTCAAAAGTTCTCCGGCTGGCCATTTAAAGAGGAAACTTTATGCGTAACGATTTTCTTTTGCCTTCTAAGCAGCTTATGTCGAAGATGTTATGCTCTTGAATATTATTTGTGTAAGTTTACGCAACACGGATGAAACGCAAGCCCAATTTAAATAATATGAAATCGGAGAGGGGAAGTTATTCAACATGCTGCTGCAAAAAGTGGAACGCACTTCAAGGATTTACGATACTTTAAAGGTTTATAATACATTTCCATTGATACTGACTGAAGTGGGGCCATTAAAAAGATATTTGAAAATATAAATAGGAAATAGTCTTACATTCTCCTGAGTAGCTTGCTTTTTTGCTATTTAATATGCAATTATCGTGTACTTTTTCCCATAAATTTCAATAGAGTATCAGAACTGTCAGAAATGTGGTGCACTGCTAACCAAGTAACAGCAGTCGGTGCCCTCCACATACTTTTATTACCTTCTCGAGGAGCGGAACTTTTTCGGGGACTGGGGGAGAAGGTCGAGATTTGTGCGCTGACAGGAAGCAACTTTTGGCTGACTCATGGCAGTTGATTTACTGCTCACCGGGGTACGGGTAATATGTAATATGTACTATGCAGGTAAGTGTTCTTTCCCGGATTGCAGCTCGACAAATGAAATTTTGGAGCCCCGAAAACACTGGGAAAATCTACTGCCAGATGATGGTCTTTGTGGCCGAAAGGGAAATGAGAATGGAAGGGGAAACCGCTCAAGTCCGCATTGCTTTTACTGCACATTTTACAAAATTCATGCAGGTTGCTCTGATTTCGCTCCCACTAATGGGCTGTTCTTTGTCCCGAAAAGAAATGGGATGATTCCTTCATCAAAATTCTCTCTGATTCGGTAAGCAATTTTCGTTGCGTTCCATTCCTACACAATCGCAATCAAGCGATGAGCTTGCAATCCACTTGACTCTCTTTCTCTGGCTAAAAGGATGTGGAATATGGACGGATTCCTTTGTGAGATTGATAAATGTAGCTGCTGCTGCTGGCTGAATACGAGCAAACGTCCGAACGGATGTTGTTAAACTCATAAGTATGTCTAGAAAGTAACTTTTAAGTATGTTGAAGATTTGAGAGTCAGGGGAGGGTATACCCTATAGGGAAAAAGAAAAGATATATATTTAAAGTTTACTAAAAATTCAAACTTTTAGGTGAATTTAATGGAAAATAATTCAATTTATTAAAATATTCAAGTAAAGTCACTTAGCCATAAAAATAGTAACTTCATATTTATGTATTTTACTTTGAGTACATAAATATTTTTTTTAACTGAAACATTTTAATAAACCATTAATTAACAAAAACTGAAAGACTGATTATAAAGAAAAAAATAACCAAATAGTTAAATGACCTTGATTTTTGTTATGCTTTGAAAAGAAACAAAATAATATGTTAATCATTATTATTATTTAATTAAGATAATTTCTGATTAAACAATACTTTCACCTTTTCTTTAAATTTCAATAGTGGGAAATCAACCATATTACTATTATAATCATTACTCACCCTATCTCAGTTGAATCGTCTCCCGAGCTCTCCTCCACCTCCTGCTCCTACTCCTCCTCCTCCGATCCCCTCGCCCAGCTCGACCATCACATCCGAGTCCTGGCAGTGACTCGTGCTCGTCTCCAGGATGCTGATCCCGGTCGTGTTATCCGTGCTGACGAACGGCGTCTCGCTGAAGCGCTCCTCCACGGTCTGCTCATCGCCCGAGTCCAGGTAATCCCCGTCCGTCTCGTCCGTCCGCCGGCGGATCCTCCGTGTCAGCTCCACCTGCTGCTGGTGCGACGGCTGCAGCTGGTGCATCTGATGGTCTCCGCCGTGGACCAAGGCGGCATTGATGCCCCGTCCACTGAGAATCGGTGACACGGCACCCGTGCCATTGCCGTAGGTCGGCTCCCTCGGGATAATCAGCAGCTTCTCCTTGGGCAGACACGTCTCCTGGGTGATGCCGTTCTCGTCCTGGTCATCCGCATCCAGGCTGCCCAGTCCCCCCTCCCCTCCTCCTTTGCCGTGATGCAGCCGCGGGCCACAGGTATTCCGATCACTCCTGTTATAACCCCTGGTTATATTGATGATATTGTTGTTCGAGGGATTGAAGCAGGGAAGGACGTGCTTGAACTCCTTGCGGAAGTTCTCATTGAGCCAGGCGTAGAGGAAGGGGTTGTAGCAGGTGGAGCTCATGGCAATCGAGTGGGCCACAAAGAAGAACAGGAAGTAGAAGCGCCACTCGTTGGACTTGTCGTCGAAGTCATCGAATATGTTGACCACATTGATGGGCAGCCAACTCAAACCAAAGACGCCCACCATGGCGATGAGCATGCGATTGGTGCGCTTCTTGCGATCCCGATCCGCCTCCTCCCGCCGCGAGGACTTCGATCCCGGCTTGGCCCTGGCCCGCTGGTTCAGCTTCACCGAGATCCACACATAGCAGATGGAGATGATGAAGAAGGGCAGCACGAACTGCAGCGTGGTGGTGATGGCCCCGAAGACCTTTCTGTACTGCTCCGACGGCCAGTTCTCCTCGCAGTAGACCCGCACATAGGGCAGCTCGGCTGATCCCGCCTGCATCACCTGCATGTAGGCCTGGGCCGCCGACGTGGCATCCGGCGGCTCTATCAATCCCGCTCCCTGGGCCACATAGCTGCCATTCAGCATCAGGGTGGCCTCCACCAGGGTCTCGTTGCCGCCCACCTGCGTTCCGTTGACCACCTCGTTCGTCATCTTCATGTACATGCCGTAGGGAACGGTGGCCAGCAGGGCTATCACCCAGATGCTCACGATGATCCCGATGCAGGTGGAGAGCTTCATGCGCGGGTGGAACGGATAGATGATCACAAAGTACCGATCGATGGCGATCGAGGTGAGCGTCAGCGTGGATATGTAGATGCTGCAGCCCTGGGCAAAGGACACTAAATGACACAAACTCCTTCCGAAAGCCCAGCGACCCATGAACGTGTAGAGCGGGGTGAAGGGCACCGCCAGGACGCAGAGCAGGATATCCGAGAGCGCCAGATTCGTGATGAATATATTCGTCACCGTCTGCATGGCCCGATTCCGCAGGACCACATAGCAGACCAGGACATTGCCAAACACTCCCAGGACGAAGACCGTGGCGTACAGGACGTAGAAGAAGATCTGCACGAACCGGTTGTCGATGATCCCGTCATCGTCCTTCGAGGCTGCCACATCCGCCAGGACGAAGCTCGTGGTCACCGGCGATGTGAGGCTCCAGTTCGAAGTGGTGACCAGCGGCAACTGGGTCGTCGTGGCTATGGTGGTGCTCAGCCAGCTCAAGTTGGCCATCTTTAACTAATGAGTTGAGTGGTGAGTGGTTGTGTGCTCGACTTGCTGCCTGCCGGTGGTTCCGGTTCGGATGCGCACCACTTAAGCAGCCATTTCCGTCGCCGCCGGAATTGAGCTCCTTACTCGCTGTTGGCCAGGCCAGGCCAAAAACCTCTTGGCCGCTCAGAAAGCCTGGGGCAATAATATTCCGCTCATCGCTAATTGACCGAGCCGTTGAGTTCTGAAAGTGTAGAGGAATGGAGGGGATTTTAGTTGGAAGGATATTAGTTGGAACAAACGAACTGTAATGCACTGATAAAAGAAGCCTAGAAAATCCAAACATTTCATATTCAATTTAAATATTTTTTAAAAAGGAAAATATTACATTTAACCATTGTAGTTCATTGTAATATTTTAAATTTTTAATTTGAATATGAAGTTCGTATTTTTCATGGCTTAAAATATTTAAAGAAAATATGACTAACATTGAATGTAATATTTTCGACCTTGATTCAAATATTTTCAAATTAAAACATGCAATTTAATATGCTTTGTATTAAATTTTACGTTTTAGTATTTAAATAAATTATTTACTGGGAATCCTTGAAAATATGACTAACATCGAATGTAATATTTTCGATCTTGATTTAAATATTTTCCTATTAAAACATTAAATTTAATATCTTTTGCATTAAAAATTACGTTTTAGTATTTAATTAAATTATTTACTGGGAATCCTTGCCTTCAATATTCCACTTTTTTACTTTTTATTTTGTGGGTACATTGTTACTTTAATATTTACATTTTGTAGCTAAAAGCTTTTAAATGTAACTCAATTTAAAATGCAAAGGTCGAAAAAGCATTACAGCTGCATCATTAGGTATTGAAGATTGTTGCCAAAGTTTATTGAAATCGATGATCATAAAAACCTTATAGTCATGTAACATCATTGTAAGAATTCCCATAAAATTGACTACTAAAACTCAACTTATTTCAAAGTTTTCTGCTGGGGAATTCCTCTTAAACGGACTTAAAAACTAAGTTTTCTGCCGGTACTGCCCACCCTTTCCTCCCAACGACCTCGTTACCACCCCAAAAAACTTGGTTTCACTTTTTGTGTTCTGCCCTTTGTTTGCCTGCTTTTTGGCCAAAAGGGATTAAGTTGTTGCCCTGACTGGCTTTTATTTTTAGTTGCTGTCAGACACGCTTTCTCGGCTTGAAGCTTCGAACTGGGTTCGTAGTTGGTTCTCTTCTTCTTTTCCGAGTTTATTAAAAACAATGCCAATGTGACAGTTGCTGTCTCTAACTGGGCATCAAGACGAAAATCTCCAACAACTTTGATACCAGAAGCTCTTCGGACAGCTTTGAGCCGAGCTGAGTTGTATACTGAAATACCAAAGAAATTATATTTCTGTGCGCAGAAAATAATTTCATTGGTTAAATGTAAAGAAAAGTTTTAAGAAATCAGCAGAAATCAGAAAAGATTTAAAATCATTTATAAAGGCGCCTAAAAGTATGCAGTGAAAATACAAACTTTCTCCTTTGATTTTCAGGTCAAAAATATTTTGTTGGATAGTTCTATAAGCTAAATAATTTCTAAAGCCTAAAGCCTGCTCTTTATAGTCTTTAAATATCGTACATATTCCCCTATGGAAGCTTATCAAGCCTGAAAACTGAAAGTGATTACCCGTTACGAAATGGCCATTACCAAAGAAGTCCATTGTCTGCGAAGGCTTGCAATTAGGCGCTGCAACCAATTGGAACAATTGTTAATTGGCAGATACCAGTAAACCGAAAACAATGGGTAATCCTTCCATTGTACCAGCCTCTGGGAGCTGGGAGCCCGGCCAAGCATTAAATCTCATGTTTGCAATGAGAGGAAGTTCAGGGAATTTTATTGCTTCCCTCGAAGGTCGAAACTTTTGGCAGGCAACCGAACAGCCAACCAGAAACCATCGATGCAAATATGCCGATGGCCTGATGGCTTCTGATCACGTACAGCAACTAAATGCAAATTTAATTGGATTCGCCCAACAACGGTCCGGAAAAGTTTTGCCAAATATGCAGGTAGTGTAGAATATTCGGAAAATCCAAAGCCGGATAATGCAACGCCCTAAAATCACAGACTTCGGGGGAGTTTTCGGGGTTACATTACAAGGATGCAAATTGAATTCCTGCGTTTAATGAACACATGCCGAACACGAAGACCCCGGGCCACAGATAACAAGGTTAATATAGTCAACTCGAGAGGGCAAATACTTTGCAGATGGCATAACTTAATTAGAACTTGAGACACCATTGTGTCATTACGAGAAAGAAAAAGTTTGTGCAGTACGCCTCAGAGATTCTTTTGAGAGCAAGGAAATTAACGCTAGTTGCCAACAACTTCTTATAAAAAAGTTTGCTAATAGCAAATGCCTAAGCTCAAATAAATAAAATGACACACAAAATGAGTTTTTTTATAAACGAAACTTAATGGTTATCAAGTTTCTAAAGATACTTTTTATTTAAAATAAGTACCATAATATAATAATATAATATCTTAATCAAACATTCGGTTTACCCTATTTATTATCATTATTTAGCAATATAAGAAACAATTTATCAAAGAGAAGAAAGGCAGGGGAAATTGTTAAGAATTACTTCAGTTATTACAGAAAGTTTGGCAGATCCCGGAGGCTTTGCAATCCGGTTAACAGGAAGAATGTCAAAAGAATTTAACGCCGCGGGGCCAAGAGCAAAAATATAATTATTTTGATAAATTAATAGAACTCTGGACCAGGTGGAGGCAGAGGAAAGAAGAAGCCCCGAATGCCGGATATTGTGTAAAGGGAGAACAACAGCGTGGGAAACAAGAAAAATTGCCAGTTAACAATTTTTTGTTTTGCCCGTCTTTTTATGAACGCATTTATCCATCGCTTGGCAGGCGGGAGCCGTAAACTCCATCAAAATCTTTGGCAAGCCTCGAGTGTCGCCGACATCATCATCGCCATCATCCTGGGTTCTGTTTCCCGGCTCCTAGCCACTGGTTCCTGGTCCTCTGCCCCGACTCCATTGTCCTTCTGCCAGGCTCACGCGCCGCACTCCCATTATCATTACTAACAAGCAGCACAAAGCAGCTTGAGTGTGTCATCCTGCCGCCGACCGCCAGCCCATCCTCTTAAACTCCTGATCTGCGGCACTTCGTAATTTTAATTTTGATGCATTTGTCACCATTTTTTGTTCGCTTTTATGTCCGACACTTGGAAAAATTGTATGTATGTTAAAAAAGTAAAAGATTTCAAATACAGGAGCATTTTACAGAATAAATTTGATCTATTTGTTGTTTAGCAAATTCCTTTTCTCATTATCTCTACGTAAACTTCTACAAATAAAGATATAAAAAAGAAGGGAGGAGGGGGGGGGATGGATATATTGGATATTTTAGTAAAAATTTTATTGAGGGGTTAAAATTTTTTTGGGGGGGGGGGAATTATCTAAGCTGGAAATAAAAATGTTTTTAAATTGAAGAGACATTTTGGATGGATCTATAAATTATTAAAATAGTTAAATCAAATCATGAAATAAAAAGACTAAGAGACTACATTTATTTAAGCGTGGATAAAACTAGCTACTACCATTTATAAATTTGTTTTAAACTTAATTTGTATTTCTACTTTTATAAATTCCTATAAAAAACGTAGTTTTTCTCTGTGCATTGGCTCCCTGTCGCTTCAGCATCTTCTGCGACAACGATTTATCTTTGAGCCCGTGACATAATGAAACAAGGCGATATGGCCAGGGCGAGAACAAACGCTCACTTTAATGGGATTTTATTTTGCCACCCGCAATATCAAGAGCAACAACATCCCATCCAGGACAAACTGCTCGGCTCCTCCTATAAGTGCTAGTATATGGCCTACTTATAGGCGCTTGGGGAATTTTATGGCGACAAGGTGCAACGCAGCCGTCCAGAGGGCAAAAACCATTAATGAATTTCTCATCGCTTCGGGCTTAAAGATGCAGTTAAAGCGTATCTCAATGGACTGTCGGGGAGTTTATGGGTGCGCAGGATAGTCAAACACAGTGCTAAAAAGGAGAGGGAATAAAAAGGACAACCTCTTGGTCCTTTTATTCGCCCAAAGCCTTTTTGATTTCCCATTTAGGGCAGCTGAAGAGCAGGAGGAATTAAATAAAAAAACAAATTGAATGTGTTCTGGGTGACTACATTTGAAGAAGACAGGTTTTCGGTGAAGATTCTTGAACTATTTAGCAAGCTATCTGTATTTATTCATTTGTTTTAATTTACTACGAATTTTCCTATTTATTAAAAGACCAATAATTAAATCTAATTGACTGTTAAACATCTTTAATTGTTCTGTAATGGAATTTATATTAAAGGTAACGGATAACCTTTGATCAGTTTGAGTTCAAAAAACAATCTAACAAAAGTTTGAGCAAAAAATAAACAAAACTGTGATAATAGCCAGATAATAATCGAAAAACATTCAAATACCATTTGCATAATTGCATGCAAACGCCTATCTGCAAACACATATTTGAATAGCAATCTTATAACAATACGCAACAATCTGATTGAAATCGAAAACATGGCTGACATTTTAGTAGACTTAAATCCCAGACTTTTGACCAAATTAAGTTATTCAGTTAGGAGCTGCAGATGCTTCTGCATTTGAGTAATTTTATCGATTTAAGCCATCATTTGGCTTATTTCCAGGTGACTATAGCGTGTTCTACCAGATGAAATATATTTATTTTCCGCAGCCGCGGTCGAAATAAAGTTGGCTAAGCTGTTTTGCGTGCCGGCAGTGGGCATTAACTACGTTTTAAGCATTTTTGGCCGGGGAAAATTTGCGGGAAAACTCCGGAAAACCTGCCAAACAGATGGAAACTATGCCATTAGCAGGGCACAAGATTTCCCTCCACTAATGATGTGGCTAGAGTGGCCAGCGATCAATGCCGCAGAGCTCCTCAGCCGTCTTTTTCCACTAATTAACATGGCTATTTTTATGATAATCAATTACAAAGTTCGCGCACAACTTTGACGTTGGTTTCGCTTCAAAAAACTAAAAGAAAAATAAAAAGCGGCGCGCAGAAGAAAGTTTTATTCGCCGTCGAGGAAATTACTCAACAGATTAGGGGTTCCGACAGATGAACGGACTCAATCCAATCCAATCCAACCCGTTGAGGCCGCGATGGGAACATGTGTTCAATGTCTGTGTCAGTGTCATGGATCGATTGATGACGCGGAATTTAATTAAAATTTTGTTCGAATTTTTTCTGCTATTTTCCCGGGCACTTTAAATGCTTGCCTCACTCGTAAGCAGCCACTTTGCATATCGTTGAAATGTCGGGTCGGGAATTATTCATATGCATATGATGCTCATGCAGAAGAAATATGTATGTACATTCATTCGAATAAGAGCTGCGGCGAAACTAATTTATTTGTTGATTTATATGCCCGGCAACTAATTAGAGAGTTATTTCCATTTGGGCTCACAATGCACTCGAATAGAGGGCAAGTCGTTCACATTCAGTAACTGACTCACTCAATGCGGCTATTTGCCATATATTTACGATGGACGCATAAATATCGAATATATGTATGTGCACAAACCGAATCGCATATATCAAAATCCACAAATATCTGCATCAAAGTAATAGTCATAAATGGGCAAAAATAAAAGAGTGCCTTATTTAAATACTCTTTGGCTTGTGATTTATTATAATAGATTTATTTTGCCTTATTTTAAAACGTTTACTTAAGTCTAAATAAATCTGAATCTATATCTATATAATGTTTAATAAGCGGAAAAATAAATGAAATTATATAAAAAATATTTATAATTATTTTTTATTATTTATATATTTTATAAAAATTTTAAAAATAAATTTAATAAGCCAACAAAATTGTAATTAAGCAATTACACCAAACTGGAATCCCTGTGACTTAATCTATGCTCCTCAAATACCCTGACTAAATTATAATGCTAAATAAAAACGACAAAAATAGCAAATTGCTTTGGTTCGGGAGGAGCTCCTCTCCAAATATATACCCCCCATTCCACCCGATTCGACCGGGCTAAGCCCATTAAGGTCTGTGTGGACAGAGCCGGCGATAAGCGTCAGCGGCATTCGCATAAAGATAACACCGAAATCAAACTAAATGGCTAAAATTGGCAAGCAACAACAAAGCAGCAGCGGCAACAGGAAATCCAGGCGGTAATATTTTATCAAGCACAAAAAAAAAACGAAAATAAAAATAGAAAAACAGAAATCGCATATAAAATCGCAGTTAAACATTATTAGAAAGATTGGGGCAGGAAGGGCCCTTATAGCCATTAATAAGATTGTTTTAGCATGAATTTACGGCCAAGGGCGGGCCAGTCCGCCTGTCCCTGCCCTCCTGCCATTTCGGCCACCTCCTCTCTGGTTCCCTGGTTCCCTGACTCTCTGATTCCCTGATCCCAAGGCAAACACAGCCAGCCGAGCCAAAATGTAAACAAGTCAGCCTACCGATGGCCCCGTTTCGATGGCTTTGCCTCCAGTTGGGCGTGTTCTCCCCTCCAATTTTTTCCCATAGCGAGCTGACAGTCTATTCGAAAATTGAAATGTTTGCTAACACGAGCCACTTAAAGTAGAGAGGCGAAATATAAAAAAAATGTAGAAAACGTAGAAAAACCAAAACGAATTTCATACAAATTACACGGCCACTTTTGGCTAAAGTTCAACGAGGCGTGCAGCCAAAGAGCCATCAGATCCAGAGACCAAAGGTCCCTCACAACGGACTGAGCTGCGGCTGTGTGTATGCTGTGTGTGTGCGGTAAGTGGTTTCCTCAACGAGCTTTAAAATCCCTCGAAAAAAACACAATTTGAATATGGCCAGCAATTACAATTGCCACGATGTCCGCCACTCGCACACACAAAAAGTGCTCAGCCCAATTATGATCCGTGGAAAGTTGGGCTTAACAACGAAAACAACAATAAGAGGCAATTTCCTTTGATTGCCAGCAATCTAAGCTTTTCGAGTGCAATATTGCCAGGATTATTGTTTATTTATGTTTTAAACTAGATGCGCTCTTGGAAAAATACTTAAAAAATGTAACAAAAACAAATATATTGCTTTGGTAAAAAGACTCTATTATCCTAGTAAATTTGTTTATTTTTCTGGGTTTTTGTTAAGCTTAATTAATTTTATTTTCCCTGACCATAAAAAGTGGACAATTCCTGTGAAACGGTAATTAAAAGCAGCTACATAAATTAATTAACTCTGATAAAAATTAGTTCTAATGAAATGGCTAAAAATATGAATATATTTTTCCCCATTTTGTGGTGAAATTTTCTATTAATAAATTATGTAATATAAAATATTATATTATATACATATTAACCATATCATAGTTACTGATAAGTAAAATTCAAATTAAATTTTTTCCTAAGCTTTTTTACCTTTACAAAAATAAAATTGTCCTTTAACTCGTTTTTCAAATATCCTTTAAGAATCCAGTTTTCCTCCGTTTGCCGACATTTGTAACCAGCCAAAAGACATGGGTTCCAGAAAACTAACGAAGCAATTTTCCTGTTTGGCCTGCAACCTTAAGATAAGGATAACTGGACCAGTTAAACCTGGCAGTACAGCGACAGGACATTTTCTGGTCATTTCCCAGCTGGGGGCGTGGGCTGAATGTTTAATAATTTTCCATAAGCTTTTTGGCAGCCGAGTGCCTGCTGAAACAGCTGAAACTTCTGAGAATTATATGCACTCGCAGTTGTCATGAGCTACCCCCTGCTCATCCTGATTTCACAACCCCATCCCAGTAGTAATAACCGAAACGCAAGCTGAAGCTGAAATAAAAATGCAAATGCCAAGGACACAGCAACGGCAGCGTTGAACTTTCGAGTGAGCGACATATGGGGGCGTTTTGGCCAGGGGGCGTGCCGGCCGCAGCCTTAGTTTACAGGACTAAAACCAATGACAGGAGGTGTGCCTAACGAGGACACTCGTCCTTCTCCTTCTCCTCCTCGTTGTTTTCTGTCTGTTTGCCCCTCAGTCTCTGAATGTCTGGCTGTCCTGTCAGCCTTTCCTTTCTTCGGCTTGTTTACTCACAATTTTCATTTGGCATATGCAAGGACAATAATTTCATTTACCACTCGCAGTTCGAGTCCATAAAGACCATTCGTATTCTCAGATTATCTTTCGGGCCTTGAAGTGTATGCTTTCTTGGCCAAAAAAATATTCTTTGTCTAGGAGCAGAAAGTCTTTATAAAGAATAGTCCTTTTAGTAAGCAATTTTATAATTGCCATAAGGAAGAGTTTTAAGTAAATCAAGAAATGTATTCATATTCCAGCTGCCTCTGGCTTATTTATTTAATTAAAATGTGGAAACCTTCTAGAGAAAAGTAAATTGCCACCTCTTGGCTTTTGTACTCAGTATTGCTAGGACTTAACAGGATAATTTTATTTACCATGGCATACACTGATTTCATCTGAGGACTCTTTTCACTTTTCCTTCAAGGCGACCTTGAATATTCATTTAAAATCGAGATTTCCTTAGAATTGAAAGGTAGAGTATCTCTTGCGAATCTCCAAGGCTTTTTGTATAAAGTTTCCTGATGGACTTTCATATTCCACTTCAAGGATAATCAGTAGATTTCAAAAGTTTTAGCCCCCCACCACAGACCGTTAAACCCTTTTTTGGCCAAATTCCTTTATCGTTGTTTGTATGGCTCATTTTGTGCCTTTTCCTTGTTTGGCATTGCTCACTTGTTTAGGCGTTTAACCTTTTTCAGGCAGCCGCAGCAACAATAACAAAACCAATTTCCCTTGTCTTTTGACGCCATTTGTTTGCACAACCTTGGTCCCGGCCGTGTCCTGTGTCCTGAGTTCGATCCCCTGTGTGTGTGTGTGTGAGTGCTCGAATGTCCTTGCATAACACGCGGCGACATCGGCGGCTCCCACACATATGGAATACGGCATATGGCAAGCCCAACCAATATTCGAACGGAATAAAAATCAATGAATTTTATTGCGACTCTACATGGAGCTGCCCCCGTACCATCCTTCGTCCTGAAGTTGTCGTCTCTGGTTTCTATTGCATACTTTGCTGCACTTCAGGGATGGCACAACAATTTGATATAAGAGGGAGGCTATTTGCTTGGAACGGAGATTTTTATTTTTTCTAAAATCTAATAATACTTTGAAGTCAAGGACTTAAATTAAACTATTACGTAACAAATTCTCAAAATATTATTTAAAAACTAATAGTAATATTTAATTAAATAAAATAATATTTATTTTATTAATAATTTAAAAATTATCTCTAATACATAAAATAAAATATATATATTTTGAAAATCATAAATTTTGCTTTATATATTTTTTCTGCTTTTATTTACAACCCTCTTGCAGTTGGCGAGCATGTGTGCGCGATGGTTCAAGGGGCAGTGACCATAATTAATTGACCATTTACTGCAGCTTCCCTGCAAGCCGTTTGCGGTTAAGCAGGAGACAATGGCTTCAAAAATTCAGCTCTGGGAGAGCAATCTCAGCCGGCTAAGTGCCGCTCCACGGGTTTGTTGTCCTCTCCCGCCCCGCCCACCAGCCCACCGCCCACTGAGATGGGCAATCCCTTTCGCCTTTGTCTTTATCACTGTCCTTATCAGAAGGCAGTGCACTGGAAAATGTCCTTACCCGTCGTCAGTCATAATGAGGGATCCACGACCATTTGCCAGCCAACGCTCCCAAGACCCAAAACAATTGGCTGTCGTTTTGGTCAGCTGAAGCCTGGGTAAACGCTTTAATATGGTCAAGTTTGGCAACCGGAAAATTGTCTCGGAATGCAGGGTATCCTTTTCTCAGGGAAATCCTGAACCTACTTTAAAGACCAAAAAAAATAAAACAGATGAGAGGCGAAAGCAAGGCGGAAATCATCTGCATTATAAATCATACCAAAGTGTGGAGGCGTAAATTTTTTATGGCGACTGGGGAGAGCGTGAAAACCTAAGAACTTCGGAAATTTTATGTTCGTGGAATTCTAAATAAGGGGAAAGATGGCACTCGTTCGGCTGCACACATAATTATTTTCTCAAAATTATTTATTTAACATATTTTTTATTCCGCTATAAAAAAAACAAAGACGTTAATCGAAAAACAAAAGTTTAATTTTTTTTCTTTTCAAGATTAAATACCATAAAATCAGAAAAAACCCATTTTTAATTATTTAAATATATGTAAAGTTAAAATTACTCAATATGAATTCAATGAATCATAAGAATGAATCCTTAACCTCAAAAGACATACGGGTAGCAAAACAAATTAAAACTGTAATTAAAACCCTCCAAAAAAGCGAACGACTAATCTGTAAGCTAAACCCTCAATAATCTGAAAAGAAAAGAAACTCGTACAAATTGAGAACTTGACCTTTTCCGTGGCAGCTGTTTTAGAGCGATTAAGTTATCCCGGGTTGCCACGATACACCCCAGCTGCCAGCCTTCAGCACGATTATCCCCCGGTTCGTCTCAATTTCCATTTATCATTATGCAGATTCATGTCTACAATATGTTCATCTTATAAATATACGTACATTGTACACGAAAAAAGGGAAACTCAAGAGCACTTTGGCATAGTCTATGCAAATTAATAAGCAACTCACTTAGCGCTGACTTAAATGCTGGCAAACTGTTGTAAATGGCGTTTTAATCAACGTACCAAGACAACAAACGAAATTAATTAAATGTTCACTTCATGGCCGGGATCTCCGCTAAACCAGAATGGAGGACCTGCCCCGCCCCGTCCACTTATTATCTCGGGTTGGCTCGGAGGTCGGAGGTCGTGGGAGGTGGGAGCTCCTCCCAAAAACCCTCCCATCCCTCGAACATCCTATCTTCCACGTAGCACGTCAATTTTTGCATTTTAATGATAATTGAACCGCGGTGGCCGCGGTCTGTTCGACCCACGATATGGGGTTGCATTTGGTATTGGGTATTGGGTGAACCGGGGCTGCTTGGGGGTTGGGGATGGTTTCGCGTTGCCCACATAACGATGATGACGACGGGCTATGGCGATGGCGATGGCGAAGACCCTGGCCAGTTGTTAGCGATATGATAATGAATCGATAAATACTCTTCCACCGAAAGGCCACAAAAAACTTTTGGCGTCGAATAGATTATTCTAAATAGGTTATGTTTCGGGGAAATGACAAAGCGAAAAGTTCTTTGGGAACTTTGGAAAGGAATTTGCCGTTTTTTGTACATTTATATTTAAATGAGGGCTTTTTTCATGAATTATTTAGACAAAAGTATGTGAAGAAAACTTTACACTCTATTAACTTGTAAAATAAGAAATTCACTTTGATGGGCGAGTTTCGAGAGGTCCTTTTGAAAGGTTGCACAAGACTTTGTTGTTATTCATGTGCTTAGAGTGGACATTATGATAATTCAATAGAGGGCAAACTTATCTGGGGATCACAAAATCCTTGTACTATCTCTCCCAACTGAAATCAAAAATCCTGAAGGACTCGCAATCTGAATAGAGAATTAATTACGTTGCTGTCCTCTGGGCTGGGGGCCTTCGGTCTTCGCTACATTCCAAATCCCCTGGCCCCCAAATTGCGGTTTCTGAATCCATGAGGCTCCAACGAAGTGATTTTCTTTTTGGTGGCCCGGAATAGGGAATTCCGTCCGTCGCTTAATTGAAAAGCAATTAATTTGTTGGCCTGCACTAGGACGATGCCTTCCAACCGGCTTGTTTTCCCCCGCGTGGCTCCCAGTGGGCCCTGAATTATTGACAAAAGTTAAGTGAGCAACTGCACGGACCGAAATCATAACCAGACATCGAGGTACATTGAAAGGCGGCATCGAGTGGGGCCCGTCGGTTGTTTCTGGTCTCTGGAGAAATTTGAAAATCCTAGCCACAAACGTCTGACTGACTGTCAATGGGAGGTTACTCGGGAGGGAGGCACTCTGGAGGGAGGCACTCGAAACCCTGAAAACGAGATTACAGTGCGGCAAAGGGATCTTAGAGCAAAGAGCAAGTCAAAGGCAATTCCATTGGCAACGGCTGCTGGCCTTGAGAATGGCAATCGTTTTATGGTCGTGTCGTGGCCTGAGTTCCCCGGTTCTGTTATTCTGTTATTCTGGTTAGGGTAGCCGAGGAGTCCTCCAGTCCTCCAGTCCTGAGCCTCCATTCCTCAGATTGGCCGTAAAAATGTCACCTGTGACTTGCGACTGTGAGAAATCAAATAAATTCAAGCAGCTGGCCAACAACGCTCCCTGCCTCTTCGCATTTCTTATCAAGCCATTCGGCTCATAAACACACGGACACATAAAATATATTTACCTCCAGGCTTTAGAATATTTTATGCAAAACTTAGGAACCAATAAAAAATGGTAAGCGGTATAAAAAACCTCGTAAATAAAAGTAGAATCTGGAGTTTTAAGAATACTTTCTGCTAATAGAATTTAAGATTAATTGGATCAAAAATGTTAAGGCAAAACTCGAGAAATTCACAGTAAGCGAAAAGGACGAATTTTAAACCCTTCACTCTCATATTTATTAAACAATTTTTTTTCTTAGTCAGAAGGCAACCATTTTATAAATACAACTCTTTTTCCAAGGAAAAGTCAATGTTTGCCTTTGGCTTTTCACTGTACGAGTAAATATGTAAATATTTTCAACCGAATGTGCATATTGCCTTTAGAAAAATAAAGAGTTGAGTAAATATTAAATGAAAAATCTCAGAGACGGCAGTTCTTGATTAAAACTCCTCTGAGCTATAAAATATATGAACTTTTCTATATTTTTAATAAATATAAGTGAAATAAAAAATGGTATTAATAATAGTATTTTTAAAATACTATGCTCAAACATTAGGAATTTACATCTGTACAAATAAGAGAAATAAAAATTAGCAACTACGCTTTTGGCCTTCGCATAACTATAGCAATTCGTAACTACTTCGTAGCCCAAAAGTTGATTTAAATGCAAATGGAGAGGAAAGCAAACGCAAAGTTTTGGGCAAACGGGAGGTGAAAAACCACCTTAATCGAGTGACGGCAGCCGAGGAACCATCTCTGCAATTCTCGCCTCAATTGCGAATTTTCGGCGACCTGAAATTGCCTTGAAGACCCGTTTCACTGGCCATCAGTGAGCGTTGTCGCGGTCTGATATGCAAATTGAAATGCGTTTTCCTTTTACGCAGCTTTTGTTAGGATTGCATATTGCTTCAGGCTCATGGAGTCCTTGACATGTACACGCATATCACGTATACGCAGTGTGCGCTTCAAAAGACTGAAGACTTTGGGATTGAGCGGATTAAGTTGGCTAAATTGAAGCTTAATTCTTCGAGAAGTGGAAAACGAGTTCTATGAGAAATCAGAGTCCAATCAACATCAATCATCTGAGAACTAGTTGCCGCACATGTTTATCACTTATGCAGACTGCGTCCCCAGGCAATAATGATTAACATTACGTACGACCAATCCAATTCCCACCTGAGCAACATGGTCATTAGCATTCGCATTCGCCCTAGTTGGGCCAAGCAATCAATGCATTTGTTTATCGAATCAACAATTGATGGATGACTGGATGACTGGCATCCATGTCAGAGGGGATCAATTAGAATCAATCGAAAGCTGTTCGGACTGTCTTCCGCTGCTCGTTCTCCCCCACGTTCACTCGAGGGCCCATTAAAATTAAAGGGAAATTTGCATTTTTAATTAAGGAACAGTCACGGCCAAGCCATTTGATTTGGCCATAAAAAGTAAACAGAGTACGTGCCTCCCCCGCCACCTCCTTCATTTTGCTTTAAATGCAATTGGGTTTTCCCTAATGTTATCTCTTTTCGCTCGCTTCTTCCTTTTAGCATTTTTGTGCTCTTTTTTTTTACTGCTAACTTATTTGTTTTGTCGCAAAACAAAATAAAAGTTGAATGCTTTTTTCGGGACCCCGGCCTCTCCCAGTCTCTTTGGCAGCGGAATAAAACTTTTCTTTCCTTTGTGGGAGCCGAAGAAAAGGCCGCAAGAAAAGTTGACTGGAATTCAATTTGTTCGGATCGTAATGAATATACTCGGGCATATACTTTGGCTTGCCCCAACAAGCATGTCAAACTTATTAACAAATACATTTTTGTGTTCCGCCCAGACTCACCGCACTCCCACCGCCAGATGCTCGGGCAAATTGATTTAATTTCAAGTTGGTTTGCAGTCAGTTAAACTTGAACTCTCACACTGGCCGTTAAATATTATTGTTGGGCGTTGGGCCCGGAGACAAAGGCGGAAGGGCGAAAAGTTTTTGGCCGGGCTAACCACGGGAAAAAGTACAAACAGAGGGTATAAATAAAAACCGAAAACTGGCGACCGCCGACGTGTCAACACGGCGTATCCGATATATATGTATATATATGAAAATACTGGGGAGAGGAGCTGTTCGAGACACAAAAACCAAAAACCGCAAGGATGGAGGCACTCGAGCACGTTCCGGCACTTGTTTGGTCTCCTTTTCACTCCCTTGCTCTCACTTTCGCTATCAGTTCTTTGCCGCACAATGAAAATATTCTTTAGCCTTCCGTCGAAGACAGTTTCCTCCTCTGTTCGAAAATCTCTTTTTCCGATTTTCCTCCGGTTTTCTGCCGACTTTCGCGTCCGCCGTCAACGAAGAATCACAGGCAACTGAACGGTCCAACTTCGGGCGGCTGAGTGGCCGACCAACAGGTTAGCTGCTGATAAGACCTCGTGAACAGCCGAGGAACTCGAGTCGATTCGCTCGCTGCGTATACGCGATGTGCACCGTCGTCGGCTGGTTACGTATACGCGGCGTTTGGCTCACTCAATTGCAGGGGCGTTGAGTGGGCGAGCGGGAATTGAGTGAGTTTCCATGGTTTCTAGTCCTGAGTGATGCCTGTCCATTACTTGCGAGGCCGAGGGAACGAGTGGAAAGCAGTTTTTGCCCTTAAATGAGCCATAAAACCGAGGAATTCGGTAAAGTGAACTTCATAAATTCATCGCAAAAAATGCTGTGATGTCATGTTAAAGTTTTAAAAGTCTAAAGTTGTTCCCCAGATCTTTAAGCTCGTTTTGTGGCCTAGTATAAAATTTCAATTTTTTCTCTGCAAAATAGGTAGCGAGTTTACTAGCACATAAAAGGATAAAAGTTATAAAATCTAAATAAATATACTAGTATTTGGTATACAAGGGGCTCCTAATTATTTCCGAATTAATTTGATTTTTCTAGATTTTTATGTCAATCCGTTCTGGGTGGAATTTGCTTATGACCGTTTTTATGGGTCCTATTATATTAGTTTAGATGAATAATGATATAAGTATTTACCTCTTAGTTGAAACAATATATCAAACAAAAACACCTCTTAACGAGGTAAAAAAATAGTGACGACCGCACCATCAACATACAAAAGATCTGATATCATATTTTGTGACGAAAAATAATTTTACATTCGAAAATATAAAAACACTTTCTAAAATTTACTCATTCGGCCCGCTTCAGACAAATTTATAAGATTTTACCCACACGAACATTTTCTATTGTAGCGTGCCGAAAAAGTAAATTTTAGAAAATTTTTTTTCTCGAATGTAAAATTATTTTTCGTCACAAAATATGATATCAGATCTTTTGTATGTTGATGGTGCGGTCGTCACTATTTTTTTACCTCGTTAAGAGGTGTTTTTGTTTGATATCAGAAGTTTTTAAAGGGACAATTTATACCCTGGGTTTAATTTACATATTAGTATACCTCATACCATGACCAAAAGTCATCCCCATATAATTTATTATTTTTTTATTTATTTATTTATTTATTTATTTCTTTATTTCTTTATTTATTTCTTTATTATTTATATTTATTAATTATTATTATTATTATTAATTATTATTACTTAATTATTAATTACTTATTTATTTATTTATTTATTTATTTATTTATTTATTTATTTATTTATTTATTTATTTATTTATTTATTTATTATTTTTTTTTATTTTTTATTTTTTTTTTTTATTTTACTTATTATTTTTACTTTTTACTTAATTATTAATTACTATTTATTTATTTATTTATTTATTTTTTATTTATATATTTTTTTATTTATTTATTTATTTATTTTTTATTTATTAAAGTTAATAATTGTATAACGGAACGGTTTAAAAAAGTTTACCGATTCCTGGACCCTAAAATACAGTTTGGATATGCACATACAAAATTTAATGCTTCTAAGCACGTTAGATAAATAATTGTAATTCCATAAGGATCCGATAAGAGTGAGAGAGTAGCCCTACTTGCTGCAACGTGTTTTCATAAAAAAAAGCAGAGGCCATTTTAAAAAAAATTCGATATTTTAAAAACTAAAAATGGCTCCAACTGTTTACAAAAATCGATTGTAACTAACAATATGGCGCATATATTCATTTATAAAAACAATTTAAATACAAAATTTTTTAGAATCTTAATTTGTTTTTATTTTTAAGAAAATAAAAACTTATTTTTTTAACATTTTTTTTTTAAAGAAGAGGTTTTAGAAGAATTAAATCAAAACACATGAAGTCACGCGGATTCATATAACCGGAGATAAAGATTTTCAATGAGAGGGTACTTTTTCAAATTTGTCAATTTTTGGAAAACTTTAAAAAATTCTAACTAAAAAAATAATTTTTTTTCGGACAAATCCTGATACACGTGATTGCTCATTTTCCGAATAGAACATGTAAAAAAAATTTTCAGGCAAATCAAAAATGTAAAAAATTTTTTTTACCCCAAATCTGTTTGGCTCGTAAATGAACGGCCCTTAGGCAGCATTAATTGTTATGAGCTGGCAAAAGTGGCTATTTTCGTTTCTTAATAACTTTTAAACGTGATTTTTTACAGTAATGTGTTATATACCAAAATTTAAGGAATCTCAAGGGCTATACAGTTTAAAGTTGTAAGGAAAATCGTTAGAGCCGTTTTTGAGAAAATTAAAAAAAAGCTAAAAAAAAAGTTTAAACAAATTTTCTTTTGTTCATATCTTTTTAACTATTACATTTACACAAATTGCATATAGAAGGCGTTTATAGAATTTAAAAATACCTTTCAAACGAGATGCAGCACAAGTCTGTAGCTTTAGTAGTATAGAAGTTACGGCTTTCCGAATTTTAGCTATTTATAGCTGTTTTCCCGCTAAACTAGCGGGTTTTTCCAAAAGTGGTAGAACAAAAGTTGTTTATATCGATGTGATGAACGTCATATCAAATTTTCAGAACTTAAAAAACATATTTTGGACAAGTGGACAAGTGGACAAACTGACAAACAGAATTAAATTTTCATTTTGGGAAGAAGAAGAAAATCTTATTTTGGCTATAACTTTTGAACGGAGCGTCCGATTTTCTGATATGACCCCTCATATTAAGCGCATTTTCAGTAGCAATACAACTAACGTAGTCCGGGGGGCCAATTATCCCCACCGGCCCCAACAGATCCAAATTTCTAAATTTTCACTTTTACACTTTCACCGCTCTCCCTCCCAAACCAATTGATTTTCTTGAGGTCTTGGTATGCAATCCTTTAAGTTTTAGCAATACCTTTAATTTGGTGTATTACTCATTACGATCGGACTATCACAGCAGATTTTCATTTCTTCGTGTATATATAGTAGTCGCCTTCGCACACTCTCCTGGTGCGCTTCGTCACTACATGGACTGCCGTCCATAGTGATAAATGGTCCACAAAAAATAATAGGAAAAGAGTATCCCTAAAGATTATAAAATGTATAATATAAAAAACTGTATGTTTCCTCTTCTAAAGAATTTAAAAAATTAATTAATTTACAACGAAGCTAATCACTGTATTCCCTTGACCTTGATTGCTTTCAAGGAGAATGTCACATCCTCAACCAATTAGCTAATAAAGCTTTAACTTTCTTTTCTCTGCCACACAACCAGATGGACCATAAATGTATCTCATCCAATCATCGCCATCAGCGTCTGCTTACCTTACTCAACTTCCTCATATACGTATTTACTACCTGCGTTCGCCACCTCATTCCGTCACTTTACGCAATTTAATACCCTGCACTTGCTGCACTGCAATAGTGTTCTTATTTTTGATCTGGATAATAAATTATTTTAAAATTTTCGAAAACATTCCTAAAGTTATCTACAACAGAGAACTGCATTTTCATTTGATTGAGCACATTACACGTATGTCCTGGAGAAAACACTCCCCTCTAGTGGGTATCTCCAAGTCCAAATCCCACCTCGCATGTCCTTATTTGTTGTGTTATCTGTCGCCGGGAAGTTCCACAGGAAATCACAAGCAGTCAAGGGCATTCTGGGAGGGCTACAAGGGATGTGCCAACTGATGCAGCTGCGATTTATTTATTAAAGCCAAGTCGACAAACAGTTTCCACTTGGTGCGAGACTCCTTCGGAGCCGCCGATTGTCGTCCTTCTCCCACCGCCCTCGGAATTACGCTTCATACTTTTTAAGCACCTCGCCTGACACATTTATGCTCCGGCAAAAGTAAAGTGAATAGTGGCCGCTTTCGCAGAATCCAACCTACAGACGCCGCTCCACATTCTCGCCCCTTTAGCCGATTACCATAAACAATGGCAACTTACTACCTGAGACGGCTCATCCTTATTTTCAGCCTGGGCCTCATCCTCTTACGGGAAATTTGTGTAACATATTCAAGCGCTGCTTTCATGAATTTTTATTTACTTGCCAGGCATCTTCACCGACAGGCACACCATATACGAACATATATGCATCCCAGACGAACGCTCTGTTGACATTGTAAATCCGTGTTGCGCATACGCCGCATATGCCAGGCAGAATTTTGAAGAGGAAATGACAACGCACGCCAAAATCACAGCGTCAATTTGGATGGGTGTGAGCTGGTTAACAGGCGGCCATCAACTCTTAACCGCAAGACAGGTTTCCGCATAATACTGAATTAAAGAGGCAAAATGTTTCTTTAAATCAAAAGTAAAAAGCCGATTTCTTTAATTAAGAAAGTTACTAAAATTCCTTTATTACTCTTAACTTCTTAAACTAAACATAAGTAGGATAAGTAAGTTTCTGTTCAAGTTAGTGCAGTTAACTATTCTTTGACCCTCGTGAACACGTAGAGCGTCTCCTGCGTCTCCTTTGAAATGTTCTAGAGGTTTTAATAAGTACATTTCATCCTTATCGTCGACAACGAAGTTATCATATATGGCGAATTCTTCGCAATCTATTTCAATCTGTAAGGTGCATTTGCAACTCGTCGAAAGTTGGTGCACATTTTCCAACCCAAGCCAGAACTCTCCATCCGCGTTTCCAAATCCTTTGACAATCGATATCAGTGAATTGTTACCAAAATCAACACTGCTATTGTATCGATTCTGGATCGTGACCCAATTTCCACGGCTAGACCCAATTTCCTGGCATCCTTCTGCTTATCTGTGGCTTCCGGTTCATTATTCATTTTTTCCATATAAATTAGTTGTTGGGACTAAAGATTAGTTTCATATTTCATCACTCTACTAAGGTAACCCAAAGGCTGATTTTCTTTTAAAGTTAAACGTCAAGTGGAATTTTTTGAATCAGCTCGAGATATGGACTAGTTAAGGAATCAATTAATATACCATACGAAAAAGAAAAAATGCCAGTTGTATGTTTTTATTCATTCTTTTTAATATTTTAAAGCATGTTATTAAAAGTGCAATTCAATTTGCCATTGTGGTGCTCTTATCAAGATGGCTGCGCTGTCGAATTATCCAGACCGATTTGGATGCTGCTTTCGGAGTCGCATTTCACTGGCGGAAGAGCAGCATTGCAATCTTGAGCAGGCGGCTCTTTTCTGATAGAGACGACCATGGGTACAGGGCTTCTGTTTTTTTATTCTTGTTTACCAACCACTTCGAGGTCGGAACCCTTAAGCGGCACGGTGGAATCGGCTTCTAAGGGCTGCTTAGAGTTCTTGCTAGATTCGGCAGCTGAATCACGTGTCTTTGTCGGATCATTTTTCGGAACACAAGTCTTTTCGGGTTTAGTCGAAGAAACTTCGGAATCCTGAGTGAGAACACATGATGTTTCGAGATTGGGAACTTCCGTGCGAGAACTAGCTGGTTCAAGGCACATTCCTGAAATCGACTCTGCGAGCGAAGATGTAGAATCCATCCGTTGGAAACAGTTGGGATTTTTGACAAATGTGAAACTCCAATTCCTAATAATATCGTGGGCATTGCCACATTTTCAGAAATAAAATACCATTTTTTAATATTTATGTCTCTATATTTAGGAAACGATTTTAAATTGATTCTGTTTAATTTTTTTTCAACTGTTATTAATTGTCGAATTTTCCGGAATTGAAAACATCTATAATTTGTTTTTTCATAAGATAACTTACAAATATTATTTATAATTTAATTTTAAATAAGGAAACAACCGTCTTTTTGTCCACAGGAAAAGAAACTAATAATTTTTGTTTTCGGATCCTGAATTAAATTAATTAAAAAGGAACCTTTCACCTGCTTAAACTCACAGTAAATATGACAGCCAATTTAATTTTGGTTTACAATTTTCCTTAGAATCTAATATATTTCTGTCTCTCAGCTGCTCAGTTGTCGCTGACCTTTGCTGTGGTTCTATATTTATCTACATATGTTTTTTGTGTATATTCGTATTTTTCTCATCCGTTGAACTTATTTTTGGCATTTAATTTAAAATTTCGGGCCTTCTTTTAATAAATCTTTGATGTCATAGAATCAAGAAGACACAAATCTTACTCCAATTATTTTCATTAAATATTATAACTGTTAAATTATATAGATCCACTCCCCATTGAGTTCAAGTGGGTTGAAATGCTAAAAAATTGTTGTGATATTTATAACCAACTATGACGTAGTGTTCGCAAAAATCCTCCCATTTATGTTAGCAGGTCGACCACACTAATAGAAAATATTTAAAACAACTTATTTAACTGCCTAATGGTGTATATTCGCCAACTCTTTTTTTATCTTAATTGACTGGTAATTTTTTAATTGTTCATCTGATTGAATTTAAGTTTACAGCTATTAAAAGAAATGATCAATCTTGATTTAAAAATTTAAAAGGAAACAGTGTATTGACTTTAATTAAAGACCATTAATTCAGTTTACACATATATTAATGAAAACCCCATCCCAATACTGCAATATATTCTCCACAACATTTTTTCTGCTTTTATTTTTGTTTCTAGTTATCTCTTCGTTGATAAATAAAAGAATTGGTTCAAAAAACTTATTGCTCTTAATTCTTAGGAAAAGATTAATGACTTTTTCAAACACTTTGTTTTGTTAGTGAATTCAAATGAAACGAAAGTTCTTGGCTTTGATTTATTTTGAAATATGCATGAACTTTTATGCTTAATTTTTAACTACGACTTTCATTCATCTATTATGGTTAAGTTATATTTATCATGGTTCGTTGGGTTCCGATTAAGGTCTTGATTCTATTTATGACAAGGGTAAAGAAAAACGCTAGAAAGCATAAACATAACTGTCAGCACAATGAAAATAATTTTAAGGCGAAGCCGGCAAGTTAATAACGATATTAAAGATTGAGGAAACCAAAATAAATGTGGGGTGGGAAAACTACTACAATTGCTCGAAGTTCGAGAGGTTCTCGCACAGCACGAACAATACTTGGCACTTATATTGGCAACTTTTTCTATTGAAATTATATTTATAGCAGCAGCTGCTGCTGGAGGAGTTCGATACGAGACCAAATTATAGTCCAGACTACCTGAGTTGTGCATTCGGGAGGCAATGGGATACGTGCTCGTGACGGGGTCCCCATCTCTCCGGCTTATTAGAGCCAACATATTGTGAAGCCATGGTTATGCTTTGCATATAAATGACCCACATGCATACATTCGGATTGGGCTGCCTGGCCCACATGCGGCGTTAAAGTTACTGCCTAAACCTATTCTCCCTCAACCGGGACGAAGGCCACTTCAGTTCCCTTCTCCTGGTCACTTTAAGGAGCCACTCCCGGCGACTTTTCTTTTTAGGGCTCATTGACTGCACGCCGACCATTGGACACTTGGCGAATGGACAACTTATTTGGCCTAAAATAATCTAGAAGTTTACTAGAAATACCTTTTCTTATTTTACCAAATAAATAATCAATTAAAGATTTTCAAATAATGTTAATACGAATTCGAGTAAACTACTAATTAAATTGAATCTATTTATAGGTATCCTTTACAATTTTATTAATAGCTCTAGTTACAATATTTGATTCAACTTTTTGTTGTTGTCTTCTTAATAAATATTAAATATTTATATATCGTGAAACCTTTAATTTGTAGGGGAGAGGTCTGTAGGTTGAGACAGTCTGTAAGTTGAGACACTCAATTTTCTCAAAACTTTTCCACTAAAAAAATTTTTTTTATTTTTTTTTTTTTTGTCCTTTTCAGTGACAAAACTTTTGGGGAAAACATTATAAGCCAGGCTCTAGCCAGATTTAAGCTGTGAGAGTCGTGTACCATTTTGCACCAAAAAAGTTTTTGTCCACTTTTTTCAAAATTCCATTATAAAATAATAACGTGCTTAAATTAACTTTGTAAGAGATTTAAAACATTAGTAATTTAACTGTTAACAAATTAAAAAAAGAATCAGCTTAATGTGACAGTAAGAAAAAAAGTTATTAATTTTTTCCAGAAACATCCCAATTTGTGTAAGTTGAGACACTTTGAGCGTGTAAGTTGAGACACCCGTTTTTCATACAAAAAAGCCTTAGCCCGACAGAGGTCGCTTTCTGCCTGGTACACTTCTTTGATATTAGGGGAAAAATGAATGTTCAATGAGCCTTTTGGTTTTAATTGTTATTTGGTCTAAGTTCATAAAAAATGGATGGGAAATAATTTAGGACGAACTAAAATTGATTAAATTAACAAAAATAAATAGTTTTTAAAAGTTTGGAGTACTTTTGGTGTGAGTATTATTGACTTTTAAAAGTGTCTCAACCTACAGACCTCTTTTTCAAATTGTCATTTTTTGGCACTTTTCAAAAAAAATTATTTTTTAGTTTTCCCCAGGGAAAAAAAATTTTTTTTTTGCTTTGTTGTACAGCTAAAAGACTAAGCTTTCGATCGGTACCTAACACGTGAAGTTTCAAAAGCGAATGTCCAAATGGGAGACTAAAAACAAAAGGTGTACCAACCTACAGACCTCTCCCCTACCTCTTTATTCGCAGATATGCCAAAAGTTTTTGGGATTTCGTGCAGTGTGCATTGTGTAGAGACCAAAAGACACCAGAATTCAATCCCTCCGCTTTATGGGCTTCTCATTCTTATATTTTTGGTCAGACCCAGCTGCACTTCGTCTTCATAAAAGTCGCTCTGAGGACCAAAGTGAAATTTACATAAATTCGCCTCGGTTTCTGGACAAGTTTTCATCCTTTGCTGTTTTTCTCCCGTTCGGCAATCAATAAACGCACATAAATTTCCCTCTATCCGTTTGCAGTTCTTCTTCCATTATTTTGGCATCTTTCGTGTCTGCGTTTTCTTCTCGGTTTTTTTTTGTGGCCCAAAAGTTCTTATCGCCGGCTTAGCTGGCCTCCCTTGGTTGACGTTGTCAATGGAAAACACTGGGCGGGGTCGGGGTCATAATTTATTTCCCATAAAACATGAAATGAAACATTTCGGCTCGTAAATTATGAAAAAGAAACACGTTGAGGCATCAAAGTCAATGCTGGTTTGGCCCAAGTCGAGTGGGAGAAACAAGAATAATTGGCATGTAGTAAACCAGTTGAAAGGTTTCGACTCTTTGACATTTTGGAATGCTCTTTACAAAGCCATGAATAACTACACAAATGAAATGAAAACGAATATTTATGAAGATACACAATACAAAAGCTTAATGCTTAATACACATTGATTCAAATTACAAAGTCCAATATTTAACAATATATGTAAACCTCTTTTTTAAGCCTGAAAAAGGATCCTTTACTTAATTCTAAGCTTAAATTTTAAACAGAAAAAGTATTTCCATTCCTGAATGTTTTAGCGATTTGAAGACAACCAAGTGCTTTTCATTAGCTTGAAGACCTGCTCAAAAGACATGTTCTCCCTTCACAAAATAATTACTGCCCTTTAGGTCAGTTTATTGCAATTTTCTTTCTTTATTTTACGACTAAAATGGAGTGAGCGGAAAAATTTCTGCTGAACGCGAAGTAAACGATGAACATTTCGGTTAAGGAATGTCTACTTTTGGACATGCCTCAATAATTTTGAGCCGAGATCGTAAAATCTTTACGCACAAACTGATAATGGCCAGTTTCGCGGCATTATGTGTTGCCAAGAGTACAAACAATAAAGTAGGACGTTTTTGGCCTTTCTATTCCTGGCTCACCGAATGCGGCTTATCGCTTCCAGACAAGCTTTGACCAACATGGATGGCTCCAACTCAGTAACTGCCACATGGAACTGGGACCATCAGGTATACAAGGCCATGCGGCTGTCTGATTTTGTCGGCATTTTCCCCAATGTTCGTTGTCGACATCACGCATACGCAACGTGCGACACTCTCGTTGGCGCCAGGAACTGTGATACCCTCCGAAAACCAGGTCACATATGAAAGATGGGTGTTACTATGGAAAAGGAAAATATGTAGAGTATTAAATAATTGTGAGCAGAAGTACTTATTCAATAGATGTCAATGCTGAAGCACAATTTTAGAAGTTTTTCATAATTAAACAAAACCAATAATCTCAAAGCTGGTGTTCGATTTTAAAAAGGAATCTTAAAACTAAACCATTTTTAAATATCGTTATAATTACTAGACACTAATGGTCATCTCGGAGTCGCTGCCTTGGCTCCAAACAGCTTCTGGGTCTTGGCAAGTGTCATGTTTGACCAGCAGCAACAATAACAATGGCCAGCACACACAGGCGGACGAATTGCGCTTTAAAGCCAATGTAATTCGAAGCTGGCTGGAATGTGGTCTACTGGCCACTGGCAACTGGCTGTGGGCCTCGCCCCTCTTTTGCCCAGTGGAGCAGCAACATCGATGACAATGACGCCAAATGGCAGGAAAGCTGCAGATGTCGCCCGTCCACAGTTGGTGCTCATATTTCCCTGATCCTGGCCAAAGGACATCCACATCCCCGTTGGTGGGCGTGTGTGTGTGTGTGTGCGCTGTCAGCGTGTTGTGGCATAATTTATACGCTTATTTGTTAATTTCGCACACACTCTCTAGAAGCACAAAAGGACGCACGGCCAGATACATTACACAAACTCTTGGCTTAATTAAAAGTTAAGGCAACAAGTTTTCGTCCTGCCACAGAAAAGTCTCAGAGACGGAAAGATACCCTTTTTATGGTATATCAAAGGATTTTGTACAGAACTACCTCAATAATATAGCAAATAATACTAAATAGCTTTAAATTTGATACAAAAATTATGTTTTACTGTGGAAAAATAGGCTCAAAATAACCGAATAGTAGAAGGCTAATTAATGCCTCGATACCGACACTTTGCTGATCTCTTAAAACCATGTTTAAAACCTAAGACATTAAGCCCATAAAATTTGTAATTGCAAACATATTTTTTTGGATGAATAAAATAGTTTCAATTTTTTTGTATTCTTAATTTAAATTTAATAATTATACATTTGCTAGTTTTCGAAAATAGTTTCTACCGTTGTTCTAATGGTTAGTCAAGAATACAAGCCACAACTTCTGCATAACACTTCCCTATACATCATTTACTATCGTCCTGACAATGACATTATCCTTATTGAATACCCCCGGTGACGGTCCAACATATGCTCTCAATGAGCTATCCCTTTACATAGTTTCCCTCCGCATTTGTAGGCTCGGAATATTTCAATTAATCAACTCATCTCGAACCAGCCAGCTTGATGGGCACTTCGATAAGCAGCGGAGCTCAAGTAGGGCACTGCGGTGGTGGATGGCTAAGCCGAGATGTTGGTGAGAGCAACAGGATAATTACTCGACCATATGCTCGAATGTCCAGCCCAGGAGCCGCAACAACAGGAGCAAAAGCAACAGCAACTATCCAAGGCCAGTTGGGGGACTTGAGTGCTCTAGCTTTTGCTGCGATGTAATTGTAATTTAGACACCACAAGCTCACACGAGGGAACAGTGCCGGCGGCAGGACTTTTTAAGGGGGGCCTTATGTACTACATGGCCCTGCAAAAAATATATATTAATATATCATTAGCTTTTGATATTATACGCGAGCGCTCTAAAATATATTTTCTTATGTTCAACTTCTTCATAAATTTCTCTGGAAAATACAACTGATAATTAACAAGAAAGGAAGCTAGCTTCGGCCAGCCGAAGCTTATATACCCTTGCAGATAATTCCTATTAATCACTAATTTTCCGATCGTTCCTATGGCAGCTATATGATATAGTAGTTCGATATTGATAAAATTAAAATCGAAATTCGAAAACATTTAAAAAGACTCATATCCCAGAGTAGAAGAGAATACAATAAAAGTCAACGAAGCAATAATTTATTTCCTATTATATTCCCATTAATTTTTCGATCGTTCCTATGGCAGCTATATGATGTAGTCGTCCGATTTTAAAAAAATTTTATTCGAAATTCAGAATTAGATAAAAAATGGCATTTCCAAAAGTAGGAGGTTCTAGGTTCAAAAACACCCAAGATAAATTTTTTTTACATTTTTTCCCCCGATTATTCCTATGGGAGCTATATGATATAGTTGTCCGATCCGGCTCGTTCCGACTTATATACTACCTGCAATAGATATAAGACTTTTGGGAAAGTTTTAGCCCGATAGCTTTAAAACTGAGAGACTAGTTCGCGTAGAAACAGACGGACAGACGGACAGACGGACGGACAGACGGACGGACAGACGGACATGGCTAGATCGACTCGTCTAGTGATGCTGATCAAGAATATATATACTTTATAGGGTCGGAAACGTCTCCTTCACTGCGTTGCAAACTTCTGACTGAAATCATAATACCCTCTGCAAGGGTATAAAAAGGTTTGGACCAGTCTTGTATTTGCCTGTTAAATTGTAAACAAACTATTCTTCCCCCCTGAAAAACGGCACTGTCAGGATGCGTACGTGTTTGTAACTTTGTCTATTGTGCATAGGTTGTGTAATTTTTTCGCTGTCATGCGGTTAAACGTGCAAATTACGCGCCATTTTTATTCGTTGCGCCAGCCGTTGGTTGTTTTATTTCATTTTCTCACCTCATTTTTGCAGCGTTCTATCTCCAGCCTGGCCACACACTGGCACACTCGCAGAAAGGCACTTGGAGCCACGTGTGTGTTTAACCTAATTACAGCAGACTCGTCCTTTTCACTCAGAGCTGGCTGGCAGGATTCTTGATTCTTGGGAGTTGGGCCTTGTTGGGTTTCCGGCTGGGTTTGTACTGCTGACAAGGAAATAAATGTGGAAACTTTTTAAAAAATATTTAACAACAATTTTAAATATTGCCCAAGTTTTAGAATTATTTTTTTAATAAAATTAGAAGTTAATGCTTTTGTATTGCTTCCTTCCCAAATATTTTATAAATTAAATAGAAAATAATTTGAAATTTTAATCTTTTTCTTTCAAGGGACTTAATTTTGTCCAAAAACAATTTAATCAAACTTTTAAAATATAATTCTTAAAATATGATTCTTTAAAACGTATTATTAAAATTTTGTTCATTACCGAGGGTAGTTCATCCGCAAAAGGGCATCAAGGAGTCGTTATTCAATGTCAATTATATTTATAATTTCCACGACGTTGTAAAGGAGATGCTAGGCCACAAAGCAGTATATCCTGGTCTATTGTGCTGCGCTTGCGTTTGTTTTTGTTGCTGCCGAGTCATTATATTCATTTAGAAATTCAATTAGCGCCATAATTGCAGCAAGTGTTTAATGATGATAATGCGTTTACTCCGATAAAGTTGGCGATTGTGATAACGATGACAATGACTTGTGTTATATCCCGGGAACATCTAATTATGAGACATTCAATTTTCTCGGGAGAAACAGGATTTACATGTTAAATAGCCAACTTGGCCAGAGGCTTTTAAAAATGTATTTAAAATTGGTTAAATTATAAGCTCCATTACCTTTATCCTGGTCATACAAAATGTTTAAAAATTATGTATGCAAATTCAGGCATGGCCCAAAAAACAGCTTACTAGACTTCAAACAAACTTGGTAAACAACCTTAGTTAATTATGAAATTTCACATTAATAATTTACATGTCAAAGATGACAAATGCAAAGACAGTAACAAAGAATAATTGCAAATGATGTGGAACATTTAAATTTGGAATTTTTGGAGCGTGCCTCCTGTGAATCGACTTGGTCGAAGTGGCTTGCGCTCATTTTAACAGCTTTGTTTTCGCTTTGAAGCCATTTAGCGAGCCATTAAAAGTTTTATTGGTTGCCGGGTTGCTGTCGGCAGGAGCATAAAGATCCGACACATACTCATGCTCAATTCTGTCTTTTATTGGGCTGCTGTTGGTTTTGTTTGTCAAGTATTTTTTAACATATCCCGGACTGCAAAATTATGTATCATTACCTCATAAAACCAATTTGAATTGCAATAATAATAAGTATAACATAAACAAACCATCTAAACTAGACCAAATTTATAGAATGAACAGTCATAGATTCTCCTTAATAAGAATCATTTCAATAATTTTGGTTAGTATATTTTAAGTTTCCAGTTTGGTTAGTTTTTTCATACAAAGCAATTTTTAAAATTATTTTTCTTTACTGTTTAATGTGGGTAGAATGCACTGTGAAAATTTCAAATCAATCGGACTCGTACTTTAAAAAATATGAGCTTTGCAAGTTGCGTTTTCAGGTCATTTACTCTAACGCATCACAGATCAATTGCGATTTTTTCGAAACCACGGATTTTTTAAATTTGTAAACATCGTAAAACAAAATGGAAATCCGATCATTTTTGGTTGAGATACAGTAAACACTAGAAAAATCCTATTTTTAATAATGTTTTAGCAATCGCCACGGATATATTAGCCGATAGTATCGGCTATAAAAATTCTATAAGTCGTTACCAATACTCAAAGTTAGTCAGTTGTTTTTTTATTAAATGTTTATTATTATGGTAATACAGAACGATAAGAATTTTGATCTAATCCTAAATACACTTGGTTTTACATATACATTTCTTTCTACATTAACTTTTTGGCGCCATCTAGGAACAGTTTTATCCTGTTTCACAACCAAATTAAACGAAACGAATGCAAACAAATGTGATTACACATAAAAAAAACCGATTTAAATTCTAAGAAAATTGTTTGTATTCAGCTAAGAGTTGCGGAAGGACCATTCAAGATGCTAATCGCTAGGAAAAACATTAGGTGCATTAATGTAAAATTACTTTTGCACTTACCATTGTAAATGGAATTTACTATATTCTTGTGAATTAATTCGTCTTTGGCCTTATCAACATCTTGCAGGATTTCAGACGCTTTAAATCTTTCAAATTTCCCCAGGGCAGCCCGCTACGAGGCAAATAGGCTGTATTCAGCATTTAAGTTGTTAAACCTAAAAAATTTAATTATGCAAGTTACCTTATTATGACCTACTTATTTTTGTTACTTACAATTGAGTCTGGTTTGATTGCCACCAGTATAGACATGTGTGTAATTCTTGAACGGATGGTATTCCCATAACTTCATTTTTCTCAAGAGTCCGGAAAGCATCGCCAGCATTTCCCCAATAGGAACCAAGAGACTTCAACACATACTTCTCATCTTTGCTTCCAACAACAAAGTTATCGTATCTGGCAAAAATGGTTTTGTTGTTAAAGTCCACAAGGTGAACATACAACTCATGTGTTTGGGTGTTAGTCATTTGATGTATTAATTCAAAACCCATCCAGAACTCTTTAGTTAAATCACCAAAACCATTATCATATGCTACTGGCGAATATTGATTAAAATTCAGCTGGCCATTGAGACGCCGCTGAATGACTATCCAATCCGAACCAGCAGATGGAATATCTTCGAATACTGTCTTGGATGGACCAAATTTCAGTCCCACAACCATTCTAACTTTCAGGTTTTCTGTTAAATTTAGCGTCGAGGAAGCCTCTTTCACTGGCTTATCATTTTCATTGGGCTCAGCTGAGATGATTTTAGCTTTAGTTTCAAGTTCGGTAATTTTAGCTCTAAGACAATCATTTTCTTTCTTGGAATTTACTTCCAATTTCTCCTTTTCCTCAATTTTCGATTCAAGCTCGGCGATTTGCGCCTTTTGCGATTCAATATTCTTTTGCATTATCTTCAAAGTAAAAAAAGTAATCGGTTGACGTAGCTCAGAAGTTTTCGATACGAAGTTTGCTGAACCTTCTTGAGCATTGTTTAAATTTTTAAAGTTAATCGCATTCTGCAAATCGTTAATTTTCAATCTTAAGTCCTTAGTTTCGGTGATCGCTTTTATTAAATTTTCCTTGTCTCTAATAATAACTTCATAAAGTCTGATCTTTTTTTTCTCACTGACTTCTAACTTGCCCTCCAACTCGGCGACTTTACTTAGGTTCCGTTTATTGGGCTGCGTTATATTTTCAATTAATTTATTATTATGTCTTGTACCACGTAACTCTTCTTCTTCGGAGTCGCTATTGATCTGTAATAAAGTATTATTATTATGGGGAATTTCAAAATGTTTGTATAACTGTGTATCTTACAGAGTGGAGTGATTCCAGCGAAGAACGACGAGACTCCTCCGTGGGTTTGTTTGCGTTTGGCGTTTTCATGATAGGAGCCCGATTTGGTATATTGCTTTTAAATGAGAATACTATTTTATTTAATTAGCATTCAACTGAAAATTGTTTACCGTGACACTACTTTTAGGATGACGCAAAGAGGTTAAGTTTTAATTGTCCGAAAACTGATAAAGTTAAGACGATGCTAAAAAAACGAGGGAACAGTATGGTGTTGTAAAATCTTCGATTAAATGTGCCTAAAGCCTTTGCTTGTGGAATTATACATACTTAAACACCCAAAAAATACTGAAGACAAGTGTTACCACACCACATAAAACCGATCATATAAGTATTTCGTTAGAAACTGTTACAATTTGTACCAGTTTTTTGAATTATTATTTCTTCAGTAAGAATAAAACAATCTATTGCTTCTTGTTGATTTAAGTCTTTATTGTTTCAGTACAACCTTTTAAACATCCAAATATTTTTTTTGAATTTATAATTTTAATATATAAGACGCGTTGTTATTAAATTCAGTTAATTCAAGATATAATGATTAGTCAACGATGACAATTAATATGATCCAAACCTAAATCCATGTTGACTTTACATAAACATACATTCATTTGTTTTTATTCTGTTACACATTCAAAAAAGTTAAATTGAAATCATAAAATAAAGATATAAATTAAATAGCTCTACTGGACTTCTTAGTCATGAGACGTATAGAAAGTTAAAAATGAAAAATGTTAATTAAACTATAGTAAAATTCACTTAAATTATAACTTTCGCCTTATCGACATTTTGCAGGACTTCAGAGTATATTGTGATTGTCCTAGATTCCAATTTCCCCACCAAAGGCCGTGTAATGTATCTAATTTCAGCTTAATGTTGAAGTAGGGACCATTTAAATTACTACACGTTTAAAAGAAAAACATTTAGCGATCTGCAAATGTAAATTTTCATTTCATTCCTCACTTACCAATGCATATTGGATGAATACCACCAGAAGAACTTTGAATTGTCGCGACAGGTCCATCTGTGCACCTTTTTGTTTTTAAGGCTGCTAAGAGCATCGCCAGCGTTTCCCGAATAGGAACCAAGAGACTTTAAAGCATACAGCTCATTTTTGCTTCCAACAACAAAGTTATCGTATCTGGCATAAGCCTTCACATCATCGAAATCTACAAGTTCTACATACAACTCGTGTCTTTGCTTGCTTGTTATTCGATGTAATAATTCGAAGCCCAGCCAGAATTCTTCATTTATGTCACCAAATCCAATGTGGAAGGGTAATTCCGAACCGTGAGAAAAACTCACAGTACCGTCGATACGCCGTTGAACGACCATCCAATCTGAACCAGCAGTATCAATATTTTCGAAAACTGCCATAAAGGGATCAATTCCCTGCATTTCAACCAGTTTTACATTGTTATGTTTGGTGAAGTTTAGCAGTAAAGTAGGCTGTATCGCACGATTAACACGAGCATTTGAAGTGTATTTACAGAGTTGCTTATCCTTTTCCAAGAGTTCCGCAGATATGACTTTAACCTTTTCCTCTAGCTTAGCAATTTCAGCTCTCAAGAAGTCTTCATCTTTTTTGAATTGATCTTTCATTTTCGCAATAATATTAGGTGAATCAGCTTGATATTGCATATCGTGTCTTTCAATTTGATTGGAACTCTCTAAAAGAGGGGTACGTTCCTCATCATTTTCGGAAACGTCAATTGGCTTTAAATTGATTGAAGTTCCTTGGGCACTGCACAAGTTGAACTGTGGTTTTAAGTCAAGCGAATTCTGCAAGTCGTTAATTTGACTTTGCATTTGCTTAATACTTATGTCCTTAGTTTCAGCGATCCACTTCAGTGATTTAATTAAATCGTCCTTATCTCTAATTAAAGCTTCATAAAGTCGAATCCTTTCTTTCTCAGAAGCTGTTGGCTGTGCTTCTAAATCTGTAGACATTTTAACCCTTTTATTTTGATGCGTTGCTACATATAATACATCTTCATCAGAGTCGCTTTTGAACTACAATAAAGTATTATGCGCTATAGAGAATTTTGAAAACAATAAAATATTTGCGTGTGTCTTACGGAAGTAGATGATTCCAGCGAAAAATCTTGGGGCTCCGTTTTCATAATGGTGGCCTTAAGTGATATGTTTTAATTTCAAAATATTATCCAACCCTATTGATATTCAGCAGAAAATTGTATACTTTATCTCTTTTCCCAATATGTCGCCGAGAAAGCTTTCCTTTTGAAGAAAACAGTTTAAAATTCATCCGAAATCAACGCCAAGGTTAAGATGATGCCAAAGGAAGGAAAACAATACAGTGCTGCAAAATCTTCGAAATGAAATGTGCCAAACCTACCGGGATGTAACTAAAAACTTAAAATATACTGAAAAACGAAAAATATACTGAAGACAAGTGCTACCACACCACAATAAACTGATCCAGAAAAGTATTTCATTTAAAACCGTTAAATAATCTTCAGTGAATTTAAACTGAAATAAAGATCATAGAATTTATATTCATTGTAATCTTCCTTTCAGTTAAAAAAAAGTGAAAAATGTTCCATAAATCCATACTTTCTGGTTTTTCAATTCACAAGTCAGGAATGAAATCTTCTTTTGATTATATAAAAATAATATTATCCCACCCTTTTAAATAAGTAATATATATGTTTTTTCTTGCCTTTATACATTATTTTTGTTTATTTGCGTTTATATTTTTTATATACAAGTTTACAATGAGATTTCCTTGTCATCCGCATTGATCGATTCGTTAGCTCACTTTTCATTACATATATTTTCTTTACGTTTGCCTCTGTATATTGGTTAGTGTATAATTAAACTTTAATATTCGTTATTTTATTGCACTCGGTTTATATACAGCTCAGGTAAAATTTCGAATTGTTTTTTAATGCCTCTAAAAACAAGAAAGTTTAACAAATACCTATTAATCACAAAATCAGAGGGCAGCATATAATATAATAAAAGTATAGCGAAATAAATAAACTTAAGCCAGTTGGATTTATATACTGGTTTTTAATATTAAATATATAATTAAACATTCGCAGTGTAAATAATTTCAATATAGTTCTATGTACACACTTCTGTTTGCTGCACAGCAAAACTTTATACAAATTACATCTGCTTAAATTATTATTAATACAGTCAACGTTTATCGACTGAGGATCTAATTGGGGGAAGCCTTTTGCTGTAAAACTGCCGCAACGATGAATAAACAAGGGGTTCCGTTTCTTTAGACGATATGTGTAAGAAAAATTATTTCAAGTACTTTGTAAATATTTCTATATTCGCGTATATAATGTATATCAGCATGCGTATAGCTATGTGTATATCTATATAGGTAACATATTGTATATATGCATAAGTACATGGATACATCTATCTGGTAAATATAGGTATTTCATACTTTTCCATCGTTATATTGCATCTATATCCTGCGTTTACTATATTTGCTTAGTCAACTAACTCGAAGGTTAACCATTGGGTTCTTTGGTTGTCATATAATTGGTTTTCCTCTTGGGTATTTGGTTTGTTCTAGCGGCCTGTGAAGGGCATCAATGTGAATCCTTTAGAGACGTCATTAAAGCTTAAGATTTGGGTATACATAAGAGTCCTATTGCGTTTCGATTATGCCGTACATATAAAAAGCCAATAACTGAACAACAGCTGCTAAGAGTTCAACTACAAAACTATTTACAACTAGTCGAAATGTCGCGTTCGCCTTAAATTCAATTATTTGTCAACTGATATTTGGTAAGATCCACCAGGTGCTCATACAGCATGTCCTCCTGTGGCGTCAGTCCGATCATAATCCATCCCGATATGGCGGCAATGCTCCTCGTAACCGACAAGCTGCTCCAGACACTCTGCACACTGTTGCTCAGCTGTTTAAAGAGGGATATACATAGATGGTACTTAGTTCCGACTTTTAGGATCACCAGGGTTATCTTACCATCTCCTGTTGCGTCAGCGTAATGTTGGCATTGTTGTTGAACAGGTACAGCTTCTCGTCGATGGAATCGGAGCAAATTGTTAGGATTATTGTCGCCACATAGATCATGGTGATGATGAGCCAACGAAACGAGATCAGTTCGCTGGCATTCGAGAAGCTCCAGCGGCAGATGTCCATGCTGAAGGAAAATATGAAACAAGTAGGTTTCATAAGTTAATATCCTAACTATTGAGAACAGAAAAAAAGTACTTAATTTAAGAATATATTTTCTAACTTATTGGAGAAGAAACGTTCTTGAAATAGAGATGATATTTTTGCTTTTCAAGGCGGAAGTAGTCTCCCTTAAGGAAAACATCTTATCTGTCTTGGGATCTCATGAAATCTTTACCCAACATCTTTACTGAGTTTTTGCTAATATCACTTTGCTAATTGATTTCCGAAAAGTCCTAAAAATAACCAACACCCAACTACTGCTACTTTGTAACAGACCGAGGTTACGTCTAATGAACTTGAACTGACCTTAGAACTAATTGGAGGTTGCATTACCATATCAAATGGAGGGGGCATTTTGATCACTGATAAGAAGGTGCAATGGGGGAAATGGAAAAGCACAAGAAATATAAATGAAAATGTGACGTCAGAAAGAAGAACTTTCTCTCAGCTGTTGTATGTGGATAAGTCGATTGAAATATGGAATTGCCTTTAAGACTCGGCAAATATTTGAAAGTTCAGACGACCAATTTGCTGCAGGGAAGTAACCTTCTTTGGTGCAATATTCCTGCGAATTCTTAAATGTCCTGACATTTAATCGCATGCATATTAATTGAAAGCAAATCCTCCGCCGCACTCCGTTTGGCAAGGGGCAAAGGTCAGGACACAGACTCCGCTGCCGGGAGATACTTAACATTTAGCACAGCGACAGCCGCACATAAATCAACTGGCGCTGGGATAACGAAGCGAAATGTCATACACAGTTTCACACTTTTGCCAGCCGAAAATGGCACAATTCGAATGGCCAAACAACGGCAGACAGTTCTGTTCCCAAAACCACCCACTAGCCACCCAGGCCACCTAAACCACCCGAAACCACCCAAAACCACCCACACACTTGTGCCATCGACTGGCGCAGCCTTTAAAGGTCAAGAGTGCAGGCAGAGCGCTTCGTAGTGTGTGGGCAGCGACTTTGGCATGCAAAAAGAGCAAAGTTTAAGGGCATTAAAATATTTTGTGGCTGATGAAAGCGACCACGCAATGCGAGCCATACAAATTATTTCTATGCGCCAGCGAAGCCGGATAAGTTCCCAAATTGAGGTCACAATTTCATTAGGCTACACACACACACACTTTGTAGCACACTTTCCAGCGCCTCCAGAATGATTCACCACCCCAACAGTCTAGACCAGAAACCAAATCGGGAGGCTCTCGAGGGCTAACCCACATCCGGCTGGCTTCCAGCTCAATGAAACTCCCTACGAATCCACCATCAGCCACCTGAGGTCAATGAGTTCTCGAGGCGAACTTCGTCTTGGGTGGGGAAAAGGCTTCTATTTTTAGCCGACTGCTGACGAAGGTTGCGCGTAGGCCAAATTGACTTTTAATCAAGCCAAAGGACATCGAAAGACTCTAAGGACGCAATTAGATTCGACGAAGCTACTGAATGTGAGGGAGCTACTTAAATTGTACTTAAGATACTTAGGTTCAATAGAGCTTTTAAGTGGTTAAATTGGAACTACATCGTGACTTTTAGCTAAGACAAACTAAACCATGATATTATACAATAAAATTAGTTGCAAAATGTTACTCTTTCCTTAACAAAATGTTATAAAACCTAAAAATATTTACTTTTTATAATACTACCCCCTAACTCACCGATCGAATACAGAAACCAGACATATTATGGCCAAGCAGTAGAAGGTGTTCAGGTAGATCTCCGCGAATCCCGCGTAGTCACCTATCAGGGCCAGGGCGTCACTGCCTCCACTCCCGGATGCTGATGAGGATGGGGATGGGGATCCACTCGACTCCGTTCCCCGATCGCCAGGATTGAGGTCCATCGGCGAGGGCGTCGATGCGGATGGGGGTTGGGCGGTGGCGCTGGATGACATTGTCTCGCCCGCGAGACTCATGCCATTGATGACCTTGGCCCAGTCCATGGGGTGGCTGCTCAGCACGAAGAGTAGGTGGGCCAGGGCTAGACCGGCTAGCAGGCCGTGGCATATGTTCGAGATGAGCAGCCAGATTCGTTGAACTACACAGGCTAGTTGAATGTTGCTGGTGATGCCATTGCTGGAAGGGGATTCCAAAGGGATTAGATTAATAGAATCTATGGAGGAAGTTATTTACAGCTATTTACGGCAATGTAAAATACTAAGAAATATTGAATCATTTTTTAGGCATTAAAATCTAATTACAATAATTCTGACCAAAAATAAAAAACAGTAAGCAAACTAACAAGTCAAACTCACCGATTGAAGTCGGCATCGATTAGGCAGCGGGTATCTCCGTAGCTGCCACGCCCACTCGCCGAGCCGCCAGCACTTCCGCCCATTCCGGCACCGCCGTGGGCGTGGCTGCCGCTGGAGCGGAAGAGGCGACCGGCGCCACCCAGCTCCGCGGCCGAGATGCCATCGAGGCGACCTCCGCCTCCTCCGCCGGAAGTCGACATTCCGATTCCGCCGGATCCACGGACACCGGCGCCCAGGAAGGAGCGCTTGTAGTAGCTGTGCTCCACGGGTCGATATCCGGATGACGTCTGCAGGAACATCTTGTCGATGTGCGCGGGCGCATCGTCCGTGGGCGAGACAACCGGCGTGAATGGGTTGTAGATCTCCTCGCCCTCGGCGGGAGCAATGTCGTCGGCCAGCTCCTTCAGAATCGAGGATATCCCCCCAGCCGAGTACAGTTTGCCTGAGGGAGAAAGCAGGATTCGAATGGGATTAAATGATGGCACGGAAAGAAATTGGTATCTCATTTTGATAATGGAAAAAATGCTTTATATTTAAAAACTTCAAATGAAACTTCAAATGATATTAGAAAAGTTGTAATATAGCAATGGACAGACATGACTTAAGAAAATGAAAAGCTGATAGAGCCTTATTATAATATTTTAAAATTAAAAAATATAAAATATTTAATTATTAAGCATATATTTTACTGTTAGGGGGCTCTTAAAAATCATATGTAAAACAACCAATATCTCATGGCTTTTTTCGAGTGCCTTAAAATAGGCGAATGCGCAGAATCGAGAGAACAGTAAGTGGGTGACCAAGTGGAAGGGTGGAGCTTTTGCCCCAGCTGGTTTTACTCAATGGGAACTGGGACCTGGAAGTGGGGAGCAAGGGGTCTACACAGAAAGATATCACAAAATTTGGTTATCAATTCGGCATTTCTAGGTTTTTTTTGGATTTTAAGAATATTTTAATTTTAAAGAATAGGTAATTTAATTTAATTTAATTTAATTTCTAGAAAGTGGTATATTATAATGCTGGAACTTAAAAAAGTAATTTTACTACTCCAATAAAAAGTATTTATTTACTTAATTTATTAAGAAATGAAAAAATAAATCACTGTGATAAAATAACTAAACTAATCTAATAACTACTCACTGATTAGCTGGCCCCGCTTGTCCCTCTGCGACTTGGTCTTCCGGTGGACGCGTCGCTCCTCCAGACTCTGGTCGATCTCCAGTTCGCCGGAGAGCGAGGCGTCGTGCATGTCGGAGCACTGTTTGAGGTACCGCATCAGGGTCTCGTTGGCCTGGCGCACCTCCATCTCGCCGGCGGCTATCAGCTTTCGCTCCCTGCGCCTCCGGGACTCCGACTTGCTGCGCTTCCGCCGCGGACTCTTGTCGAAGCTGCTCCGCGAGCGCAGGGATCGCTGGGCGGGACTGGCCTGAGGATCTGAGAGGGATTGCTGTTTGCGGGAGGCTCCCGTAGCATTACCATTGCCATGGCCATTTCCGTTTCCGGTTCCGGTTCCCGCCGGGGCGGATGGCGTGGGCGAGCTCTGCTTCAGTTCCCGGTCCATGTAGCCCAGGATACCCCGATGGAAGGAGGCATCCGGATCCGCAGCAGGCGAGTAGGTGCGTCTCGATCGATGGTGATGGGTGGCCGGTAGTTGCTGCAGGGTTTCCCTCAGGCTCATCGCATCGCCGGAGGAGTTGCGACTACCATCACTCTGCTTGGGCAGCGGCGGGGATTCCCGGGGATTACCAGCGCCCAGGGGCGACTCCTCCTGCCCCTCCTCCTCCTGGCCGGGGGGAATGTGCCCGTTGACCAGGACCACCGTTTGCTGGGACGTCTGGCTGGGCGAACCGACCAACTCGATGCTGTCCGCCGAACTCTGGGCACTGATGCGACCCGCACTGCTCGGTGTGCCGCCACTGCCGCCCGGATCGGCCGATGACACGCCCTCGTTGAGGGCGGTGGCACAGTCCAAGGCCTCCGCCCGCTCGGGTGTGGTGGGTGGTGGTCCGCCCGTGGCCGCCGCCTCGCGTTCCAGCCGCCGCTGACGCGCCTCCGTGCGGCGATGCCGCTGATGCTGGCGGTGCACCTTCGCCTCCATCGGGGACTCTCTGGAATCTCTCTGGGACAGTGGATACTCGATCCTGGATCCTGGATCCTAGGCAAGCTGCATAACAGGTGGACACCCCCTGGGAACGGGAACGGGAGCGGGAACGGGTATGGTAACGGGAACTTTGTGCTGCTGCAGCTTTTGACCCAAATAGCACACACTGCACTGCTCACTCGCGAGAGGACACACGACCACTTCGACACAGAACAGCGAATGCAGCTCAGCTGCGAGCTGGTGGCATTTCCTTTCCTCAAGGCTTCACTTTCGCACTATCCGAATCGAGTATCATCAACGCCCAAAAAACATGTTGTACCCTCGGAAATATCAATCCTTTGACGTTAAGTTATCGCGTGATATTTTCACTCGGCCTTATCCATGGCTTTCTCTGATATTTCTCAATATTTTTCGAGGCGTACGGAACCGAAACCCAAGCAACGCGTTCGAAAAACTGTTCTGCAATAACAACGATTTCGACTTGGCGTGCCCCTTAAATAGACTTTGCTCTCTCGATTTTGGAGCCACCAATTCTCTTTGGCGTCGACTTCTCTGCCGCTTTTAACAGTGGGGAAAATTACAGAAACTGTTACGTTTAGTGGGGGACATGAATAAGGAAGTATTCAAATTTTTTACCTAGGTTTGAGTTTGCGGTAAACGCAGATCAGGGCTGACACAGGAAACCTCTTTTTTGATAAGGACTTCAGTAAAATTGGAAATAATTAAAATATATCATATTGCTATGATATGCAAGGTGGGAAAGATTCTTAGCCAATTTAATGTTTGTATCTTTCTGTAAGCAAGTTTCTATATAAAATAGGACTAATTTCATTTGCCACTTAGTTCCAAAAATAATGATATGTTTTCAGTTTTTGGTCTCAAAACTTAAAGTATATTTTATTTACGCCGTTTAGACCGTTGACTGTCTTGTAGTTTGGAAATTCTTTCACATTTCATGTAGACAAATGTCGAATATACTTATCATAGACTCAGGCCTATGTAATGTTAACCCACTGTTAACAGCGACAGCGACGCCTACGTCAAAAAGAGAGCGATTATTAGCCGAACGGTATTTTTGGTGAGAGATTGTGAGAGAGCCAGTTTCGCTGTGGTTGTAACGTAGTAACGGGACGAAAAGAGAGCGCCAGAGCTTTAAGGACAATGACGTCAACAGTGCGTGTTCGGGCACCCACACATTTCGGGTGTGTGTGTGTTGTTGTGCTTGTGCTTGTTGGTATTATTGACAAATTCTATTTTTAGGCATCTATAAAAATGTGCGAGCTGAAGATGGGATTTTATTGGCAACACCTGAACCCACACTTGAAAAGCAGCTGCGCTGCACTGAGAGAAAAATCACATTTGTATTAATGTGTGGACTAATATAATCTTTGTACTAGCATGTGTTTTCGTGAAAAATTATTGTTTAAATTATAAAATGTATATTTCGTTTTAATTTTTTTTACATTTCAAAATACAATTTAAGAGGGATTTTTCGCCAGAATTTGCAAAAACCGAATTCGCCCACACGTACGTCCTTTCTCCACCGCTCTCTCCTACTTTCTCCCACTCTCTCCCCTGTGTAATCGATAAATGCGTGGTAGGATGTCAGCTCACTGCGCAGCTTTCGCCTCTGATGACGTCAATGGAAAAAGCTGCAGCCAAAACCAAAACAACAACAGTGCCTCCCCTAGGAGCCACCAACAACCCAACCACCCCCGCGGAAAATTCACAAAAGCCGGCAAAAGCTTGACAGGCGTCAGGAAAATTTGATTATAGTAAAGCCAACCAAAAGGCGGAAAGAGAGGCTGAGGCGCAGAGAGAGAGAGAGATAGGGAGACAGACTGAGGAGCCTTCTGGCGTTGCTGTTAGCTAATGGCCCTTGAAATGGACAAATTTTGTGTTGGGGCGGATCCTGATAGTAAATCTTAAGGTATACCTCAAAAATAAATCAGTGCTGGATTTTTTTATAAAATATATGTATGTTTGAAAAGTGATTTAAGGAAAGTCAAGTAATTAAATTGTTCATTTAAATTAAGGAGAAATATTTAAAATTACTTTAGCTATAGACTTGTTTTATTTTGCCTTTATGGGTCTCATCCCGAACCCCCGACCACCCCCTTTAGATCCGCCTCTGGATAACGCGAACTCTCTCGAAGCTCTCCCAAAGGAGGACAGACATCCGAAAGAGAGAAAGAAAGTTCGTGAGAGAGAGTGTTTGTGAAAAGCGAACGTCACGACCATGACGTCACACTGACGTCAGTGGGCTTATTGCCAAAAAAAAATGCGGTTAAGGAGTAATAAAGGCGAGCAGAGGAATGCTGCAAAAAGACAGATCGATACACATACTCATATACATTTAAACCAAACTAAGACCTTATACTCGATTTATATAGTGTTTGCAGGGCCAAAGGGAAAGTTTATTCACCCAACAACTTGCACTTTAAAGTCAGACAATTTACACTTACAAATTAGATTATAAACGATTTTTATAACTGAAAAGATAAAATAAAACAAATAAATTACTTCATCTTTTCGGGCTTTCTTTGATCACATTTTTATTTTATTTTTCTATCTAGGGTTCAGGAAGTAGTATTTAAATATAATATAAGACTACAATAAATAAATAATGACACCCTTCCCATCACTAAGCGTTGCCCATGGAAACCTTTAGGTTGTTATGTCAATGAAGACAGTCAAAATACAGAGCCGGGCATTAAAAAAGAAGCTGCTAAACTAAAAAAACCTGACAATGCCACTGCTGGAGGCTCCTGCCGAATATCTGGAGCCATCTCCGGATCATTCCCTCCAGGCGGAGCTGCCCATCCTTCTCGCGCCTCCCGGCCCCGCGGCCTTGGCCCAGGTCCGGATGCCTCCGCCTGAGGTGCGGCTCAACCAGCAGAATCCCGCCCAGCAGCAGCAGCGGGCGCTCCAATTCAACCGACGACAACTGGGACGCCGCAACTCCTTCGACCGGGATGTGCCCATTACCGAGGAGACCCAACATCTTCCGGCCTTCGTGCATTTGCTGCCCGTGGTTTTGCCTCAACAGGCCCCGGAACCGACCTTGGACGAGCTACTGGTAGGCCAAATAGAATATGTTGTCTGAAATATTATTTGTAAACACCATCACTTCTTCCAAGTTCCATTTCAATCATAAAAAAAATATATTAATAAATAATTTTGATCATTAAGATCCCTTATAATTTACATAACTCGAACCAAGAAAATAGTTTATGCTAAACAAGATATTTTAATATTATTCTTCGTACAATCTAATGAAATCTATATTACTTCCACATATGCAGTCTTTGATGAATAAAAGTTCTTAAAGTCAAGAGTGCATTAAAAATATTTGACTGAAATTTGAATACCCTATTCAATAGTTTCTAACACAAATGATCAATATATGTAAATACAACTTTTTATAAGTATCCTTTTGATGTCCTTTTAGCGACGCGTGACACAGCGCACGGATCTGGAGGCGGTGGAGTCGGTGCGCCTGCGCGTGATCTCCTACACGATCAGCCTGTCCCGTCTCTCGCTCTTCCTGCCGCGCCTCCAAAGCCTCGATCTGAGTGGCAGTGTGCTGAGTTCGCTGCGGGACCTGGGCTACGGCCTCCTCCAGCTGACCCGGCTGGACATCAGCAACTGCGGCCTGAACAGCTTCGACGGCACCAGTGGATTGCCGGCCATCCGAGTGCTCATCGCCGATGGAAACATGATCCAACGGGTGGATCCGCTGGCAGAACTGGTCCACCTGCGGGTTCTGAGGGCCAGGAACAACCGGATCAGCGAACTGGGCCTGCTCTCCTTCCTGGGCATGTGCCCCCAGCTGCTGGAGGTGGAGCTGCAGGGGAATCCCGTGTGCCGACTGCCACTCTATAGATCGCTCCTCGCGCGAAGTGTTCCCACTTTGCAGCTGTTGGATGGAAGGGTCTTGAATGCTCCGACTGCTGCGGTGGAGATCGTGGAGGCTTCTTCGCCGACCTCCACCTCCAGCGATCTGGAGTCTGGCTCGGAGGCGACGACTGCACAACGTCCGGCCACCGCACCTGCTCCGGAACCCGTTCAGATCTCCCTGAACGCCAGCATCCGGCGGCAGATGTCGGCCAGTTCCGCCTCCACTCCGGTGGCAGGATCGGTTTTGGGTCTGGTGCGTCAGCGGAGGCGGCGCAGTGGCCACGCCTGGGTCAGTTCCTCCTCCTCCAGCGGATCATCGTCAGCCTCGTCGGCCAGGTCCACGCGGGCACCCTCCATGAGCTCCTGCTCCTCCAACAGCAGCCTCGACGTCCAGTCATCCCATTATGCCTTCAGTCCACAGTCAACGCTGGACTAAAGCTAGAAAAATGAATCTAATATCCACAATCATATTTCAAACGAATACACATGTATTATAAATAATGTATATTTGGATTCGAAATCCTTACCGGTAAAGTTGATGAAATTCAATAAAATTTGTGAATAGTTTCCACAGAAACGTTAGTTCTTCAAGCTCTTATATTTATATTATTGATATTATGTACCAAATTACATTTAATAACCTTTTTTTGTTTTGAATGTATGTGGTTTTGTTCTACATATTTTTGCCTTAAACGCTTAATTATTTATATCCTTGATTAATATACAAATACGTTACGTTAAATCTAAACGTTCGTCGGTTTTAAATTTTAAAATAAACTTAATTTTTTCTCCTGATGTGGTAGCACTGAATTTGGTATTTCCTTTTCTTTTAATTTTTAGTATATTCTCAATAATGGAATAAATTAGGAACTTTTAGGTGAGATCGTTTTGCAGCACTATACTTTTTACATGTGCGTCAAGTTAGCGTCGGTGACTTTAGCGGCGATAGCGGAACGGTGGAATCTGGAACATGGGGTCAATTTTTATTTTTTGATTTCTGGGGCTTCTGGGGGCCAAATCGAACAATTTTAAATGCAAAATTGTATAGAATGAAATTATCTTTCGATATAGGTAATTGCCGAGTCTGGTCGATGTTCGGTAGTATGAAAAAAATGCATTCAAAAAATCAGGTCTCCACATTTTGGGGAATATCCCCACTCACAGAGCGTGCTCCACAATGCGCGCTAGCTTAGCTTCAAGGTCGTTTTTTGAAGGACATATGAGGAAAATTGCATCAAAAAATTATCGTCAGTTTTTGAGAAAATCAGTTAACAGTGGACCAACCTCTGAATCCGCCCATACAAAAAAAGTACTTAAAAATCAATTTATCTATAACTTTTTTCACAGAGCGTGCTCCACAATTCGGATTTTATAGGATGACGGGGGGTTAATTAAGCAATGTTTCTGAAAAATTTCATTAAAAAATTATCGTCAGTTTTCGAGAAAATCGCCTAACAGTGTTTGAATTTTAAACGGATATTAGAATACCGCCAACTCCAGTACAAGAACCATGGCCAGCTATGACATGAACCGCAGTATCCGACACTACAACCGACTTACAAATTCAATATCGACGCTAACTTAAAATTAATTATTTTTCCTCTCACAGAGCGTGCTCCATGATGCACGGTATCCCAAAAAATCAGAAATTAAATTAACTAATTATAGTAAAAGTTTCAAACAATTATTATCGTCAGTTTTCGAGATATTTGGCTAACAGTTCAGCGGCATGGGGAATGGCCATCGGGTGCCTTCTGTTTTCGACGCTAACTTAAAATGAATTATTGCTCCGTTCACAGAGCGTGCTCCACATTGCACGGTATCCCAAAAAATTAGAAATTAAATTAGCTAACTACAGTAAAAGTCTCATTAAATTATTATCGTCAGTTTTCGAGATATTCGCCAAAATGTTTGGCTGTATGGGAAAATACCCCCAATGGCCATCGGGTGCCTTCTGCTTTCGACGCTAACTTAAAATGAATTATTGCTCCGTTCACAGAGCGTGCTCCACATTGCACGGTATCCCACAAAATCAGAAATTAAATTAGCTAACTACAGTAAAAGTCTCATTAAATTATTATCGTCAGTTTTCGAGATATTTGACAAAATGTTTGGCTGTATGGGAAAATACCCCCAATGGCCATCGGGTGCTTCCTGTTTTCGACGCTAACTTAAAATGAATTATTGCTCCGTCCACAGAGCGTGCTCCACATTGCACGGTATCCCACAAAATCAGAAATTAAATTAGCTAACTACAGTAAAAGTCTCATTAAATTATTATCGTCAGTTTTCGAGATATTTGACAAAATGTTTGGCTGTATGGGAAAATACCCCCAATGGCCATCGGGTGCTTCCTGTTTTCGACGCTAACTTAAAATGAATTATTGCTCCGTCCACAGAGCGTGCTCCACATTGCACGGTATCCCAAAAAATTAGAAATTAAATTAGCTAACGACAGTAAAAGTCTCATTAAATTATTATCGTCAGTTTTCGAGATATTCGCCAAAATGTTTGGCTGTATGGGAAAATACCCCTAATGGCCATCGGGTGCTTCCTGTTTTCGACGCTAACTTAAAATGAATTATTGCTCCGTTCACAGAGCGTGCTCCACATTGCACGGTATCCCAAAAAATTTGAAATTAAATTAGCTAACTACAGTAAAAGTCTCATTAAATTATTATCGTCAGTTTTCGAGATATTCGCCAAAATGTTTGGCTGTATGGGAAAATACCCCCAATGGCCATCGGGTGCCTTCTGTTTTCGACGCTAACTTAAAATGAATTATTGCTCCGTTCACAGAGCGTGCTCCACATTGCACGGTATCCCACAAAATCAGAAATTAAATTAGCTAACTACAGTAAAAGTCTCATTAAATTATTATCGTCAGTTTTCGAGATATTTGACAAAATGTTTGGCTGTATGGGAAAATACCCCCAATGGCCATCGGGTGCTTCCTGTTTTCGACGCTAACTTAAAATGAATTATTGCTCCGTCCACAGAGCGTGCTCCACATTGCACGGTATCCCAAAAAATTAGAAATTAAATTAGCTAACGACAGTAAAAGTCTCATTAAATTATTATCGTCAGTTTTCGAGATATTTGACAAACCTTAAGCTGTGTGGGCAAATGCCGCCAATGGCCATCGGGTGCATCATGTTTATATTTCTGCACTTAGTGTAGACACTAACCATACTAATACATCGATAGTCATTCGATATTTGGCGCTACAGAGCACTAGCCATTTTAAATTTATATATTCTACTAAGTTATAATCTTTGTTATATCTCGCCCACTAACGCTCGTTCGTAGCTGATCATTTTGACGACTATTTTATCAAAATCGGTTCAGCCGTTCCAGAGATATCCTCTATTTTACTCTTAATTGCCGAAATTCGCCGTTTTTACTATGCAGCCCTCGTTATATCCCGGGACTTTCAACACTGTTGCACTTATGTACTTGTGTTTTAAAGTAAATCCAAACCGCGAAACTTGTTTTATTAATTATAAAAATGAGTGATAAAAACTGTAAAAATAAAAAGGGTGGTGGCGAGCGGCCGG
>JBAMCJ010001408.1:0-14126 GCA_037075205.1 Drosophila prostipennis
GAAACATATCAATTTCGGATCCGAAATCCGATCACGTTGATTTATCCCATTTAAATTTTTTTTTTTTTTTGCAGCCACCATTACTAAATCGAGTCGTGTTTCTTTCGGCCTCCTCGCAATCTTTTAAATATCGCAAAAAAAAACCAATAAAACCTGCCAAAAACAATTGAATTTTTTTCGTGAACACAAATAGAGCAAGGAAAATATTAAAAACTGTGGTTTTACATTGTGAAACCGTGAACATTTGTGATTAAAAACTTCTAAATTTTAACGAGCAGGCAGAAGCCGAAAATCACTCAATAAAACAAGCACGAAACACTCGAAAACCAAAAGAAAACTAAAATTGTCTTGCACTAGCTAAAGAACTGTATAACGAAACAACAGAAGACACTCAATTAACACAAGTCACTCATAAACAAAACACTCAGCCATGCCTGCCCCCAAACGAGCACGAGAAGCCACGGCCACCGATCTGAAACCTGGTCGGGACTCAGATGCCCCTTCACCACATCTTATCCAGCTTCTTGATCGGCTTATTGGGGACAAACTGAAGGCCCATGCGGAGCAGCAGACCGAACAACTAACGTCTGTAATGCGTTCTTGCGAAGAGAGTATTTTAACTTCACTGGAGGGGAAGCTGCGCGACGTTTGCGACCAAGTGGTTCAACTCGCAAGTAGGGTAACACAACTGGAGGAGGAGCTGAAAGAGTTGCAGGCTCTAAAGTTGAACCTCGACAAGTTGGAGGCCAAAGTGGAGAAGGTGCACTCGCGAGGTGATGACATACAAAATCTGGAGTTCGAAATTGCAGATATGCGAAGTATGGAGAAGCAAGTGGGTGAGCTGTCCGCAAAAATATCTGCTCAGGAAAATGCCGATGTCCAGTGCGAAGTTAGATTGCACGGTGTGCCATACAAAGAGGGCGAATCACTAAAAACTCTTTTTAACGCACTCTCCTTTTCACTTGGAATCACACCGGCACCAAAACTTTTGGAGATTTTTAGAGTCAAAACACGCAACGCGACGAGCGCTATTGTTGACCCAATAATAAAACTCAAATTCGAGCACTTGAGGGACAAAATAACTATGTTGCGACATGCCGCCGAATACAGGCGCACTCAAAAGAAAACGCTAGTTCTGGGGCTGTTGGGTTTTGATTCAGATGCGGCTATTTATTTAAACGAACAATTAACGAAGGAAAACTACAACATTTTTAAAAAAGCAATGATAATGAAAAAACAAAAGCTCCTATCAGCTGTTTTCTCTCGTCGTGGCTTTGTTCACGTTAGAGTGCATGGGAGAGAAGATGTTATGTGTCTGGAGACCATACATAAGCTTTATCAGCTGCAGTTCGAATTGTCTCCAGAACAGCTTTCCGCGTCTAGTTCGTTTCGCACATAAAATTAGCCTAAAATTATGCTTAGATTTTTTTTGTCTTTTTATTTTTCATAGTAATTACTATTTTATCTTTAGAAAATTAATTGTGTGTGTAGTTTACATTGAATTGCGTGTATTTTTATGTATTAAGTATGGATAGTCCACTCATCTCCAGGACAAGCAGCCAGGTAGTAATCAGAGTTCTAGCCAAACAAAAACCAGGCTTAAAAGTAATGCACTTGAATGCGCAAAGCTTAGCAAAAAAGATTGAGGAATTCCGTTTCTTATTTATAAACTCGAATATTGATGTTATTTGTGTATCCGAAAAGTGGTTTGTCTCAGGTGTTAGTGATATGTCAATTATGTGTCAAAGTTTTATTTTTTTTCGCTCTGATCGTAGTGGTCGAGGTGGAGGAGTAGCAATTTATATAAACAAGAAACCAAATGCTAAAACGGTATGTGTCCAACCAGAGACAAGTGCGATTGAATATATATTCCTAAATATCTTAAACAAGAGAGATAACACATCAATTTTAATTGGCTGTATCTACAGACCACACAAAACAACTGAATACTCTGAGCTTATTGACTTGTTATCTACCCTCCCATTAAAATACACAGACGTGATTCTTGATGGCGATTTCAACAGTAATATTTTAATTGAAAAGCATTTGTCAAATGATATGGAATCTCTTGGCTTATTTCCTGTTAACTTTAAATATCCTACACATTTTTCCACTACCTGCAACTCCCTGCTTGATGTATTCTATGTTAGTGACCGTACAAAAATTCAGAATTATGACCAAATATCGTTACCTGCCTTCTCCAAACATGATCTGATCTTTTTCACGTACAACATTAAGCTTGACCATAATGACTATTGCATAGAGTATAGGGACTTCATCAACATAGACTACACTTCACTTGGCGCTGATTTAGACTCTTGCGACTGGACCTCCATATATTGCACTGCTGAGGTTAACACTCAGCTAGAAATTTTACAGCGGAAAGTTAAAATCCTGTATGACAGAACGGTTCCTTTGAAGCGCAAAATGTGTAAACACAGCGCCAAATCGTGGTTTAATTCTAATATAAAAAAACTAATACAAAAGCGCGACAAATCGTATGCGAAATGGAAACGCTACAAGACAGATACCTTTTATAACGAATTTAAAACAAATAGGAAATTGGTAAATGAAACCATTGCTGAGGCGAAACGAAATCACTTTATACATAAATTCCGACATTCAAAAAACAATAAAAATACATGGTCAATTTTAAGGGAATTGGGGATCGGCAATATTAAACCAACATTAAGCTGTGATACTGATCTTGATGATCAAAATCATAAGTTCTTGCAATTGTCCGTACCTGAAACCATTTATAACACCTACCTGACACCCTCTGAGCCTTGTGATAGAAATAGCTGTGATATTATTTTTAGTTTTAACTGTGTCAGCAAAATTAATCCTTCCCAAAATTCTTCCAGTAATAACGCACATTCTAAACTGCTCCATCACCACTTCCACGTTTCCCACATCTTGGAAAATAGCAAAAATAATACCAATTCCCAAATCAGCTACAGAATATCGACCTATTGCTATCCTGCCTTTTTTGTCAAAAGTTCTTGAGAGGTTAATTGCTAACCAAATCGTGAGTTTTATGGATGCACACAATGTCTTTTCAGAAAAACAGTCCGGTTTCCGGAAGAACAGAAGATGCACAACAGCTGTTATAAAAATCACTGAAGATATTAGATTACAAATGGATAGTAGCAATATTACTTTATTGACGCTTTTAGATTTCAGTAAGGCTTTTGACACGGTAAACCACGAAATACTATTAACTAAACTAAGTCGTCTTTATATGTTTTCAACCTCTGCAACAAGTTTTATGAAATCATACTTATCTCAAAGATCACAGCTAGTAGCTACACAAGCCGCTAAATCATCTATTCTGTCCGTGGTGTACCGCAGGGGTCCATTCTTGGTCCCCTTTTGTTCAGTCTATATGTTAATGATTTGCCAAATATTCTATCAAAATGTGACATGCATATGTATGCCGACGACGTCCAACTATATGTAAGCTGTCCTGTTAGCCAAATTAATGAATGTGTTCGTGTCTGTAACAGTGAATTAGACAGGGTTTGTAAATGGGCAGAGCGCAATGGATTATCCTTAAACCCCTTAAAATCAAAATGCATGGTAATATTTAACCGATTTTTTAACACAGATCATTTGGAAAAACTTTGCTTGAATGGTCAACCATTAAACTATGTAGATCGAGCGAGCAACTTGGGGTTTACAATAAATTCCACTCTTTCCTGGAGTAATCATGTAAATTGTACGATTGGGAAAATGTATGGGATACTTAGACAACTAAACGACACGAAAACCTTTTTACCAATAAATTTAAAAATGCTCGTTGCGAAAACTAAGCTGACACCATTACTATTTTATGGAGTTGAAGTTTTCGGAAATTGTGACGCTACTAGCCAGCATAAACTCCTCGTAGCCTTCAACAATGTAGCGAGATATATATTTAATTGCAGGCGCACAGATCGAATCTCTCACGCAACTTTTAAAATTTTTGACATGCCGCTCAAAGCTTGGATAGAGTTCAAAACACTAATACTGCTGCACAAAATAATAACAACTGCCGAGCCAAAATATCTTTTTAGCAAGCTAAAGTTCAGCGCTTCCAACAGAACAAATAACCTAATTTGTCAAGTTGTAAAACACTCCTATGCCGAGAAACACTTTCTTATCTGTGCCGTACGTTCTTGTAACAAACTACCACATCCACTAAAAACAATTAAATCTGCCACGCAATTCAAAGAAAAATTACACACACATCTTTCAACTAGTAATTAATCTAAAACATAACTTTTAGTCTTTAAGAAATCAATGTTTGTAATGTCATCCAGCTTTAATGTATTTGCAATAGAACAATGTAGTTAAGAAATTTATTTATGTTCATGAATCTGACAAATTGTGACTAGCGCTTTAATTTATAAGTATTTTTTGTACTTGTAGCGTTAAGCCTAGTACTCAGTTGAGCTAAGAGTTTCGCTAGTCGAAAAATATTATTCTTTTAGTGTGACCGAAGTTTTCGGGGTTCATCGGCGATGCATGTAGAATGGTCTTATTCTCAATCAGCTGGGTTTGTTGACAAACAGAAAATCAACCAATTTGAGGAATTTACAAAGTTGCAAAATGTTGAGAACCCAAGACGCAAGCTTTAAATTTGCTGTTGGCATGTTAATGTGTATTGCCGCAATAGAGGAGGAGCAGGCCAATAAAAGAAAACAGAGGCGGAGATATTGGGTGAGCCCATATCTGAAGGAACGGTCCCTTAAAGGCCGCTATGCGTCCGACGTAAGTAATATTGCTGGAAAGTAAAGTTATTTTCGTGCACTTATGACTATTTTCTACTACTTTAAAGTTTCAGAACTTGCTCCACACTCGCACAATGTTTTTTGAAAACTTTCACATGCCGGAGAGCAGCTTCAATACGCTTTTTGGATTGGTGGAGCAGTACCTTGTTCCGAAACGGAATTATCGCCCGGATGCTATACCGCTAAAAGCAAAGTTGGCCATCGTTTTAGAGTAATAAGAATATATACATATGTATATGTTAACTCTTGATACCATAGTATTGTATATTAATATTCCTTTGTTAGATTTCTTGCTTCTGGAGACCTGCAACGCCACGTTGGATCCACTTATCGGATCAGCAAGCAACATTTTGGAGTCATCCTGTATCATGTTTGCTCAGCAATTTGGACTGCGTTGCAGGGAGAATTTCCGAAGTGGACGACGGAGAACATGCTGAGCTGGGCCAAAGATTTTCAAGACGAGTGGAACTTTCCAAACTGCCTTGGAGCTGTCGACGGAAAGCATGTGGCGATAAAGGCGCCTTGTAACAGCGGAAGCCTTTTTTACAATTATAAGGTATGTACCTTTAAATTGCGAAGATACTTAAATAACAACATCTTCTATAATGCAGGGATTTCATTCAATTGTGCTTATGGCAGTCTGCGACGCTCACTATCGGTTTACCTACATAGAAGCCGGGGCGTTTGGAAGCGAGGGGGATATGAATGCTTTTTCCCACGGCACCCTTGGAGAACGCCTATTATTAGACGATCTGCCGTTTCCAGAGGACAATGTTATAAACGGGCATCGAACTCCGTACTTCATTATCGGTGATGATGCATTTCCCCTTCATAAGCGCATTATGAAACCATATAGTGGCAAGGACCTGCATCGAAAGGAGCGCATTTTTAATTATAGGCTAAGTCGAGCTCGTCGTTGTATTGAGAACGCATTTGGTATTCTCAGTGCAAGGTGGATGGCTGTACAACGTACTTTGCTGAGCAATCCAACCAAGTCTCAAAAGATTATTGCAGCCTGTTGCGCCCTACATAATTTTATGATGAGGAAGAGTCCAACAACTTACACGTTGCAAGATGCACGAAGCGATATCCTTCTCGACCTGCGACCCTGCCGACGAGGTCGCCCCCAGGATTTCAGTAAGGAAATCCGAAACAACTTAAGAGAATATCTAAATGGAGTTGCTGGATACTCTCAAGTACCTTGGCAAGACGAGTCTGCTGGGGTATAAATAAATACAAAAACCAATAAATGGAATATTCAGTTTATGTTTTATTTATATAATTAATTATAATTAAGTGCTTCTTTTTCAGCCCACAGCAGCTGTGTCATTTTCTTTTCCACCTTCGAAGCATCTTCAGGACGCATGCTGTTGAGCTCCGACTCCCAATAAGCCAGCATGGGCCTTGAAGGAGTGGGCGGCTGTTCTGGAGCGGGGTTGTTCCGCTGATGCTGGAGGAAGGTGCCCAGCATGTCAACCATGGCAACAGATGATGCTCTATCGTCCACCTTTCGCTTTTTAGCGGGTTGCCTTCTACCTCCTCCCTATAAAAGAATTCATATAATTAAATAATTGTTAAAATAATATATTTTAATATGGCAACATACGTAGGAATACGATTCCGTGTCTTCCGTCAAGACAGCTTCCATTTCTGCCTCCGCTGCCATGTAGCTATGAGTTGTGGAGTCTAGCGACTCCTCCATGGATAGCTCTTCGGAAATAGAGTTTTTGGTAGTTCTACAAAGAAGTACTTATATTAGTACAACTTAAACAAAATCAATTGGCCAGAACCTACTTGCGTTGGGAAGACACGTCGGGCAGAAAATCCATGAAGGGAGCGAACTCCCACTCGCCGTGGTCCTGTGCTCCACTCGGCTTATCGAGTGGATCTCCTCCAGCACTTCCACTCTTTTGCACCTTCGCCTTGGTGTGGTACTTGCGGCTGTCACGGAGGGACTTCCACGCCAGCTTGCAACTTTCCACTAAAAATAGTTATATAGTTATATATAGTTATATATTTAATAAAACACAATTATAACTTACAATCTTTGTCCATGACCAGCGCAATCTCCTCCCAGGTCCTCTTCATAAACACAGAATCAAAGTGTTTACTGTGTGTGAGGTCCCATAACACTGGCCGACACTCCACAGCTTGGATAAGTTTTATTTTTTCATCTGCGGAAAACTCCTGCAGGCGCTTCCTCCTTGTTTTTTGCGCTTTTCCTTCCATTTTAATTTTTGACTTTTCTCACACACACACAATCAAAGATCAAATTTTGTATTCTTTGGTCGGCAGCTAAAGGCGTTCATCGGAATTCATCAGCTAAATCTAGTATATTTGTGGTATTTTCTTACTATTTCCTTAGCTCAACTGAGTACCGAGGTGGGAAAAAGTCCCCGGCTAAAGGCGTTAGCTACCTATTTGCCTCTCGCTTACTCCTATGCTTAGCTAGAAGTTTTCGTCGTACTGAGTACTAGGCTTTAGGAAGAAATAAAACCAAAAAAAAAAAATAAATAAAAAATTAATCACAGCAGTCTAAGGTCAAAAGTTTGATTGAAGTGCATGCGTGTGCAGCGCAAATGCTCCGGTACACATACAAATTGTTTTAAAGTATCAAATACCTGTCTATCAGCAGCCACGTCGTTTACCTGTCTGTAACCAGAAAACAGTTAACGAGCACGTATAGGATTGGCTTGCTGATAAAATAATAATCGAAAGTACACATCATTTGTGACCCAATCTGCACAATTTAAATTTCTTTTGGTTCTATTTGGCATATCGAAATCACATGCGGCTTTCACCAGATTCATCATGGTAGTTCTAAGGGAGCTCATCGCCACCAATGTTGTCGTTGTTTACATGGACGACGTAATCATACGCAGTCAGGTATTTGAAGAAGGACTGGCTAAGTTGAAAGATGTCTTGGAGGTTGCTTCTCAGAACGGTTTACGTATCAACTGGAGTAAGTGACAAATTTTTCACAGTAAAGTACAGTTTTTGGGATACATAATTCAAAGTGAAACCATCAGCCCAGGTCCGGAGAAGATTCAACTATAAAAGAGTTTCCCGTAGCACATGTCAAAAAAGCGATTCCTGGGTTTGACTTTTTATTTCCGCAAGTTTTTAAACGGGTACGCAGGCATCGCCAGGCCCTTGTCGGATTTACTAAGAGGGGATTTAACGTATGAATTCGGAGAGAAAAAACAATTGGCGTTTAAAAGACTGAAGACTGCTTTCATTAGCGAACCAGTTCTCAAGTTGTATAATCCAAATTTACCAACGGAAATCCACATTGACGAGTCCAAGTACGGTTTTGGTGGAGTCTTACAACAGAAGAGTCCTGTAGACAGTGTTTTCCATCCAGTCCAATAAATGAGCCGAAAGACATCACCATTCGAGAAAAATACGATTCGTACAAACTGGAAGTACTGGCTTTTATTGGAGCTCTATGTGTTAGGCATGAAGTTCACAATCGTAACTGATTGTAACGCGCACAAGATGACAATGAACAAAAAGGAAGATCCTTCCTCGTTGGGCTTTATATTTGCAGGACTTCAACTAAAAGATCGATTATCGTTCAGGGATTCAAATGAAACATGCTGATGCCCTGAGTCGAGTCTCGTGTTTCTTTTTGTCAGACTCTATAACTCATCACTTAAAGGAAGCCCAGATTATGATTGGACAAAAGAAATTCGGAGCCATGTAGACTTTTATATACCCAAATGAAGTTCACTTCAAAGATCCGATTCGTGAGCTAGTGGTAGTACATTCCACTATGGAAAATAAAATAATTCATAGCGCGCATAACCAAGGGCACTTTTCTGCCACTTTTCATTCCTAAGCTCAAAGATAAAACAGAGCAAATCTGCGAGAAGTGCATCAGATGCAAAATCGTAAATGTCAATTTGATATTTACATTGACATTGTCAAAGCGGGCAAGAAGGAGGGGTTTCCAACTTCAATTGATAAAAGCGATTTACCCTTCATCACATACGATATCGATCACGTCGGTCCCATGGAAATAACGACCAAGCGCTACAATCGCATCCTTGCCGTAGTATCCAGATTCTCAAAGTATGTTTGCCAACTCGTAGCACTAGTGTAGACGAAGTTCTGAACTGTCTGGATAACCAAGCCATACATTTTGAAAATCCTTGCCGTATTGTGTCCGACAAAAGCGCTGCTTTCACATCGCTCGCATTAAAGGAATATTGCGAGAAATGGCCAAGTCGAAAGACTTCACAAGATCGTCGTATCAATAAATACGTAGGACGAGTTTAGCAGATTTAAACTTTATCCCAACCATTGTACGTGATTCCTACATGAATACAATTTAAAAAAACTAATAATTGAATTTTTTTAAGTTTAAATTGGTGAATAAATATATATTACAAGCTTTTCCGTCCCGTCCCTTTAAGCCTTTAAAAGTCGTCGAAAAGAGTTTAACACTATATTGTCTCCATTAAATTATTAAAAAACAAGAGAGAACGCTATAGTCGGGTTGGTGTCCCGACTATCTAATACCCGTCACTCAGCTAAAGGGTTGGTGTCCCGACTATCTAATAGAACTCAGCTAAAGGGAGTGCTAGGGAGATGGAGATAAAACTTTGATCAGGCATAAGTTTTAAACGAATGGTCCGATTTAAAAAATTTCTTCTACATTTCGATAGGTATTGATAAACACAACAAAACTGCATTCCTACTTTTCCGATATATTAAAATTTTTCAAATCGTATATCATCTATTGTGGGCGTACGTTGTACAACAACCGGCCTACTGTTCGCCCTGTCTGGCTGGTCGCGACAGGACCTGTTCGATTTCCACTTGACGGACTGGGCTCATGGGACACGCCCAAGGACTTTCTTGCTCAGCTGTGATAGACCCACCAGGCGTAACAGGAGTAGAAACAATTCGCCTTGACCTAGCCGTGTGATGGCCTCTGGACCTCAGCTACCTGTGTCTCAATACGGAGATCCCTGATGTCCCAATCCCACGGCGCTGCTTTCGACGATTAGACTTGTGCTTAACTTGTAGATTACTGGTTGACTGACTAGTTCACTTTGATATCTTGACTGATCTTGACGGATTAACTCCTCGTGATCGACTGATCCAGCTGCCAGCGCCCGGCGGGCCTCCGGAAACAGTTATTTTCCTTTTGCGCACGGCCCGCTGAATCTCTCCACTCCAGGTCCAAAGTTCGTGGCTCCTGGTTAAGCATTTTGTCCTTCTCGAACGGCTTCAAACTGGAGATCTTTGTGCTGCTGCCTGTGTGCCGCTCCGCTGGTCCAATGTTCCCGACAGAGCTCTGCCAGCGATGTCTCCACTCCCTCATTCTCCACTCCTTGTTCTCCAAACTCTCACTCTCCAAACTCTCTTCGCCGCGCCGCAACTACGTTAATTTGCCACGTAACTGGTACGCGGCCGGCCATCCGTTATTCTTGCTGGTGCTATTTGTGGGGAGTTATTCAACTCCTCAGAAGTTTGCTAGGGCGGGCCGAATGAGAAAATATTAGAAAGTCTATTTAATGACGAGGGTAATAATTTTTCGTAACAAATGTTGATATCAGGTGCGATCGTCACTAGTTTTTTACCTCGTTTGGAGGTGTTTTTATTTGATAGGAATTATCTGCAAGGGTATATAAGCTTCGGCTGGCCGAAGCTAGCTTCCTTTCTTGTTTTATTTAATTTTTAAACTGATTTTACTTTGCTGGTGGTGCTGTACCTCTCCCTCCTTCTTGTGCTCAATGTCCTCGAAGGCGTTTAAGCCCCGGTTCCGATTTTGGTCACTGACATTATGTGCCGCCGCAGAAGCTGAGAATTATTAAGATCGATACATGTATGTATACTAGCAAGGTGGGCCGCAGCTTTGCCCGCGGAAATTAAGATTGAAAATTACGCAAATATGTATGTATGTATGTAGAATAGCTACATATATTACCTTTACTACATATTTAAAATTTAAAAAATTCCCAAGATTTAGCCAAGATTTAGGCCAATCAAATTTTGTTGTGTGTATGCAAAAACAACCATTGTGTACTTTTTTAAATATTTCTAAAATTCATTTGGATTGTTTGCATAAGTTATTAGCTGGACAAACCGAAACAAACAAATTCATAAGACATTAGACTAAAAAGAATTATGATTACAATTATATTGATATCTAGCAAGGTGGGCCGCAGCTTCGCCCGCGGAAATTAAGATTGAAAATGACGCAAATATGTATGTATGTATGTAGAATAGCTATATGTAGCTACATTTACCTTTAATACTTATTCAAGGGGGGACATCTAGGTAGAATTTTGAAAAAATTGAACAAATCTTAACCGATCGATCTTTAGTTTTGACAGTATATTCAAAATACCTTTGTCAATCGACAGACGTAGGATTTTTTTTTATTTTGCTTACTTTATGTTAATTTTTTTTCAATCACTCACAATTTTGCAAAAAAGCAATATATGAGAATAGCACCCAAAAGTCTACAAGAAATTCCGCCGGTACAGAGAGAGTGAAATTACAGTTATAATAGAGCGGCAGAGAGAGAGTAAGAGAGCAAGGAGTGAAAATTACACTAACAAAGCCAAGATATTAAACAAAACTAATGGAAATGTTAAAATAACAATAGCCACGTACCCTACACTTTGTTAGTAAATAAACACAAGACACTGGCGAAAAAGTCACAAAATAAGACAAAAAGTCGGAGCACAATGGTAAACACAACCGATCACAAATTCAAATTTTTTTTTTTTTTAGATCAAAAATTAAGGACATTAGAGGTCCGGCCATGGACCCCCCTCAACAAAAAAGGGCCTTCAAAGAAATGCTGCACAGCCGCCATTTTGTTTTCGATTTATTAAAAAAAAATTATTTTGTACTTCGGACCTAATATAATAAAACGTAGTTTACACATTTTCGATTGGCTTCTTCATTTGGCCAAAAAAAATCCAGAAAATTCGTTTTTTTTCCCAGTTACCTAGATGTCCCCCCTTAAAATTTAAAAAATTCCCTAGATTAGCCTAAAAGCCGAGAAATCATTTTATCAGAACATTGTACCTTAGTTTCCACAAACACAACAGTATTATGTCCTAAACACAAAAAAAACTTTGTAAAATTAACCAATATAATTGTTAAACAGTTCTCAACCACAAAAATGTTAAATTCTACCAATTAAATAATTACTTTTATAACAACAAATACACACAATTCGCATATACACACACCCAAAGCAAAAACAAAATACACGTAACTATTTTTTTATAGTTACGTAACAATCCGTATACTTAAATTTTACCAATCAAAATCAAAAAGTATCGATTTAGCGTCGCTTGTGATCGGTTGTGTTTACCTTTGTGCTCCGACTTTTTGTCTTTTTTTGTGACTTTTTCGCCAGTGTCTTGTGTTTGTTTACTAACAAAGTGTAGGGTACGTGGTTATTGTTATTTTAACATTTCCATTAGTTTTGTTTAATATCTTGGCTTTGTTAGTGTAATTTTCACTCCTTGCTCTCTTACTCTCTCTCTCTGCCGCTCTATTATAACTGTAATTTCACTCTCTCTGTACCGGCGGAATTTCTTGTAGACTTTTGGGTGCTATTCTCATAGTCTCTCTATCTCTCGCTTGCTTTACATTTTAACTGTTCGTGCGTTAAGTTGTTGGTGCTCCACAAGCTACGCTCACTCGATTGAAGACTTTTTCTCTCGGGCTCTCTTGTTTTCGTTTTAATTCGCGATCTCGCGCTCTTATACTTTCGTCTCTTGTGTTGTTGCGGGTTTGGGATTTTGATCCCGGTGTCAAATTTACTTGAGGTATTTTTTACGTTTTCTTATTTTTAATTTTTACTCCTTTTAATTAACTTAGTTTCTTATAATGGCTCTCGTCTGATCAAAGAATAATTGTACTCTTTCAACCACACCTAAGACCCTTTTATTTTCTGTTGGCTCTGCGAAGGGATGATGCACGCTAAATATGCAGGCTTTACCGGCAGAGTAAAAGACTACATTGAACTACATTGGTCATGTGAGTCCTGCAGGGATTTGGCAGTTGAGATAGGCAGCTTTATGAGGCAGACTCGAAAAGGTTTATTGAAGCTGTCACGAGTTTTTAATTTTCGTTCTAATTGCCGTTACCTCCACCATAAATTCGGAGAGAATTTACTCTCATGTCCCTAATGACATTGAATTTGTTTGTGTGAAAGTTTCCCTGCAATCCTTGTCTATCTTTATTATATGTTCTTATACTCCACCTGGCTCTAACCTTATAATTTATGAGCAACATCTATCTGCTATTAAATCTATTCTATTCTTTCTTTCCAATAGGGAACTTTTGATTGTTTTAGGTGACTTTAATCTCCCGGACTACCTTTCCAACGAGGGAAGACTGGGAGAATGACAGAGTAACCGGACAAGATGAGGTATCACTCTACACTGACGGCTCCAAGATGGACTGTGGTGTAGGGGCTGGAATTTTCGCTGAAAGCTAGGGGATAGAATCGAAATTCCACCTCCCAGAATCAGCGACAGTTTTTCAGGCTGAGGTACTTGCTATTTTAGAAGCAGCCAAGCTTTCGATTCAGCAATGCCTCAGGAATACCAAGGTACGGATATACTCGGATAGCCAAGCGGCTATCAAATCTCTCGCAGCAGCAAGAACCAACTCGACACTAATAGCCGATTGCAAGTCGGCTCTCAACATACTAGCAACAAACAACCATGTACAGATAACATGGGTGCCAGGGCACAATGATATAGCAGGAAACGAAAAGGCGGATGAACTTGCACGAAAGGGGTCGGCAGACGACTCCTATACAACTAGTCTACCTGAATCCCTTAATACAGTCCAAGCAAGGATTCACGAACACTACGAAACACTAGCTAGTAAAAGTTGGTCAGAAAAGCAGGGTCTCAGGAGATCAAAGCTCTGCTGGCCAACCATCAATAGCAAGAGAACTCGAGAACTAATAACCAAAAGCAAAAGGGATATTAGAAGGATCACGGCACTCATCACAGGCCATTGGGCCATTGGCACGCAAGCCATGAAGATGGGGCTTCCGTACAATGCTAATTGCAGGAGCTGCAAAGAAACAGACACACAGGAGACACCTGAGCACATGATGTGTCATTGCCCAGCACTAAACCATATCAGGGCGAGATACTTCGGGGCGTATCAGCTGGAATCATTGGGAGAAATAGGAAAGCAGAGGATAACTGCAATCCTAGGTTTTCTAAATGACGCAGGCTGGTACTGAAGAGAACGCGGAGACAACAATTTACGAGGGTGTGGATCAAAACGGAGCTCAGCTCTACTTGGAGGCTCTCAGAGAGGACCTCACCACTTCTACCTACCTACCTACCTTAATCT
>JBAMCJ010001415.1:0-48204 GCA_037075205.1 Drosophila prostipennis
ACTGACTGTAATTCAATCAAATCTTCTCGAAACAAAGTCGAATTATCACCTAGGGTTTATCGTTGGTGGGAGTTTCTACAAGCGTTTGAATTCGAAATTAAATAGAGAGAAGGTAAACGCATGGCACACGTGGACTTTCTTTCTAGGAATCCGGTGTATCAAAAGAGTAAGTCAGTACCAAGTAAAATAGAAGAGAAACGAATTGACTTAACAGAAATATCGGAAAACAAAATCCAGTTTTCCGATATTGGAACAACAAAAGGATTCAGAAATATCAGACATTGTAACTTAGTTGAAGAATGATGATTTACCATTGGCATTGGTTGCCACTTATTAGAAATTAGATTAAATGTTTTGTATAGAAAGATTCAAAGGAATTCAAGAACTCGTTGTTTACCTGTAGTCCCTCGTACGTTCCGCTAGTCAGTTATAAATCAGGTACATGAGTCTATCAGGCATCTAGTTTGGGAGAAAACGCTGGTTTTCTGGTATGGGAAAATATGTTCGAAGATTTGTGGAGAACTGCATTACATGTAGAGTTTCTAAGGGGACGTCAGGAAAACCTCAAATTGAATTACATCCAATTCCAAAAATTAGCATTCCTTGGCATACCGTCCACATAGATATATCGGGAAAATTGAGCGGAAAAAGTGATCGTAAAGAATATATCATTGTACAAATTGACGCTTTTACTTAATACGTTTATCTAATTCTTTGGACGCTAATACTTGTATAAGCGCAATGAAATCTTCGATTGCTATTTTTGGCGTGCCAACACGTTTAATTGCCGATCAGGGACGCAGCTTCACGGGCACAAAGTTTGCTCAATTTTGTTCTAACCAAAAGATACAATTACATCTAATCGGAACAGGTGCAAGTCGAGCCAACGGTCAAGTTGAAAGGGTTATGAATACACTAAAGAATTTGTTGACGGCTGTTGAGACTAGTTCTAGATCATGGCAAGATGCACTTGGGGATGTACAGTTAGCCCTTAATTGTACAGTTAATCGTAGCACTAAGTGTAGTCCTTTAGAGCTTTTGATTGGTAAAGTTGGACGACCACTGGGGTTGATTCCTATTAGCGATACTGAAACTGAAATTGACAAGATTAAATTAAGGACGTTGGCCGCTAAGAACATGGAAGAGGTTGCTAGATATGAGAAGACAGAATTTGATAAAAATATGGCTAAAGTAACAGTGAGAGACAGCAAACGAAATTAGGTCCAAAGTTCAGAGGACCTTTTTTGGTGGTCGAGGTATTGGACGGAGACCGATACGTTTTGAAGTCTACACAGAACAATAGACTTTATAAGTACCCACACGAAAGTTTGCAAAAGTTACCGGATGTGCAAATTCCAGTTTGTTGAAACAGAAGAGTGTTCGTGAAGTCATGTAATTGGCGATGGACGAGGGTTGCTTTAGAAATGTGTTTGATGAATACGTGAAGCCATGTGTTGGGCGATGGACGAGCAATGTTATTGGTGAGTTCGTGAAACTAAGTGTTGGGCGATGGACGAGCAATGTTGTTGATGATTTCGTGAAGCCATGTGTTGGGCAATGGACGAACGAGTGTTCGACGGTGGTTTTAAAAGATGGCTAATAAAAGTCTGGTTATGTATTATGAATTACGAAGTTATGATTTGAACTAAATAATGTATAACGAAAATGTTTAAATGATGTAATGTAAATGTAATTGAATGAAATGGTTTATAAGAGAATGTCACACGAGATATGTTTATATAACCTACGACATGTTAAATATAGAAGTAAAGTTAGGTTATGGAATAATATATGAACTTGAGACTATGTGGCTAAGTTTTCAATAAAATTATAAAGTTGGAATCTAAGATGTTTACTGTAGACACGAGGACGTGTATATGTCAGAATGGCCGTGTCGGCGAGGAAGTACTGTAGCATATCGATAGGCATGACTTTAAGACTTTAAGGTATGACCATGGGTGGTTGGGTGGTGTTGGTAAATACTAGTCCTGGTAGAATGGAGACTGAGTTTTGCGAACTGGGGCTGTGTGTGGCTTCGTATGCGTTGCTAGATCTGGTCTCTTTCCTTCTCCATCTGGTTTCCGACGTGAAAGGGTCACGCGTAAATTCTAAGAGTTCCGAGCTGTAAGTTCTAAGAGACAACGATGAGCAACAAAGGCAACGAAGACTCGCTGCATCCGCCAGGACCGAGTATGGAATATAAGAAATCGGACGATAAAGCGACCAACGACGACGACCTGCACGGGGATGACTTCAATTCCCCGACATCAGAAGTGGGATTCGGCCCTAACCAAACTTCTTCAAGGGATGTCTTCGCGTTGTTAGAGCAACAAAACTGGAATTTTCTGGAACTGGTTAAGAAGCTACAGACGCCGGTGAACGAGTTAAAACAGACTAGCGAGATTTGCTTGCCGAAATACAATCCGGACATTGCTGGGGTGGATGCCACGCAGTGGTGCGCTACGGTCGACATCATTTTGCGAGCTAGACCATTAAGTGACAGCGCTCTTATATTGGCGTTGAGTAAAGCTTTGGAAGGGGCAGCGGCCCAGTGGTTATCACAAATATGCTACCCAGTAATAAATTGGCAACAGTTCCGGCAATTGTTTAAGCAGCGATACGAGACATCAGAAACGCCAGCCGCCGTCATTTTGAATTTTCTTAATAGTCGTCCAAGCAACGGTGAAAGTTTGCCTGTTTTTGCGAGTCGCAGCGTGACGTCATTGTGCAAAAAATTGCGTAATTTGAATTCTGAACAAATTTGCATAGCAATGGTTTTTTTTTTATTTATTTATTTATTTTCAGCGCTGAAGGAGCGCCCTGTTACATCAAGCTGGGAACCGGACACCAAGCGAGCTAAAACTGTGGATCTCAAATGTTATCAGTGTGGAAAACCAGGTCATAAAAAGCAAGACTGTAGATCTATAATGGGATCCCAGGTTTCGGCAACTGGAAAGGAGTGGCATTCAGGACAACCTCGTCATGAAAGGGCAAATGTAACTTGCTACAGACACATCGACACATCGCCACTAATTGTCAAAAAAAAGAGCAGAGTACCGGAGTGGGAGTAAGATCTGAAAAAAGAGTGGAGCTGTGCGCTATAGTGGAACCCCAATCGAGTATGCTGGTCAATGGTGAGAGATTTCCAATTACATTTGGATAAGGCAGTACGAATTTCTATCGATGCCCTTTGGATTAAAGAACGCGCCCTCAGTGTTTCAAAGAGCTGTGTTAAAAGCACTTGGCAGTCTTGCTCATTCGTTTGTAATCGTTTATATGGACGATATATTAATTGTTTCAGAAACAGACGTTCTAGTAAAGGCTGGATTCACATTTAACTTTTCAAAGTGCTTTTTCTTGAGGTCTACAGTTCGCTACCTTGGCTATGAAATAAAAGCGGGGGAGATACGTCCAAATTTAAACAAAATAGAATCGTTAGTGGCGTTGCCTCCACCTAAGTCAGTTGCTACTCTAAGACAGTTCATTGGGTTAGCTTCATATTTTCGTCAATTCATTCCGGGGTTTTCACGTTTCATGAACCCTTTATATTTTCTCACATCTGAAAAGAATAGTTTTGTTTGGCAAACACAGCATGATGAAGTTCGCAGTAAAGTCATGAGTGTATTAACAAACAAGCCTGTTTTGATTATTTTTGATCCCCAGTTTCCGATAGAACTGCATACCGACGCCAGCTCTATCGGGTATGGTGCTATCCTTTTGCACCGTATAAACTCTAAGCCTCATGTGGTTGAATACTATAGTAGAGCAACTAGCTCCTGTGAGTCCAGGTATACATCTTATGAATTGGAAACGTTGGCTGTCGTGAATGCTGTAAAACATTTTCGTCACTATCTACATGGGAGAAAATTCGTAATTTTTACTGACTGTAATTCAATCAAATCTTCTCGAAACAAAGTCGAATTATCACCTAGGGTGATAAACCCTAGGGAGTGGGAGTTTCTACAAGCGTTTGAATTCGAAATTGAATACAGAGAAGGTAAACGCATGGCACACGTGGACTTTCTTTCTAGGAATCCGGTGTATCAAAAGAGTAAGTCAGTACCAAGTAAAATAGAAGAGAAACGAACAGAAATATCGGAAAACTGGATGTTGGTAAAACAACAAAAGGATTCAGAAATATCAGACATTGTAACCAAGTTGAAGAATGATGATTTACCATTGGCATTGGTTGCCACTTACGAAATTAGATCAAATGTTTTGTATAGAAAGATTCAAAGGAATTCAAGAACTCGTTGTTTACCTGTAGTCCCTCGTACGTTCCGCTGGTCAGTTATAAATCAGGTACATGAGTCTATCATGCATCTAGGTTGGGAGAAAACGCTAGACAAGGTGTACGATCATTACTGGTTTTCTGGTATGGCAAAATATGTTCGAAGATTTTTGGAGAACTGCATTACATGTAGAGTTTCTAAGGGGACGTCCGGAAAACCTCAAATTGAATTACATCCAATTCCAAAAATTAGCATTCCTTGGCATACCGTTCACATAGATAAATCGGGAAAATTGAGCGGAAAAAGTGATCGTAAAGAATATATCATTTAAAAAAATTGACGCTTTTACTAAATACGTTTATCTGTTTCACACCTTTTCTTTGGACGCTAATACTTGTATAAGCGCAATGAAATCTTCTATTACTATTTTTGGCGTACCAACACGTTAAATTGCCGATCAGGGACGCAGCTTCACGGGCACAAAGTTTGCTCAATTTTGTTCTAACCAAAAGATACAATTACATCTAATCGGAACAGGTGCAAGTCGAGCCAACGGTCAAGTTGAAAGGGTTATGAATACACTAAAGAATTTGTTGACGGCTGTTGAGACTAGTTCTAGATCATGGCAAGATGCACTTGGGGATGTACAGTTAGCCCTTAATTGTTCAGTTAATCGTAGCACTAAGTGTAGTCCTTTAGAGCTTTTGATTAGTAAAGTTGGACGACCACTGGGGTTGATTCCTATTAGCGATACTGAAACTGAAATTGACAAGATTAAATTAAGGGAGTTGGCCGCTAAGAACATGGAAGATGTTGCTAGATATGAGAAGACAAAATTTGATAAAAATATGGCTAAAGTAATTCGGTTCTGTGTGGGTGACTTTGTGTTGCTTAAAAACAGTGAGAGACAGCAAACGGAATGAAATCTAAGATGTTTACTGTAGACACGAGGACGTGTATATGTCAGAATGGCCGTGTCGGAGAGGAAGTACTGTAGCATATCGATAGGCACGAGACCTTAAGGTATGACCATGAGTGGTTGGGTGGTGTTGGTAAATATGAGTCCTGGTAGAATGGAGACTCAGTTTTGCGAACTGGGGCTGTGTGTGGCTTCGTATGCGTTGCTAGATCTGGTCTCTTTCCTTCTCCATCTGGTTTCCGGCGTGAAAGGGTCACGCGTAAGTTCTAAGAGTTCCGAGCTGTAAGTTCTAAGAGACAACGATGAGCAACAAAGGCACCGAAGACTCGCTGCATCCGCCAGGACCGAGTATGGAACATAAGAAATCGGACGATAAAGCGACCAATGACGACGACCTGCACGGGGATGACTTCAATTCCCCGACATACACATACAAATATTACATGAAAAAAAGTAATTTTTATTGTGGGAAATCAGATACTGCAAAGCAGTGGAAAACCAAAACTGGGAGGATGTGGAAAAGCAGATATTGCAGATAGAGGAAAACCATAACTGAGGACGTGTGAAAAACCTAATTTGCGGGAAGGAGAAAAACCAATGGTTTTTGCCCTGCATTCCACTGCCCGAGGTCCACATACAAACCTCATTTACCCCTGACTTTTTGTGTCACCCCCGTGTATTTTGAAACCCTCCCATCCGCTTCTATGAAGAAACCTAATGAAAATTACATATTTTCCAGTGGTTTTTTCCCGGTGGGAAGTCGTAAATGTGTGTATGTCGCATATTAAGTGTGACCGCGCAAGGGGAAAAATGAATATACCACAGTCATAACACATTTAAAATGCGCGGTTAAAAAATCGATTATATCGCAAATCTTTTCTTTTGCGCCTTTTTTTTTAGGTAAACGTTAAATTTTAAAATATCGGTAGACTTACAGAAATCCCTTTAAGCTGAATTTTACAGTCGAAAATTTCCCTAAAATTTGTTTGGTTTTTAAAATGCAAAAACCCGATCAGCAAACTATTTATTAGTTTTCAAATGTTTAAACAATTTGATTCACGGCGTCCCCCACCACCTGTCTTACTGCTATCTAAATCAATATAAGTCTTCGAATAAAAAATGGGTCAGTGGTAAATTCCTACCAGAGCGGATTGACATAAAAATCTAGAAAAATCAGCATAATTCTGAAATAATTAGGAGACGTGTGTGAGGTACAAATTAAAACAATAAACGACCCCAAAGTGCCCCAAAATTCGATTCGTTTTTTTTAAATTCTTTCTTTTGCCATTTTTCTGTTATAAATGTTGTTAAAATGGTTTAAAACAATTATGATCATAATCTTATGGCATAGCCGCAACTAACTGCATTTAAATTTTTTGGAAATTCAGCCTCCTTAACCAAGTCCCCAATATTTTCCAATTCTCTTATGCGTCACGTCACGGCCTCCACATATGTTTGTATGTATGTTCTGCTGGCGCACTTTGCATTAAGTCGTAAATGTGTGTATGTAGCATTTTAAGTGTGACCGCGCAGGGAAAAAATGAAAATACCAGTCACAAAAAATTTAAAATGCGCGGTTAAAAAATCGATTATATCGCAAATCTTTTCATTTGTTTTCAAATGTTGAGTTATCTACAAACTTTGGATTTGTAAAAAACAAAAATAAACAATGATTCGCTCTGCTATGTACACACACACGCACGAAATATGTATATCCAAAAAATCAAGATAATACTGATATCCTTTTGCTAAAAGAATATTTAATTTACATTTCCACAACAGATTTAAGACATTTTGTAACCGATTTTTGTCATTTAAAATTCAAATCGCATTGATAATATTAAAAGAACATTAAATATTCAAACCAATTGATTCTCACGCTCTTTATTACACGTGCCTCATATTGTTTAAACAAATGCAAATGTTTAAACAATTTGATTCACGGCGTCCCCCTCCACCTGTCTTCCTGCTATTAATAATATAATTCTAATCGGGGTGAAAAATTAATGAAAACTAAAATACTGAAAACAAAATAACAATTTTAAAACTTAACTTTTAAACTTAACTTATGCAAACAGTCCAAAGGAATGCGATGGAATGGATTGGATGGAAGGACAATGGTTGTTTTTGCAAGTTTTTGTTTTTTATTAAATAGTTTGCATACACACAAAAAAATTTGATTGGTAAAATTTACGTTTACGGATAGTTACGTAACTATAAAAAAATATTTACGTTTTTTTGCGAATTGTGTGTATTTGTTGTTGTGAAAGTAATTATTTAATTGGTAGAATTGAACATTTTTGTGGTTGAGAACGGTTTAACAATTATATTGCTTAATTTTACCAAGTTTTTTTTTGAGTGTAGGACATAATACTGTTGTTTTTGTGGAAACTAAGAAACAAAGTTCTATAAAATGATTTCTCGGCTTTTAGGCTAATCTTGGGAATTTTTAAAATTTTAAATAAGTAGTAAAGGTAAAGGTATGTCAATATATGTAACTATTCTACATACATACATACATACATAGTATGTATTACATACATACATACATACATATTTTCAATCTTATTTTCCGCGGGCGAAGCTGCGGCCCACCTTGCTAGTTATTAATATAATTCTAATCAAGGTGAAAAATTAATAAAAACTCAAATACTGAAATCAAAAGAACAATTTTAAAACTTAAGTTTTAAACTAAACTTATGCAAACAATCGAAAGGAATGGTATGGAATGGAATGGAAGGAAGGACAATGATTGTTATTGCAAGTTTTTGTTTTTTTTAAAATAGTTTGCGTACACAAAAAAAAAATTTGATTGGTAAAATTGACGTATACGGATAGCTACGTAACTATAAAAAATAGTTACGTGTATTTTGTTTTTGTTTTGGGTGTGTTTATATGCGAATTGTATGTATTTGTTGTTGTGAAAGTATTTATTTAATTGGTCATAATTTCGTTGTAACTTAAGGTCACACTTTGCCCGCGAAGAAATATTTCGTTTAAATAATATTTTTTTAGGGACCGTAATCATTAAAGGTTACGTATATTATACGTATAATATGTATTTTTCGTCAATTCAAATGTTATCTATACTACCAACACGAATTTTTATTATTTAACAACGCTTAAAAATGGCTTAGGCCACGACCTGACGATTAAATTATTTTATTTCATAGAAAATGTTTTAAAATGTAAGAAAACAATAATTGATTTCTATGTAAGTTGATGGCAATCCTTTATAAATTTGGTCAAGCAATTTGATCGTCTGACTGTAGTTTTACTCTAAAATTTTTTTAATTTCATTATCTTAATTATTATTATTTGTATTATTTCTTAAATATTTATGAATATTTTACGATATCCAGGTCTGTCTGAAACTGTCTGAATTTTCATTTAGCCTGCATTTGCTGCTGCTTCTGAAAAAGTCGGCAGTCGCAGTCGAAGCAAAAGCAAAATCCGAGAACTGCCGACTGCCGAACTCCCGATTTTCAGCTGCTTCTGTGCTTCTGTGCTTCTGCTTTCAATCGGTAGCAACAGTCGAAGCAGCAGCTAGCAAACATTTCTGAAAGCTGCTATTGCTTTTGCTGCTGCTGTTGAAAAAATCGGAAGTTGCAGTCGAAGCAAAAGCAAAAGTCTAAGCAGCCTGCTTTTGCTTTTATTGAAAAGCAACAACAATTTATTAAAGTCGTGATACAGTATGCATATATGTAATTAACTTTTGTGAAAATGTTTTTAGGACCAATATAAACTAACTTTTCTCCTCTCTGTTCACTGTTTTCTTAGCTAAGAAACAAAAGCTCGTAAAATTAAAAAAAAAATAAGTACTCAAAATACCACAAATTCTTTAAGCAAGGATGGCCAAAAGCTTTTTAGTTGATGCTAAACGTACTTTAAACAAATTGAATTGTTTTTTCTTTATACATATGTGATAAATACATTTTTTTCGGTCCCCTGTAAACATAACCTAATTGTTCTAGGTACAATTTGTTTTTGCTTTTCCTTTGACAGTCGGCAGTTCTCGGATTTTGCTTTTGCTTCGACTGCGACTGCCGACTTTTTCAGAAGCAGCAGCAAAAGCAACAGCTCATGTTAAAAAGTTACAGGCAGTCGAAGCAAGAAAAATTAAAAATTATGTGACTTTTGCTACTTCGACTGCAGCATTTTAAACACTGCTTTGGAGTCGCGTAACATGGATTTGAAATCAAATTGGCACACAATCTTATTCATGCCGTGTGGCACGGCGAGTTTTGTTATTGACTAAAATAAATTAAAACCATCAATAATTATTAAGATAATAAAAACTTAATAACTATATTAAATTTAATTTATTTGATTAAAAATTATTAATATTTTGTCTACGTATTTTAAAAATACTAACAAGTTAAGATAAATGCGAGAACATGGCTTTTGGCTTTGGTGTAAGTCATAGGATTTTGGACTATTATAAGTTGGTGATTTTTTCTTAAAAAATATTATAATCGGGGTGACACAGAAATCACACAGCGCATAAGTGGTCTAAAATTGATGCTATTCACAAAACCCACCCCATTTAGCGCTCGGAAATTATCTATTCCCCCACAACTGCCTGCTAAAAAAATAGGATTTCCAGTACACTAAAAACCAACTTCTCACTTTCCCGCTGGGTTAATGCAAAGTGCGCCTGCAGAACATGCATACATACATATGTGGAGGCCGTGACGTCACATGGGCACAACAAAATTGGAAAATAATGGAGACTTGGTTAAGGAGGCTGAATTTCCAAAAAATTTAAATGCAGTTAGTTGCGGGTATGCCATAAGATTATGATCATAATTTTTTTTAACCATTTTAACAACATTTATAACAGAGAAATGGCAAAAGAAAGAATTAAAAAAAAACAAATCGAATTTTGGGGCACTTTGGGGTCGTTTATTGTTTTAATTTGTACCTCACACGCGTCTCCTAATTATTTCCGAATTAATTTGATTTTTCTAGATTTTTATGTCAATCCGTTCTGGGAGGAATTCGCTACTGACCATTTTTTATTGTTCCAATTATATTAGTTTAGATTATTTCGCCAACAGACTTCATGTCCTTTACTGTCTACTTAACTAACTCTTAACTAGTTATTGCTATCCGTGGACGAACTTGGGTCCAATCGCATGCTAAGTGGCAGACTGTTGAAAAGATGTAAAGCTCTGTAAATAGGCTCATTTAGAGCGTAATTTGTTCTGTGTGTAGGGATAAAAAAAGGTTCAGTAGTTCTTTGAGCCCTACTAGGCACGGATATGCTAATAATATTAAGCAAAATAGGGCAATCAATTTTGCCGGAAAGTAGGTCTAATATAAAAAATCTTGTAATGTTGCAAGCTGTACAAGGCGACCCCTAGCAGCATAGGAAGGAGTGGGATCACGGAATCGGAGGCTTTGAAGGGAAACGGAGGAAAAGCTTTTGCACTCGCTCTACCCGACGAATATACACAAGTCCAGTCGGGTTCCAGACAAATGCCGCATATTCTAATTTAGAACGAACAAATGAGAAGAATAGGGTAAGCTTAGTGTATGGGTCAGAGAAGTGAGTTGTGTTGCGCTTAATGAATCCGTACATGGCATATGATTTAGGAATGATGTAGTTAATATGTTCAACAAAGAGAAATTTAGAATCAAAAACAATTCCTAAATCCAGGCACTCGTTTTTTGTGGCAAGGAGATGAGAATTAATTGAATACGAGCAAATAACATCATTTATACGCTTGCTGTATCTTACTAAAAAGCATTTTGAAAAATTTAAGGGGAGCATATTTCGGGAGCACCAATTACCTAATCTATTTAAGTCATTCTGGAGGAGTAAACAGTCTAAAGTTGAATTAACGGACTTGAATAATTTGAGGTCATCTGCAAATAATAGAAACTCCGAGTCATGTATGGAGTTACTTATATCATTATACCCGTTACTCGTAGAGTAAAAGGGTATATTGTATTCGTGCAAAAGTATGTAACAGCTAGAAGGAAGCGTTTCCGACCCTATAAAGTATATATATTCTTGGTCAGGGTCACTAGCCGAGTCGATATAGCCATGTCCGTCTGTCCGTCTGTCCGTCTGTCTGTCTGTCTGTCCGTATGAACGCTGAGATCTCGGAAACTATAAAAGCTAGAGGATTGGCATTTGGCATGAAGATTCTTGGAGTTCCTACGCAGCGCAAGTTTATTTCAAGAAGGTGCCACGCCTCCTCTAACGCCCACAATAGCTTATATACGATTTGAAAAATTTTAATATATCGGAAAAGTAGGAATGCAGTTTTGTTGTGTTTATCAATACCTATCGAAATGTAGAAGAAATTTTTTAAATCGGACCATTCGTTTAAAACTTATGCCTGATCAAAGTTTTATCTCCATCTCCCTAGCACTCCCTTTAGCTGAGTTACGTCTATTAGATAGTCGGGACACCAACCCTTTAGCTGAGTGACGGGTATTAGATAGTCGGGACACCAACCCGACTATAGCGTTCTCTCTTGTTTTTAAATAAAATGAATAGAAAGGGCCCCAAAGCACTTCCTTGAGGGAGGCCAGACGTTTCCACATACGCGTTCGAAAAAACCCCATTATTTTCCACTCTGTATTCTCTATTGGTTAGGTAGGACCTAATCCAATCTAGGATTAGAGAGTGGAATCCCATTTTTTGAAGCTTAGCTAATAAAGCAGTATGACAGACTTTATCAAAGGCTTTGGCAAAGTTAGTATAGACTACATCTACTTGGTGATGATTCACAAACGAATTTATGCAGAAGTGATTGAAGGTTGCTAACCATGCTGGTTAGGGGTAACAGTGCGGCCCACAATGCGCTCAAACATTTTTGAAATGTTACTCAGCTTGGCAATTGGTCTGTAATTAGATATGGAACTTTTTAAACCTGATTTGAAATTTGGGGACACTGTAGCTAACTTCCATCTATGAATGAACATACCACTGGAGAGGGACTTGTTAAAAATTATTTTGAGGGGATCACATAGAACATCAATACAATTTTTTAGAATAAAGGGAGAAAGGCCATCGCAATCCATACGTTCTGAGTCATTAAAGCTCGCGGCAGCAATATGGCAGTCAAAGTCGGACACATTTAGATTTCCTATATTTAATAGAGGGTCATCATCATTCCAAGACGAAGTTGGCTCGAAATTGGATGAAAAAAACTTAGCAAACAAGTTAGCAACCTCCAAGTCCGAGGGAGAATGTTCGATGTTCTTCTTTTGGTGTTTAGAAAGTGCTAGAAGGATTTGGGATTCATACGTAATTTACTTTCAACATCTGACATATATTGGCTATAAAGAAATTTGTTTAAGAATTCGAATTCACGCTTGTGCAGCTTGTATCTTTCAAGATCGGCAGGGTCATCGCTCTCAAGGTAACGCTTGTAGAACTTATTACGGAGATTTTTGTAATTTTTGAGTCCCCGCGTATACCAGGGTAGTTTATAAGAACTTTGAACTCTTTTTTTAGCATACCTACTAATGATAACAGAAAGCTCAGAAATAAAATGATCATAGCTAGCTTCAACATTAGCATGCGAAAGGCTATCGACCCAATTAATATTAGAAATATCATTTCGAATAGAATTTAAACTATTAGAACTTATATACATTAAAGGTGTGAGTGATTTGTTAGCTGAATAAATATTACATGTTATTAATAGTAATAAAGGCTGATGATGGGCATCACACTCTGAGAGTCGAATATTACTACAACTTAATTTTGATCCTAAATCCGGGCTAATAAAAATAAAATCTAAAAGCCTATTTAACTTATTCAATATACTGTTAATCTTAACTAAGCCCATTCTAAAAAGATCATCAATTAGTAAAATTTCATGAGGCAGATGCACATTACTGGGAACCATACTCGAAGAATCTTCATCATTCATCTTCATTGAAATCACCCAGAACGTTCATAAACTGGTGATCTTCCAAATCCTGATGGATACGAGCGATGTTGTCCATATGAGCCTTGTATAGCTTGAAACTGCTGCATGGCGGTATATACGATACCACCAAAAAGATTGTGTCCAAGGGTCCCGAGAGCGATCTGCAAATTTGATCCAGAAGAGAATCTTCATTTGCTAGCCGTACAGATGTACACCGCAATTTGCGCCGCACAGCAACTAGGACGCCTCCACATCTAGCGCATTGCGTTTTTATAGAATCTCGATCTTTGCGGAAAACATGATATAGTTAAGGATCGAAAAATTCATTGTCATAAAAATCCATGTTGAGCCAAGTTTCAACAAGGACAATTACATCAAAATCACAATTTGAAGTTGCTAAGAAGAGGGACTGCGATTTGGTGCGCATGCCAGCAATATTTTGGAAATAGATACTGAAAGATGTATTGCTTGCCTTTTCGATCTGGACATCACTATCAATGATGTTCTCCGCTACAGGGCACACGTCCGCCGAAGACCTTATAGCAAAGTCCCACAACTTCCTTGGGGCTTACACAAAATCTTAAGAATTGTTGTAGTGCGGATAAAAATTGGAAGCTGATCGTCAATGCATGGGCTCGAAATGCAATCCATAGAGTCGAATCCGAAAGATGGCGATGAAGTTGAAGAGAACCAAGTAATAGGGAGCGATGGCCGAACTTTTAAGTCCTGAGAGAGCGCTTCATTGAAGAGAAGTAACTCCAGACCAGATGATGATAACGAGCCAGAGTCTCCTAAAACTTCCAGATGACGGTGTTGAAGAGAGTTTTCAAATATGGCCCCGAGAGAGAGCGCAGAAACTCTTAAAGCAGCTGGCGAAAACATAGAATGCTGCTGCGTACGGTGCATTGGAAGCATGGCGATAAATGATGAACGTGTGATAATGAAGAGCAATTGCCTTGGGCGAATGTAAAGGTATGTCACTTACCCAATTCATAAACAACTTTGAGCTCAGAACGAATTTCCAAATAACTCAGACTGACTCCGAGATAAACCCGTGGTCAGCTATTTCTTTCAACTACGCCTCCAAGTTATTCCCACCCAGATCAATTTCACACATCCCGCATCAAAGGGATTCTGTAAACACCCAAGCAGATATTGTAAATTTCATCATCCTATTTTTCCGACTCTCTTGAGTCATTATCTTAATCAGTTTTTCTGAGATAAATCTCTTAAGCCGAGGTGTTATTATTAATCATTGATCTTGAGTCCAGGCGGTCCGTTTTTAAGAATCGAATCGAGAAGTTTAAAAAGTATAAATCAGTGAACAGTGAAATAAGTTCGACCTATGAAACAATTGTAATAGTGAATAAGTGAAGTTAAAAAATAAAATAAATTTTTTATTCAACTCACTAAGGAGAAAGTTAATTGGCGCCCAACATGGGGCCGCGCGTTTAAAAATTCTAAAGCAAGGCTTTAAAACAAAAACTTAATACAATTTTAAAGTAAAAAAAGAATTTGTGCGGCCAACAAACCCAGATACAACCAACGAAATAATAAAGTTTGTGTTCAGTAAATAAGGAGGAAACTAATAAATGCAATAATCCCCCTAACTAAAAAATAGCCAACGAAATAAAAAAGTTAGTGTTGATCTAAAAAATTAAAAAGGTGGAAATTAATAAATGAAATAATCCCCTTTAATAAAAAACTACTCCCAATTAAAAATAGTGATCGTAACATAATTCACTGCTCCGGACAATCAAAAAAAAAAAACAACAACTATCTAAAAAAACATCAAAAATTAAAAGAACAAAACAAATCATCATCAACCAAAAAGGAAAATTTATTGGCTGAAGGGCAATCCCTCTCCACAAGAAGACCAAAAAGAAAGGCACAGATTGAGAGACGACCCCAACCAGGATCATCAATTGAAAAGAAGACCCCATCAGGATCGTCATACAAGAGGAAGAATATAATAAGGATGATTCGTGAGCAATAATATTTTTTTATTATTATTTATAAGAGTATTGACAAAAGAGAATTAAAAGAAGGTGGAAGAATTAATTTCCAAAATCGATAAAATTCTCAGAATGAATCCTCCTCAAGAGCAGGCTGGTCCGAGCAATGAAAGACCACGCACAGCGAGTTCTCCTCAAGAAGTTACAAGCAATCAGGCAGTAACAAACAAAACAATGGTAAATGTAGGAGAATTAATAAATCAAATTGTAAATTATGAATTGAATCCATTAAAAGACGAGATTGGAAATTTAAAACAGCAGTTATCTAATAAAATAATGAAGGTAGAAGACTATCAGATAGAAGTTATAGATACAAATATTAAATGCAAAGCATCTTATGAGATCATCAAATCTGTAAGGGAATATAAAGGAGAGGAAGAAAAGTATGTCAGCTGGAGAGAGTCAGCTGAAATAGAAAGGGGCAATATGCACGAGGCAGCGATAGGTTCTATTCTGCCTTGTCAATCTTAAGAAATATAATAACAGGAATGGGAAATGATGCATTAACTCATAACGGTACAGTTTTAAATTTCGATGCCATAATGGCCAGACTTGACTTTGTCTTTAGTGACAAACGTCCAATCCATATTATTGAACAAGAATTGAGTGTATTAAGCCAAGGTAAATTATCCATAGTGGATTACTACGGAACTCTTAATAGAAAATTAACTCTATTAATTAATTAAACTATTATGACTTACGGTAGAAATAAACCAATAACATTAGAAATGAACGAGAATTACGTGGCCTATATAATTGCTAATAATCGCTAGGACCTACTATCAATACATAACGGCACTACTAAAAAATAGTTCCCATCGTGAACCATTGTCCATGTCTTTGGAATTCGACGCCAAAGTTGAAAATCCCAAAATTTTAAAGATTTCTCTGATGGAAAAACAATTCAGAGAATTAAATCTAAAATGGAACTAATTTTAACTATTCATTGAATCTGTTGTTAATTGTGTGCTTTAATTTCGGTTTAAAACATTTTTATGAGGATATTTTATTGGATTTCTTATACCAATAAAACCGTTTTTTTTATTTTAATTTCAAATAAGTCAAGGCATCCTATAGAATGCGAGTAAACATGTGTGTTTCTCTATGTATGTTCAGTAAACTTTTTTAATTTCTAAGTTCTAGAGGTTGCCATGACTTATATAAAATTTGACAACATTTAGGAGTAAATAATAACATAAAAAAAACGGTTTTATTGGTATAAGATATCTGGAACTGTTAACCAGCCGGCTAACAAGACCATGAGACTTAAAAATATTGAGGAAGACCATTTTTTAGACCAAAGCCAGGAGTAGGATTACCCTAATTAATTAGAAATGATAAAAAAATAAAAAAAAAATTAAAAATATTAATTGACACAGGAGCAACCTCTTGTTATATAAAAACAGGAATTTAGAAAAATAAAAATGAGCTCCCAATATATAAAAGAGTATCCACAGGTAATGGATATTCAATAATAAAATATTATCTTATGATAACTATATTTGATAGGCGATATACATTTTACGAAATAGAAGGCTTAGACTCAGATTTGCTAGTAGGGTATAACCTATTAAAAAAAATCGTAGCTGTGATTGATACAGCTAAAGGAACGATAAAATATAATGGAAAGCAAGAAAAATTAAATTATGACAACGGAAATTATTTAAATCCACATTCCTTGACCGAAGAAAACAACATTCTTCCTTTAAAAGAATTTATTTTAGAAAATACTTTGATGAAAAGACTCAAGTCAGATCCGAATCTGAAATGGGAAATCAAAGCGAATTTAGTTTGGGAATTAAAAATCCTGAACAAGCCGTCGTTGAATTATCCGATAAAAATAAAAGCTTGGGAATTAAAAATCCTGAACACGCCGTCGTTGAATTATCCGACAAAAATAAAAGGTTGGGAATTAAAAATCCTGAACACGCCGTCGTTGAAGTATCCGACAACCAAAAAATTAACAATATGAAAATATCATCTGCCAATCAAATTTGGAGGATGAAATACTAAGCATTATCAATAAAGAGCATTCGAAAATAAATATGCAAATTCCATTTAGGACAGATATTCGCGGTGAAATAAACACCGAAAAACAGGAATTTAGAAAAATAAAAATGAGCTCCCAATATATAAAAGAGTATCCACAGGTAATGGATATTCGATAATAAAATATTATCTTATGATAACTATATTTGATACGCGATATACATTTTACGAAATAGAAGGCTTAGACTCAGATTTGCTAGTAGGGTATAACCTATTAAAAACAAGAAAGGAAGCTAGCTTCGGCCAGCCGAAGCTTATATACCCTTGCAGATAATTCATATTAATCACTAATTTTCCGATCGTTCCTATGGCAGCTATATGATATAGTAGTTCGAAATTGGTAAAATTAAAATCGAAATTCGAAAACATTTAAAAAATGTCATATCCCAGAGTAGAAGAGAATACAATAAAAGTCAACGAAGCAATAATTTATTTCGTATTATATTCCCATTAATTTTCCGATCGCTCCTATGGCAGCTATATAATATAGTCGTCCGATTTTGAAAAAATTTTATTCGAAATTCAGAATTAGATAAAAAATGTCATTTCCAAAAGTAGAAGGTTCTAGGTTCAAAAACACCCAAGATATAATTTTTTTACATTTTTTTTCCCGATTGTTCCTATGGGAGCTATATGATATAGTTGTCCGATCCGGCTCGTTCCGACTTATATACTACCTGCAACAGAAAGAAAACTTTTGGGAAAGTTTTAGCCCGATAGCTTTAAAACTGAGAGACTAGTTTGCGTAGAAACAGACAGACGGACGGACAGACGGACAGACGGACAGAAGGACAGATGGGCAGACGGACACACGGACAGACGGACATGGCTAGATCGACTCGTCTAGTGATGCTGATCAAGAATATATATACTTTATGGGGTCGGAAACGTCTCCTTCACTGCGTTGCAAACTTCTGACTGAAATCATAATACCCTCTGCAAGGGTATAAAAATCGTAGCTGTGATTGATACAGCTAAAGGAACGATAAAATATAATGGAAAGCAAGAAAAATTAAATTATGACAACGGAAATTATTTAAATCCACATTCCTTGACCGAAGAAAACAACATTCTTCCTTTAAAAGAATTTATTTTAGAAAATACTTTGATGAAAAGACTCAAGTCAGATCCGAATCTGAAATGGGAAATCAAAGCGAATTTAGTTTGGGAATTAAAAATCCTGAACACGCCGTCGTTGAATTATCCGATAAAAATAAAAGCTTGGGAATTAAAAATCCTGAACACGCCGTCGTTGAATTATCCGACAAAAATAAAAGGTTGGGAATTAAAAATCCTGAACACGCCGTCGTTGAAGTATCCGACAACCAAAAAATTAACAATATGAAAATATCATCTGCCAATCAATTGAAAGATTTGGAGGATGAAATACTAAGCATTATCAATAAAGAGCATTCGAAAATAAATATGCAAATTCCATTTAGGACAGATATTCGCGGTGAAATAAACACCGAAAACGATAGGGCCATATATAGCAAACAATATCCGTATGCTCTATCAGCTTCAGATTTTGTGAACTCAGAAATAGATCGAATGTTAAAAAAGGAAATTATAAGGCCAAGAAGGAGCCCCTATAATTCAGATTCTCATGAGTGAAACAGACGTACAAAAAACATCGTTCTCAATAAACAATAGAAAATACGAATTCTTGAGAATGCCATTTGGGTTGACTAATGCTCCCAGAATGTTTTAAAGAGCAATGGATGATATATTAAGAGAAGAAGTCGGTAAAACATGCCATGTTTATATGGATGGCATTATAATATTTTCAAAAACTATTGAACAACATTACAAAGATTTAATTGTCATAATTAAAATTTTGCTGAACGCAAACATGAAAATTTCTATTGAAAAATCAAAGTTCTTTAAATTAGAAACTAATTTTTTAGGTTTTAGGTCCTTAAATACCCAATTTCTAAAAATATCCGAGAGCTTAGAAGCTTACAGGTTATTATAGAAAATTGGTCAAAATTACGCAAAAATTGCGAAACCGTTAACAAAATATTTAGAAGGTCAAAAAGTATCTAAGAAAGCTTCACGTAGAGCTTCAATACAGTTGGACGATTCGGCTGTAAGAGCTTTTAACGTGCTGAAAGATAATTTATTCGCACAAATAGAATTGGTACAACCCGATTACAATAAAAAATTTACTCTAACCACTGATGCGTCTGATTTAGCTATTGGTGCTGTCCTTTCTCAAGAAGGAAAACCAATTACTTTTATTTCCAAAACCCTATCCAAAACAGAACAATTATACGCAACAAATAAGAAAGAACTTTTAGCCATAGTTTGGGCATTTAAAAATTTTAGAAATTATTTATATGGAGTAAATAACTTCGAGATCTATACAGATCATCAACCCTTGACCTTCTCCATTTCTCAGAAAAACCCGAATATTGAAATGAAGAGATGGTATTCATTTATTGAAAGTTATTCACCCTAAATTATAATTATTTATAAGCCAGGAGCAACAAATGTAGTCGCGGATGCTTTATCAAGGAGTTATATTATATCATAGGAGTTCATTGTACTTTAGAAGATTTTTATAAAATTCAAAAACCACTTAAAGATAATTTTATAAATAAATTTTTATATACAAAAATCTTTGTCCAGGATGTGGAAAATGCGGAAGATAAATCTCTTATCATCACAGAAACGCATTGTAGGACACATAGAGGGCTAGATGAGAATTATAAGCAAATATGCAGACTATATTACTGGCCTAATTTGTACAAAAAGCTTAAGGAATTTATAAAAAATTGCACCATGTGTAATCAAAGCAAATATAATAGACACCAAGTGCAAATTCCTATCGGAGAGGCACCTATTCCTGAAAGAGAAGGTGAAAATTTGCATATCGATATCTATTATGCCCAAAATCTTATATTCATTACTTGTATAGATTCATATTCGAAATTCTTGGTAGTAAAAGAAATTCCAAATAAACTAAGTATAGAAAATAAAGTTTCAGAAATTCTGCAACAATTTCCCTTGGCCAAAACCTTGATGATAGACAACGAACCAAGTTTCTCTTCATCCCAATTTAAATCTTTCGCGCAGAGAAACGGGATTTCTTTATTCTTTGCTGATCCTCGACATAGTACGTCTAACGGTCAAATAGAAAGGGCACATTCAACGCTAACAGAAATTGCTCGCTGCATCAAGGACGAGCTCAATTTAATTGATTATTCTGAAACTAGCATTAGAGCGTCTCAAAAATATAATTTAACAATTCACTCTATAACTAACCAACGACCGTATGATATATTATTTAATAAAATACAACATGATACAATCCCCTATTATTAAAACGAGCTCAGGAGAGAATGTTAGAATTTCATAATAAAGGTAGACAAGAAAAACACTATCACGTAGGTGAAGTAATTTACAAAAAAGAAACACGGGGAAAGAAATAAGCTTAATTCTAGATACAAAAAACAAGTAGTTAAGAAAAATCTTCCTAATAAAGTTATAATTAACAGCAGAAATCGTACGATTCATAAAGATAATATAAAATCTTAAACGAAAATGTTTTATCTTAAATTCCAGATAATGATTTCATTAACGTACTTATTATTGATGGTAGCTACAACCAAATCCGAAATTATGGATTATACCAACCATGATTTCTTTCTTTACAAGGATACCAAAGATGTTCTCCAACTAATTTAAGTTTTTATAAAGAAATAATTAATCTTGAATCAGAATTTTTAAATAATAGCCCGAATTTACATTGGGAAATATCCCACGAATTAAAAATTATCAAAATGCTTATCTCACAAATTATACCCAATAGATCAAAACGCGGTATTAATGAGTTAGGCACTATTTGGAAATGGATAGCAGGAACACCAGATCATGATGATTTTATAACAATGCAAAATAAGATAAATGATTTAATACAATATAGTAATGATCCATTCGTAAATAATTCTAAAATATTTAAACAAATAAAAACTTTATCTGAAGAATTTAAAACAGCCTTTAAAAATCAAGAAACTCCACTAAGAAAATATCGTCTCCGCCTTATTACGTACGATCTTATGAATTTAATGGATACAATTACCTTTGCGAAAATTTATGTATTTAATACTAAAATTCTAAACAATGAAGACTTACAAGAAATTTATAAACATGAACAAAAGCCTGTAATTATAACTGACCTATTGGATATATCCGAATTTAAAATCGCATTACACAAGGATATTCTAATTATATACATAAAATACCCCATTATTATCAATCGTTGTGAAGTCTACAATTCAAGATCCATTTCACATAATGATGGAAAATTATTAATTGATAAACACGTCGCAAAATGCAGAAATAAGTAAAATAATGTCTAACTTTAAGACGGAATTATTTAATAATTATTGCACAATAAGCCCAGAAGGTTTTTGTTTTACCAAATTACTAAATGGAGAAAAAACTTTATGTAAAAAAATCAGAGAAAAAAATAAAAATATAGAGGTAATCCAAGAAGGAGCCATCTTTGTAAATGGACCTAATATAATTAATGACACTTATTTAGATGGGTCATATTTAATAACTTTTAACGGCACTACTAAAATTTATAATATATCTTTCAATAATGTAGATAATAAGATATTGGAATACATCACTGCTCAAAAATATATAAAATATATTTGTAATATCCGAATTTATTATGTCAAATGATTCCGAACTCTCATTCGATAATATTAGCATACTAAATAATTTTATTCAAATTAAACAAACTCAAATACCAATTACGTTAATATTAATCGTATTTACATTTATATATTTAATTTTCATGCTTTTAATCAAATACAGAAAGTTTTTAGTATTCAAGCCACGGCAACCCAATATAGAAACACAAGAAAAAAATAATATACCCGACAATGAGAATACCCTAGAAGGAAATATCATTGTCGAATTGACTAATCAATTGCATTCAATATACCCATCAGTTCCAATCAATCGGGACGATTCAATTTAGAATGGGGGGAGTTATATGACACATTACTTAGGGGCACTTACCCAATTCATAAACAACTTTGAGCTCAGAACGGATTTCCAAATAACTCAGACTGACTCCGAGATAAACCCGTGGTCAGCTATTTCTTTCAACTACGCCTCCAAGTTATTCCCACCCAGATAAATTTCACACATCCCGCATCAAAGGGATTCAGTAAACACCCAAGCCGATATTTTAAACATCGGAGCCCCAAAGCGGTCCCCGAAGTCCGCTAACATAAACACCAATTTTCAGTTTCAAATTTAATTGCCAAATTTCATCATCCTATTTTTCCGACTCTCTTGAGTCATTATCTTAATCAGTTTTTCTGAGATAAATCTCTTAAGCCGAGGTTTTATTATTAATCATTGAACTTGAGTCCAGGCGGTCCGTTTTTGATAATCGAATCGAGAAGTTTAAAAAGTATAAATCAGTGAGCAGTGAAATAAGTTCCACCTATGAAACAATTGTAATAGTGAATAAGTGAAGTTAAAAAATAAAATAAATTTTTTTATTCAACTCACTAAGGAGAAAGTTAATTTATATACATATTTGCGTAATTATCAATCTTAATTTTCGCGGGCGAAGCTGCGGCCCACCTTGCTAGTTATTAATATAATTTTAATCAAGGTTAAAAATGAATAAAAACCAAAATACTGAAAAGAAAATAATAATTCTAAAATGCTGTTAAAATCCAATTGATTTTCTTGATGCCTTTCTTGACATTGCTTCGCATTAATATCACCAGTTTACAAAAAAAAATTGATGAAATACGCACTTCATGAAACCTTTATTTTCCAGTAAGGTACATCTTTCTGATTAAGAAAAGGGCACTTAGAATTTTTTGTATGGTACCAATTTTTTTTTAAGTGTAAAAAACGTTTTTGACGCTTTTTTAATTTTTAACTCGACCTGTGATTAACCGATTGCGGCTATCAAACCCTCATTTTACAGGTAATAGATTGCCCTCTAACTTTCTTATACACGGTATTGAGTTCCATTCATTAGTTTAGAAGCTACACTTCGTCAAAGTGGAAAAAGTTTGAAAAAATGCAAAAAAGCTGGCATAAATGGCTTCTTTAAAAATACACGCCTAAAAACCGAAATTAGTTTTATAACTTCTACTTAAAGATACATCTTTAAGCCAACTAATAAGACCATCAACTCCAAAAACAACCAAGGTTTCGATTTTATATCGATTTTTTACGTTGGGGAAAACGGGTATTACAGCCCTGTTAGAGCCCTGTTGAGACAGTTAACAGCTGTAAACGGCCAAAAAATCACCGTTTTCGGAAGCTTCAAAAATGCATATTAAATTAATTTGCTGGTGGATTGCAATGATCAATATCTTGTTTTCTTCGTCTAAGAACCTTCTACCAGAGAAAACTATAAAACTAATTTCGGTTTTTAGGCGTGTATTTTTAACGAAGCCATTTATACCAGCATTTTTGCATTTTTTCTACCATTTTCAACTTTGACAAAGTGTAGCTTCTAAACTAATGAATGGAACTCAATGCCGTGTATTAGAAAGTTAGAGGGTATTCTATTACCTGTAAAATGAGTCTCCGATGGCCGCAATCGGTTAATCACAGGTCGAGTTAGAAATTAAAAAAGCGTCAAAAACATTTTTTACACTTAAAAAAAAATTGGTACCATACAAAAAATTCTAAGTGCCCTTTTCTTAATCAGAAAGATGTACCTTACCGGAAAATAAAGGTTTCATGAAGTGCGTATTTCATCAATTTTTTTTTGTAAACTGGTGTATTTGTTCCCTTTATAAGAGTTGTCCACTGCGGTATAAAATCGGCAAAAGTAATTTGTTTTTATTTACCTTTTCATTACCTATGTGCATAAAATTACCTTTGCTACATTCTTAGGTAATAAATTAATGGTCAAGAATTAACTTTAAAATAAGTAAACATAGCGCGGCTTAAATAGTTTGAACTTTTCTTCTTTGATAAACAAAAAAACAGAAACAATTAATAAACGGGAATGTGTAGAATTAGGTAGGAAGGTCAAGACTAACAGGATTTATTTTGAAGGATTCATACAAAAAAACCAATAAATTAAACTGGGAAGAGCGAGACAGCAATAGTCAAAACTCTCCGAAATTAAACAAGAGAGAACGCTATAGTCGGGTGCCCCGACTATCAGATACCCGTTACTCAGCTACACTCATACAAATTTCTTTCTAAAATTTAGAAATCTCGGCTTTGAATTGCTTACCCTTGGAAATGAGCAAATTTTTTTCTTTTTTTTTAGAAAATTTTCCTTTAAATCTAGTAAATGAAAGACCGATTTTTAAGGGGATACGACCACAGCCCAAACCGTAAGAGCTAGAGCAGCCAAATTTTTTCACAGTATTCCATTGGGGGCGTAGGCGCCCACTTAGGTCCGATATGTCCCCCCAGAGGTCCCAAACATCTCCAACATTCATATTTTGAGCAAAAAAAATTAGATTATTTAATGCTTATCTTCTGAAGTGGTTGGAATTTCGAAATTTGGAGTTTTCAGAATTTTAGGTTTTGAAAAGGCCTAATTGGAAATCTAAAAGAAATTTCGATATCCCCCATAATTTGGGGGGCTACATTTAAAATTAACTTTTCGATTTGGAAAATCTAAGCCGCTGCTCCGATCAAGATGATTTTTGGATCATTAGTTATTCTATGGCCCAAATGCTTAAGTTTAATTTTTCAAGTTTTTAACATTTTTTAAAGTATTTTTAATGAATTTATTTAGATTTTGTAAGTTATTGCGTTTTGTGGGAGCCTGCCGAGGAAGTGAAACCCAGAGAGCGGATGCCAAGAGAGCGACGGCCGAGAGAGCAACAGCCAAGAAAACTGATGATGGGGAGGGGTAGTGCTGTGTGGAAAAGGGGAGGGGAAAAGCGCAATTTAAGTTAAAATTTGTTTTGGATTTTAAAAAATTATACTGCGGCTCTGCTCCGATCAATATGATTTTCGATCAGTAGTCAGTTCTGTGGATCAAATGCTTAGGTTTTATTTTTCAAAAAGTATTTTTCATTTTGTAGCAGAAGTAAGAGCCTTATTTAATTTCCACCATGGAAGAAGATAAAAAATTACTACAAATTCTGTAAACAAAGCCAAAATGTTTCCAAGTTATTTATTAATCTTAAGATTCGAGCTTTTGACCAAATACGTATGTACATATGCATATTTGGATATGTTTTGATTTGTATAATACATGTACAATACAATAAATACACACAATGCGTGTTTATGTTTCTACTTGAAAGTCGATAATGTGCTTAAATACAAATAAAATTATTCATTTCCTTTCAGCCAATTCAAAGTTTGACGAATTTAATAAGTACTTCGCTACATTTGTATGTACAAATGTTTTCGTTTTATTTAAAAACAACAAATTCCAATTTACAAACACGTATACACATTTGTGCGCAAATTAACAACAAAACTGCATTTTTACTTTTCCGAAATATTTAAATTTTAAAAATCGTATATAAGCGATTGTGGGCGTTAGAGGGGAATTGCGTAGGAATTCCTAGAATCTGCATGCCAAATGCCAATCTTCTAGCAGACGGACAGACAGACATGAGTAGATCGACTCGGCTAGTGATCCTGATCAAGAATATATATACTTTATGGGGTCGGAAACGCTTCCTTCTAGCTGTTACATACTTTTGCACGAATACAATATACCCTTTTACTCTACGAGTAACGGGTATAAAAAGACTTTAATGTGGTTAATTTGTAAATTTCATCAAATTCGAATGTTATAAAATTTGTTCTCAAAAAATGTTATTTAGAATAAGTCGTCAATTAGCTTTCATTGCGTTCGGACGTGCTTATCTTTCGCTATGTCTATTCCCAAGTGCTCAGAGTGCAATTCGTCGGTCACTACAGCCCAGCTTCTATGTTTTGATGCTGTCCGCTGCTCTTCGTTGTGCCGTCGCGCCTTCCACACTTCGTGTGTAAGCATTTCGCCAGATGTGGCTAAATTGCTGACCAATTTGCCGTATTTATTGTGGCAATGTGACAACTGTCTTGTCGCTAATGATTCCCACTAAAAAATTAAGGAACTCAACGAGAAAATCTATAAGCTGGAAATATCTCAATAACAAATTCTTAAGTGCGATCGCCCATAAACCTGTGGCCATTCAATCTCAGCCTCAACCGCAGCCGCAGCAGTATTGGGTGATTGGAACATCGTTCGTAAGAAGAGGAGGAATATTCGAAAAAACAACAAAAAGCGTTTAGTTGGTGAGGCCCCCAGCTGTAACGATTTGTCAGTAATGCAAAGCAAGAAATATTTTCATGTCGGTAAATTTGCAGTTTACATCGAGCCAGAGGCGGTGTTAAAATATGTGGCTGAAAAGCTTAATGTGGCCACTGAAACTTTTACATGCTTCAAGCTTGTCAAATTGGATGCTGACTTGTCGGCTCTTAAGTTTGTTAACTTTAAGCTGGGAGTTCCGGAGCATCTCCTGGCAGGAGTCTTCTATAATAAATTCTGGCCAATGTCAGTTAAGGTGGGACATTTTGTTCAACGAGAGAGGCCCAAAGCGGATCACGTTAATCCTCGAAATCCAACAACAGGTGAATCTTCTATGCCCGTAAACTCCCCTTCAAAAAACTGCCAATAATCGGCGTCACTGGCATTGACGTCTGTTGCGGGTACTTTGTTTTATTACCAACGCTCTATTACGCTCTCTTTTTATCGTGCAGCTCTTTACATTCAGTTGTTTACGTCGGCTGCCGTGTGTGATGTGTAAGTTCTCCCGCATGCGAGGCATATGCTCGTAGCGTGCTCTTCGGAGTGGCGCTCTCTTCACCTCCCGCTGTATTGAAGCAGCATACAACAGATCGCAGCTTGCTCTTCGGAGTGGCGCTCTCTTCACCTCCCGCTGCCTGGATGCAGAATCTAGTATCCCGCAGCGTGCTCTTCGGAGTGGCGCTTTCTTCTCCTCCCGCTGAATTGTATCCAACAGCTCGCAGCGTGCTCTTCGGAGTGGCGCTCTCTTCGCCCCACACAACCTTGGTGCAGCGGCCAACACTTGGATGGCTTATCGATTTTATTGGAGTATCGCTCTCTGCTACACAGTTGCCAACGTTGGATTGTAATACTATATGCTTTAACAGCCACTTGCGAAGTCCACAAGCATCTCTTCAGTCGACTCTCTTTCATGATGAGCTTCTCTTATCTCGCTATCTACGGCATACACCAACTGAGGAAATATCAGCAAGAATATCTTCTATTATTTTGGATGATGATCTTTGGGATTATGATCTCAACCTGCCAATACGTATTCGTACGGAAACACTACGCAGTGTTCTTAATGGATCCTTCGCCTGTGGAATGCAGACGACTTTTGCTGCTGCTGCTGATTTCACTCTACCTGATTACCGCCAGTCATCCATGGCAAGAGTTCCAGGAAACTCATCTACCCGTGGAATTGGAAGCAACTGTCTTAAAATTTTCTTTCAAAATATATCTGGAATGAGGACCAAAACCCAATCTGTCTTCATGAACACATCCAGTAGTCATTATGACGTAATAATATTGGTGGAAACCTGGCTCAACCCTAACTTTAGCGCTAGCGAGTTCTTCGATGCAAATCTGTTCCACGTCTATCGTAAGGATAGAGAGAATGCAGTGCGATAGAGGTGGCGGTGTCATTGTGGCTATACGCCGTACTTTCTGCTGCATAGCAGTTAAACTTGAAAACGAAGACTCTCTTCTGAACCAGTTGGCTGTTGAGGTAGCTGGCTCGTCAGAAAAGACTTTAATAGTTGCTTCCTACATTCCCCCTGGTAGCGATTTTACGCTTTATCAGGCACATATGAATAATATTTCCAGCATAAATGACAGTTTAGATGACGGTGTGGGTATCTGTGTGACAGGAGATTTTAATTTAGGATCTGTTGTATGGACATGTGACCCGAAATCGCTCTGTATGATGCCTGATAACACTAGTTTACAATTTTTGATTTTTTTCTATATAAACGCTGGGACCCATTTTTTTTGTTTACTATTGGGTCACTGATCACGATGAAAAAAATAAAAAAATTTTCCAAAGAATCGTTTTGGAGATATTTGAAAAAGCTAGATTTTTGAGCACTTGTTTTGTTAAATGTAACAGTTCTCAAAAACCGATGGTCCAAAAAATTTTTATTTGGCACCTTTCGAAAGAAAATAGATGCACCTTTCCGAAAAGGTATGGCGCTTTGTGATCGGACCGAAATTGATGGACATATAGCGTCTGAAAGTTTCAAAAAAGTTTCATTTTTGGCTTTTATTTTTCATAGCTAGTTTTTGATAATTTTTTAATAATATTAATAAATATTTTTAAATTATTTTGAGTATGCAGATCTAAAGGGCCGTTAGTCCCAAAAAGTTGAGGCCGAATATTGGCAAATCGGGAGAACATTCTAGGAGATATGCATACTTTAGTAAAATGACTCAAAGTCATCTCAAGTCAGCAGTGGTACCAAAAATGTTTTTCAGGGGAAGTCGCCTGTTTTGCGATTTCCAATTTCGAGAAACGATCAAAATAGTGCCATGTAATGTATGTATACTTGATTCAAAGACATTTAATTAACTTAAAAAAAAATCGAGAAAGAAAATCTTTTGATTTTTTCGACAAAAGTATGGTTTTCGGTAAACACCTAGCCCCGTTAAGAATCATCCGAAGCTAGAGCTTGACTTTATATGTCGGTTCTTACCAAAAACATTTTTATTTTTGCATGTTTTCTTGCAAATATAGTTATTTACAAAGACACTGGTTTTAAAATTTTAAGTACTAAAAAAATAAAAAATACACCTCTTAAAGCGACCATCCATAACATGATGATGATTCTTAACGGGGCTAGGTGTTTACCGAAAACCATACTTTTGTCGAAAAAATCAAAAGATTTTCTTTCTCGATTTTTTTTTAAGTTAATTAAATGTCTTTGAATCAAGTATACATACATTACATGGCACTATTTTGATCGTTTCTCGAAATTGGAAATCGCAAAACAGGCGACTTCCCCTGAAAAACATTTTTGGTACCACTGCTGACTTGAGATGACTTTGAGTCATTTTATAAAGTATGCATATTCCTAGAATGTTCTCCCGATTTGCCAATATTCGGCCTCAACTTTTTGGGACTAACGGCCCTTTAGATCTGCATACTCAAAATAATTTAAAAATTTTTATTATTAAAAATTTCAAAAACTAGCTATGAAAAATAAAAGCCAAAAATAAACTTTTTTAAACTTTCAGACGCTATATGTCCATCAATTTCGGTCCGATCACAAAGCGCCATACTTTTCGGAAAGGTGCATCTTTTTCTTTCGAAAAGTGCCAATACTTTTTTGGACCATCGGTTTTTGAGAACTGTTACATTTAATAAAATAAGTGCTCAAAAATCTAGCTTTTTCAAATATCTCCAAAACGATTCTTTGGAAATTTTTTTTATTTTTTTCATCGTGATCAGTGACCCAATAGTAAACGAAAAAAATGGGTCCCAGCGTTTATATATTTTGGCTGTAAACTAGTGTAATGATCACCAGCCACATGAAATTATTGTCATTGACGATTGGGCCTCACCCAAATAAATAATATCTCTAATGATTTGCATAGGTTTCTAGATTTAATTTTCAACAATTCCATTGTTCATTCCTCGGTAAGCCTTGCTGAATTTACTATTTCTAATTGTGATTATCATCATAAGCCAATTTGCTTTAACATTGAATTTTATAATTTTTTAACAACAGTTAATGTAGTTCAGATGTATAACTTTGATGATTCCAGCCTGGCTGCCGTAAGTGATTGCCTCATATCCATTAATTGGGTTTCTTTACTATCGAATGCTTGCATTGAGACCAATTATAATAATTTTCTAGTTGCACTCAAAACTACTCTGGATAGCATTGTGCCAACCAAGGTACGGGGTTCCTAAAGGCCGACGTGTACACTAAGGGCCTCCAGAAGTATAAAAATTTAAGGAATAAGTTCTATAAAAGGTTCGTGAGAAGGGGTAATCCTGTGGATGGCGATAGATACAGGCAACATAAGCGAGAATTTGAGTTTCTTAATAAATTTCTATACAATCAATACATTTCTGATATTTAAAATAGCTTAAAGTCCAATCCAAATTCGTTCTGGCGCTTCGTTAATTCTAAAAAGTCATCGTCATCCATACCTTCAACTATGACATACAAAAATATGGTCACTAACTCTGGGGCTGATATTACCAACTTATTTGCTTCCTTCTTTTCTGCCAACTTCGAGCCCGCTTCTAGCTGGAATAACCAGGAAGTTTTAAACAATATTCCAGAAATCAGTAGTATTGGCTCCCTTGATATAACTGATGGGGACATCTCTGAAGCTATAGTTCAGTTCGACGATTCCAGGAAGCCTGACGCTGATGGTGTTTCTTCGTTCCTTCTAAAACATTGCTATTCTAGTCTTCTTGAACCCCTTAAAATCCTTTTTTCTGCCTCTCTAGCTCAAGGTAATTTTATATCTAGATGGAAAATGGCTAAAATTCTACCGGTTCATAAAAGCGGAGGTAAGTCAGAGATCTACAGGCCTATTGCCAAAATAAGCAATATCGCTAAGCTGTTAGAGAGAATAGTAGTTAAAAAGTTATCTTTCCATTTAAATGCCTATAATGACCCAAATGAGCATGGGTTCATGCCTGGACGTTCTACGACCACGAACCTAGCTATTTTCACAAAACATTGTTTCAAATCCTTTGAGTCCCATTCGCAGGTGGACACAGTTTATACCGACTTTGCCAAGGCTTTTGATAAGGTCTGTCACTCTGCCTTACAAGCCAAGCTTTCCAAGCTTGGCTTTCATTCTTCACTTCTAAAATGGATTTCATCCTTCATGTTAAACCGAACCTATCAGGTTGAAGTCAGTGGATCGCTGTCCAACTCATATAAATCGACTTCTGGGCTTCCTCAGGGAAGTTCTCTTGGCCCCTGGCTTTTTATCATTTTTATTAATGACATTTGCTTCTTCATTCAGTCAGCCAATTATCTTCTCTATGCAGACGCCTTTAAGATTTACCTTTCGGTGAATTCGTTAAGTGATTATTATTTGCTGCAGTCTGATCTAAGCAAAATTAGTTTATGGTGTACTCGTAACAAACTGCCACTTAATCAAAACAAATGTCATGTGGTCCGCTATAGTAAATGTTCATTATCTATTATTTCAACGTATTATATTTATGATCACACACTCCATGCGCTGATAGCAAATTCCTCTTCAATCACCACATTAATTACATTCTGCCCAAAACGTATGCTCTGTTCGGTTTTGCCAAACGAAACACTGGACTGTTTAGGGATCCGTACTCAAGACTGTCAGTGTTTTCTGTATTGGTTCGTTCAAGGGTGGAATATGCTTCCTTTATTTGGAATCCCTCAAGCACAGTGCATAGCAACAGGGTTGAGCGGCTTCAGAAAAAGTTTTTGAAGTTTTCACTCCAGCCGTTGCATTTTTCTCAACCATTCCCATCTTACTCCAGCCAATGTCGCCAACTACATACTTGCAGTCTTAAGGACAGGCGTTAAAAAGCGGGCCTACTCTTCCTGAATGACTTAATAATTGGTAACATTGATAGTCCTTTCTTTCTAAGTTTAATTAAATTTAATGGCCCAGTCAGGAATCTCCGCACCATGGTCCCTTTTTTTGAAAGTGCTGCTAGGACCAACTATGCTTGGAATGACCCAGTTTTAACGGCTTTGCGGTTATTTAACTCCCTACCAGCTAGCATCAGGTTATGTTGGGGATCCAAGAAGGATATGCTTAGGCAATCGCTTAGGGAATATTTTGTATGTAGTTCTTAGTCTTAGATTTAAGTTTATAACCTACTAGCCAGATAAGGATTTAATCCATTGGCGGAATAAATAAATAAATAATGTTTTTAGGCTTGAATGGCAATGGGTTGAGAATTTCAGTACATGCTCAACGCAGTCGGGGGTGTCACAGAAACCGGGGACGGATTTGGGGACGGATTTGGGGACGGTTGGTTTAGAAACCAACCGATCAAAACCGTTGGTGTCACAGAAATTTGGAAGATTTCCTTTTTTCGGAAAATTTACCGAAAAACTACCAGGGCTGGATGCATACACGAATTATCGAATATTCAATAATTATCGAATTTTATTTGACTTATTTTGACAATTTTCCAATAAGTTTTAAACTTAATATATGTTTTTCTTGCAAAATTATAATAAGTATACTCGTTTAAAGCGCATATTGTGCAAAAAAAAAGAAAAAATGAAAGATTTGAATTGCCCGCCAGGATACATATTGCAGCCCTGGACAATATTATCGCGAATGAATCGCAAGAATATGGCGTCTTGCGCTGGTAACCTATGTTTAACCCCTGAAAATTAGCAACGTTTATTAGTTTAAATTAATAATAAACAAAAATTGTTTACTTTTACTTACATGTCTTCTTCTTCCTCACAGCTGGCGTCTTATCCAGCAAAAAATAGGACATTTTTCACGACAGTGCTACCACTTTTTTGCAAAGGCGGCATGTTTATTATTATTTTCTCAATAACTACAACTTCTTTTAACATGAAATTTTTACCAGAAATAATTTTTTCTTTAAACTACAATTCTAAATACATTTGAATAAATAATTCGTTAACACAACATTTCGATAACTACTCCGAAATTTGGTATTTTAAAGTTCGAGCTAATTGGTAACACTGAAAGGTTGGACGGTTGGCCGACGCACAGTGGCGCCTTGGGCCAAAAAAACGTGCCATAAATCACTTTTTCGACTTTGTCCTAGAAAGTTGCGACCCATACCAATCTACAGGTAATTGATCCACTATTACAAATATGTAACCCATTTTTCAAATCAAAACATTTTTGTAAAAGATATGCATTTTCAAAGTTGAACAATTTTTTACTTAAAAAAACACACAGTTTTTAGGTAATTTTTCGCACTTCCGTGGGTATATCTTAAAAACTAGGTATCGAATCGCTTTGCTTCTTTTTTCCACTGATTGGTGTGTTAGGTAAGAGTAAAAAAAGTAAAACATATTGCAGTTTGCCAGCCGCATCTCTTAGTTATGCGTTATTTGCGAAACGTCAATTTTTTCCATATTTTCCAACTTTGATGGAAAATAAAAAAAAATTATTTAATATTATATTTTTTATACTTCCGTAAAACGTTATTTGGACTTTCTTCTTGATATTAGGAAAGTTGTAGCTGCGTCCGCGTGCGTCCGCGGTTTTAAGAGCCAAAAAAGGTAAAAAAGTCATGGTCCCAAAAATTGCAAATGGCGCAACCTTGTGAAAGATTTGTCCAAAACATAGTTTTAAAGTCCTGAAAACTTTAGTTCTACCACTTTTGGAAAAACCCGCTAGTTTAGCGGGAAAACAGCTAAAAATAGCTGAAATACGGAAGGTCGTAACTTCTAAACTACTGAAGCTACAGACTGTGCAGTATCTCGTTTGAAAGGTATTTTAAAATGCTTTAAGCGCCTCCTATATGTAATTTGTGTAAATGTAATATTTAAAAAGATATGCACAAAACAAATTTTTTTTAAAACTTTATTTTAGCTTTTTTTATTTTTCTGAAAAACGGCTCTAACGATTTCCTTTAAAACTTCAAACTGTATAGCCCTTGAGATTCCTTTTTGGTATATATTTTGTAACTGTAAAAAATCACGTTTAAAAGTTATTCAGAAACGAAAATAGCCACTTTTGCCAGCTCAAAACAACTTACGCTGCCTAAGCATTCAATTTAGTATGTGCGAATCCAAACTGTATTTTGGGGTCATGGAATCACAACCTTGTCACAGATTTTGAATCTAGTAATTATAGTTCAGAAATGTTAAGTCTATTGAATTTACCAGGTTTACCAAATTGTGACCATTATTTCAAAAAACATGAAATATAAAAAAAAAAATTTTTTTAAAAACTTTAATTAATTTTTTTTTGTTTTTTTAGTTTTTAAAAATTACAACATAAAAAAAAAACTAAACAAAACAACATTTAAAAAAAAAAAAATTTTTTTTTTTAAAACCCCTTTTTTTTTTTAATAATTTTTAAAAAATACATCATAAAAAAAAACTAAAAAAAACAAAAACTTTTTAGAAAAAGTTTTTTTTTGTTGGAAAAAAATGGATTTGTTTTTAAAATCTGACTTTGCCGATTTGTAAGTACGACTCTGCCACGCCCACTCCCTGTCTCAAGCAATAATTTGAAAGGTGGATCAATAATCTATCATTTGCCGTTTACATCATTCAATTATCTTCACTGGTTCAAAAGTAATGATTTATTACCAAAAAAAAGTCAAAAGGCGCCACTGTGCGACGGTTTTATTTTACCTAATTTTTTCGAGAGGTTTTATAAAAAGCATATTTTTAAATATAACCCGAAGTAAATTTTAAAATGGTAGTATGCAGATAGTTCATAAAATTCATTAGAGTTATCTTAAATAAAGTTATATTTTTGGGAAACAGTTGTATGTTGGTTAATTTTATCAAAACGTCCGGCAAAATACGGGGGATTTAGAAACCGTCAAAAATAACGTCTGTGACACCGAGATTTGCTATTCGGGGGAAATTTGGATGTAATGGTTTTCTGTGACACCCCCGAATAATTTATTTCAAGTTTTTGTATGATTACTGTCAGAAGTTTGCAACGCAGTGAAGGAGACGTTTCCGACCCTATAAAGTATATATATTCTTGATCAGCATCACTAGACGAGTCGATCTAGCCATGTCCGTCTGTCCGTCTGTTTTAACGCAAACTAGTCTCTCAGTTTTAAAGCTATCGGGCTAAAACTGTCCCAAAAGTCTTCTTTCTGTTGCAGGTAGTATATAAGTCGGAACGACCCGGATCGGACAACTATATCATATAGCTCCCATAGGAATAATCGGGAAAAAAATGTTAGAAATTTTAACTTTTGGTGATTTTAAACCTATAACCTCCTACTTTTGGAAATGCCATTTTAATTCTGAATTTCGAATAAAATTTTATCAAAATCGGACGACTATAGCATATAGCTGCCATAGGAACGATCGGAAAATTAATGGGAATATAATAGGGAATAAATTAAGGCTTCGTTAGTTTTTATTGTATTCTCTTCTACTCTGGGATATGACTTTATTTAAATGTTTTCGAATTTCGATTTTAATTTGATCAATATCAAACTACTATATCATATAGCTGCCATAGGAACGATCGGAAAATTAGTGATTAATAAGAATTATCTGCAAGGGTATATAAGCTTCGGCTGGCAGAAGCTAGCTTCCTTTCTTGTTCTTAAGTAGTTTGCATAGGACAAAATATTGTTGTTTTTAAGAAAATTTAGAAAAAAAGTTTTGATAAAATCTTTTATCGGTTTATAGGCTAAAAATGAGGAATTTGTATACCCGTTACTCGTAGAGTAAAAGGGTATATTGTATTCGTGCAAAAGTATGTAACAGGGAGAAGGAAGCGTTGCCGACCCTATAAAGTGTATATATTATTGATCAGGATCAATAGCCGAGTCGAACTAGCCATGTCTGTCTGTCCGTCTATCTGTCCGTCCGTATGAACGCTGAGATCTCGGTAACTATAAAGCATTTTGCATGCAGATTCTTGGAGTTCCTACGCAGCGCAAGTTTAATTGAGCAGAGGGGCACGCCCCTCTAACGGCCACACCCGCCCTAAGTCATTTTTTCGAAAGGTATTTGGCGCCCCCACCTTTAAAGATTTCGGAAAATTGAAGTTTTGTTTATCAAATGTAAAATGTAGAAGAAATTTTTCAAATCTGACCATTCGGTAAAAAGTTATACGCGATCAAAGTTTTATAACTCCATCTCCCTCGCACTCCCTTTACCTGGTATCTGATAGTCGGGCACCCGAATATAGCGTTCTCTCTTGTTTTCAATCATAATTTCCGCAGGCGAAGCTGCGGGCTACCGACCCTGCTAGTACATATATATTTTCACTTGCGCTTGTCCGGAAATTCTTATTTCCACACCACCCCTGAGGTAGAGAAATTGTAGCGTTCCTTTTAATTTGATTGATTTAAAACATCTGTGTTAACAAGAGAAGATCCTTCAGGAGCGAGAATCATAAGGCTAGTGGTAGAGAGCAGCAATCTTATTAAGATTTCGTACCGCCAGCTTCAAAGTCTGCCCCTGCGATCAAAGAACCCTTTTTTGGCCTGTGCCTAGCTCAAAGGCGTACCTAAAATTTGTGGAGGGGATCATACGATTTAAGTAAAATTTCAAAGTTCGTGGTTTTAAAATGAATTACAAAAAAGTACCAAAATGTGTACTAAAGAGGGATTTCTTGAAAACAAAATTGAAACCATAATTGTGAATTTGAGCCCTACCGCCTTGACACACCACTGACAATATAATGCTCAGTCTTGTTTTTCTCTCATTAGGCAAGCTGTCTCAGAGAGTTCATTTTGGGCTTGATCATCCTCTTTTTATGCGTCTACCTATACACTTGCTACTGTCCTAACGCCCATTATCATTGCATCCTTCTCACTCCCAAAAAACCAATTGTGGCAAAGGAGATCAAGTGTATTGTTTGGTATTGCCCTTTTTTTAATATTGGGTTGGCAAGAAAGTCATGTCGTTTTTTTCAATATTTTCAAAGATGATTTATTTATATCAGGACTTATAATTAATCAATTACCGTTTACCGTCTCAGACGGTCATACAAATTTGACAAGCTAAACGGTTGAAAATATTCCACCGTCAACCCTTTGATGTTCCTATCCCATCTGTTTCACCTAGTATTTATACCCGTGACTCGTAGAGTAAAAGGGTATATTGTATTCGTGCAAAAGTATGTAACAGGGAGAAGGAAGCGTTTCCGACCCTATAAAGTATATATATTCTTGATCAGGATCACTAGCCGAGTCGATCTAGCCATGTCGGTCTGTCCGTCTGTCTGTCTGTCCGTCTGTCCGTCCGGATGAACGCTGAGATCTCGGAAACTATAAAAGCTAGAAAGTTGGGATTACCAACACATATTCTTGGGCTTCCTACGCAGCGCAAGTTTATTTCAGGCGAGCGCCACGCCCCCTCTAACGCCCACAATCGCCCATAATCGCCCACAAATGATACTAAAATGTGTCTGGCGCCCACATTTTTAAAGATTTCGGAGAAGTATAAATGCCATTTTGATGTGTTTAGTTATACCTATCAAAACGTAGAAAAAATTTTTCAAATCGCACCATTCGTTAAAAAGTTTTACCCGCTCAAAGTTGTATATCTCCATCTCCCTTGCACTCCCTTTAGCTGAGTAACGGGTATCTGATAGTCGGGGCACCCGACTATAGCGTTTTCTCTTGTTTTAGTATATTTTGTACCAAACACCAAAAAAAAATCAAAAATTCAAAACGAAAAGACTTTAATGTAAACGAAAATGAAATTCCAAATAAAAATTCCAGGCGGTGGAGCAGGTAAATTTTAGTAGAACTTATTAAAACAGTTATAGGAGATCTTCCCGTACATTGCAGTTTTGAAGAATACATCGACCCGCACTGATTGGAGCCTGAAAATGGAAAGTGTCATGAAGTTTTACCCGGAGAGAAGTGCGAAGGCGTAGTTAACACCAAAACCCCCCTGCCTACGCCCCAATGTCATGGACAGCAGTGCGGACAAAGTTGCAGATCACCATTGGGAGTCGCGAGAAATGCTCTCTTAAATGACAGAATGCCGCATTTCAAGATGGATTATGAAATATAAACGTTAAAAAAAATTTTCAAAGCCATTGACAAATTTTATATATACAATATATATATATATATTAACAAACAAATGATTCATGTCCACATTGTCCATTTCATTGTCGAATTGTAAGATTTCTGAAAATAAAATTTCCACATTCAATAAAATATTCATGTTTTATTTTATTCAAATTGACACTCGAAACGGAAAATTTAGACGGCAAACGGTAGACGGTAGTGTGAACCTGAATTTCATTTTTTCACCATCTTCCCAACGTTCCCCCAAAATATACTGTAATGTGAATAGGCTTTTTGCCCAGGCTATGTTCTCCTGGATCTTCAGGTAGTCCTCCTTGGATGTCTGATCCTCCCGTATGGGGTTGGTGGCCAGACGTTTTAGGATGCGGTAGGCTTTCTTCCGTTCCAGCGGTCCTGCTTGGCTTGGAGGTGTCCGCTTGAACTCCTTGGCCCTGGTTCGTTGGGGCTACTTGGCTACGTGGTCCACTGGCCTTGGCTGGTGTCGATGTTGCATGCATTGGGACTTTCGATACGGCACCCTTGCTCATTTGGTCGTCTTTGGTGGTGACTTCCGACTTTTTAAGAAATTCGGACTCTACGTTTATTTCTTTATTATTATTATTTAATTTCTCCATGCTTGTTCCCACGAGCTGCGGAGAAAGGACAGGTCCATCCGGGCAGAGATCCGCTGTACCCGGGTAAGGCTGGTTAGAACAGGCGGTCGCCACTTGCCTGAGCCCACCGTTAGAGACTGAGTTATTTGTTGACTCGGGCACCCAGCCAGATTGACTCTCGGCACGGTTCGAGTGACACCTTAGTCCAGCCCGTGGTGAAATGAATGTTGGGGGAATGGGGAAGAGGTAGGCTTATGTGTGGGGAGGGGTGTGTGTAAGCTATTTGTCGGAGGCGGCTGCATAAGCGCGACGTCGGTACTGCTACGGCGCAGATACCCGCTGACTGTCCGGGGCTACTTATTTGCGCTTCATGTTGGGTCTTAGCTACCGTGGATAGTCCAGGGCGTTCGCTATCCGCAACCTGCGACCCGTTCCGTAGCCTTCAGCTCAGCGCCCTCCAAGCCATCCCACTAGCACATTGGCCGAAGACCACACACTAAATGCATTGAGAAATCTTAATGTTCCAATGTATATACAGAGAGTAATAGCGAGCTACTTTGAAGGCCGTCTGCTCCTGTAAGAAACTGATTCTGGGCAATCGACCCACAGGGTCAGCGGGGGAGTCCCACAAGGATCAGTCCTAGGCCCCTTGTTGTGGAATGCCATGTACGATGGGTTCCTTAGGATCACGATGCCCGAAGGAGCACGACTCATTGCCATATTAGTTATTGCAAAGAAACTACCAGATGCAGAGAGAATCTGCAACGAAGCTGGGGAACGAGGAAGCGCATGGCTCGACGCCAAGGGACTCACATTGGCAGCGCACAAGACGGAAGCAGTCCTGATAAGCAGCAGGCAGATAGTAGAGACGGCTACTATCAAAATTGGAGAAGACACAATTAACTCTCGCCCAAGCCTAAAATACTTAGGTGTCATGATTGACCACCGGCTAACCTTCAAAGAACATCTAGCGTACGCTAGTGGCAGGGCAGGTAGGACTGCGGCCGCAATCTCGAGGATTATGACAAACACTCGGGAACCGAGGCAACCAGGTCGGAGGTTACTGGTTAGCGTTGTCACATCGACGCTGATGTATGCTGCTCCCATATGGGCCCGAGCCACTAAAAATGAAAGTGCAGAGATTGTGTGCCCTGCGGGTATGCTGTGCGTTCCGCACGGTATCCCATGACGCGGCGTTGGTAATATCGGGAGTTATACCGATTGACCTCCTGGCATTGGAATCAGTTGAGATCCGAGCAGGTAGCACAGAAATCGAAACTGCTGATTTCCTACGGAAAAGGTGCAGAGAACCACGAAGTGGCAAGAGAGGTGGGCACAAAGTAGCAAAGGACGATGGACGTATAAGCTAATCCTAGAACTGCAGAGATGGCTGGGACGGAAGCATGGACATGTAAACTTCTACTTAAAGCAACTGTTGACAGGACATGGATGCTTTAAATACTATCTTAATAGGTTTAAGCATGAACGTTATCCGCACTGTCCACTCTGCGAGTTGGATAACGAAGACGCAGATCACGTGTTTTTTGTCTGTCCGAGATTCGAAAATGAACGAAGAGATCTGAGCATTAGGGTTGGACGGACGCCAGCCGCTTGTAACCTGGTGGACATTATGCTCGATTCAGAAGAGTTAAGTGGAGTCTTTACTGGGTTAAAGTCCCAGACTTCGGCAAGCTATCTCAGCTCCGAGTTGGCTTTTAATGCTTAGACCACCACTACAAAAAAAAGAAGCTTTGGGTTGAACCTTGTCAAGAGGCTAAGAATAGCCTCTGGTTCAGAGGGTTCAGACGGCAACCACACCCTCGCCCTTGGTCTGGACGGAATGTCCGCTGCCTCGCAGACGGCCAGCTTGGCCCCGGGGTAGACCTCGCCAACTTTGGTGATGGCAGCCTTATAGAGTGCTGCCGATCTCTCGTCCTCACAGGCGATCAACTTAACGTTGCCCTGGTACCACCCTGCATCTGTGCAGTCAGGGGGCGGTCCTGGGTTTTCGTCCAGCACTTTTAAGGCCACCGTCGCAAGTGCCCGCCTAACCAGACCCCACTGGTTCCTTGGGATTCTGCCGCCTTCATCGTTTTGGTCGATGACGCCGATGATCTTCCGATTCTTCACCACTTCGGTAAAGGACCTAGACCACGTACCGCGGCTGGTTGTCTTGCCTTCTTGCTCGCTGGTTGAGCCACTTCGATCGACCTCTCCCGCTTGTTGCTGTCGTTCGGGGTCGAAATCTGGAATTACCGCCTTAAAGCCTATTCACATTAGGCAACATCTACCGTTTACCGTCTCAGACGGTCATACAAATTTGACAAGCTAAACGGTTGAAAATATTCCACCGTCAACCCTTTGATGTTCCTATCCCATCTGTTTCACCTAGTATTTATACCCGTGACTCGTAGAGTAAAAGGGTATATTGTATTCGTGCAAAAGTATGTAACAGGGAGAAGGAAGCGTTTCCGACCCTATAAAGTATATATATTCTTGATCAGGATCACTAGCCGAGTCGATCTAGCCATGTCGGTCTGTCCGTCTGTCCGTCTGTCTGTCTGTCCGTCTGTACGTCTGTCCGTCCGGATGAACGCTGAGATCTCGGAAAGTATAAAAGCTAGAAAGTTGGGATTACCAACACATATTCTTGGGCTTCCTACGCAGCGCAAGTTTATTTCAGGCGAGCGCCACGCCCCCTCTAATGCCCACAATCGCCCATAATCGCCCACAAATGATACTAAAATGTGTCTGGCGCCCACATTTTTAAAGATTTCGGAGAAGTATAAATGCCATTTTGATGTGTTTAGTTATACCTATCAAAACGTAGAAAAAATTTTTCAAATCGCACCATTCGTTAAAAAGTTTTACCCGCTCAAAGTTGTATATCTCCATCTCCCTTGCACTCCCTTTAGCTGAGTAACGGGTATCTGATAGTCGGGGCACCCGACTATAGCGTTTTCTCTTGTTTTAGTATATTTTGTACCAAACACCAAAAAAAATCAAAAATTCAAAACGAAAAGACTTTAATGTCAACGAAAATGAAATTCCAAATAAAAATTCCAGGCGGTGGAGCAGGTAAATTTTAGTAGAACTTATTAAAACAGTTATAGGAGATCTTCCCGTACATTGCAGTTTTGAAGAGTACATCGACCCGCACTGATTGGAGCCTGAAAATGGAAAGTGTCATGAAGTTTTACCCGGAGAGAAGTGCGAAGGCGTAGTTAACACCAAAACCCCCCTGCCTACGCCCCAATGTCATGGACAGCAGTGCGGACAAAGTTGCAGATCACCATTGGGAGTCGCGAGAAATGCTCTCTTAAATGACAGAATGCCGCATTTCAAGATGGATTATGAAATATAAATGTTAAAAAAAATTTTCAAGGCCATTGACAAATTTTATATATACAATATATATATATATATATATATATTAACAAACAAATGATTCATGTCCACATTGTCCATTTCATTGTCGAATTGTAAGATTTCTGAAAATAAAATTTCCACATTCAATAAAATATTCATGTTTTATTTTATTCAAATTGACACTCGAAACGGAAAATTTAGACGGCAAACGGTAGACGGTAGTGTGAACCTGAATTTCATTTTTTCACCATCTTCCCAACGTTCCCCCAAAATATACTGTAATGTGAATAGGCTATTTGCCCAGGCTATGTTCTCCTGGATCTTCAGGTAGTCCTCCTTGGATGTCTGATCCTCCCGTATGGGGTTGGTGGCCAGATGTTTAGGATGCGGTAGGCTTTCTTCCGTTCCAGCGGTCCTGCTTGGCTTGGAGGTGTCCGCTTGAACTCCTTGGCCCTGGTTCGTTGGGGCTACTTGGCTACGTGGTCCACTGGCCTTGGCTGGTGTCGATGTTGCATGCATTGGGACTTTCGATACGGCACCCTTGCTCATTTGGTCGTCTTTGGTGGTGACTTCCGACTTTTTAAGAGTGTCGGACTCTACGTTTATTTCTTTATTATTATTATTTAATTTCTCCATGCTTGTTCCCACGAGCTGCGGAGAAAGGACAGGTCCATCCGGGCAGAGATCCGCTGTACCCGGGTAAGGCTGGTTAGAACAGGCGGTCGCCACTTGCCTGAGCCCACCGTTAGAGACTGAGTTATTTGTTGACTCGGGCACCCAGCCAGATTGACTCTCGGCACGGTTCGAGTGACACCTTAGTCCAGCCCGTGGTGAAATGAATGTTGGGGGAATGGGGAAGAGGTAGGCTTATGTGTGGGGAGGGGTGTGTGTAAGCTATTTGTCGGAGGCGGCTGCATAAGCGCGACGTCGGTACTGCTACGGCGCAGATACCCGCTGACTGTCCGGGGCTACTTATTTGCGCTTCATGTTGGGTCTTAGCTACCGTGGATAGTCCAGGGCGTTCGCTATCCGCAACCTGCGACCCGTTCCGTAGCCTTCAGCTCAGCGCCCTCCAAGCCATCCCACTAGCACATTGGCCGAAGACCACACACTAAATGCATTGAGAAATCTTAATGTTCCAATGTATATACAGAGAGTAATAGCGAGCTACTTTGAAGGCCGTCTGCTCCTGTAAGAAACTGATTCTGGGCAATCGACCCACAGGGTCAGCGGGGGGAGTCCCACAAGGATCAGTCCTAGGCCCCTTGTTGTGGAATGCCATGTACGATGGGTTCCTTAGGATCACGATGCCCGAAGGAGCACGACTCATTGCCATATTAGTTATTGCAAAGAAACTACCAGATGCAGAGAGAATCTGCAACGAAGCTGGGGAACGAGGAAGCGCATGGCTCGACGCCAAGGGACTCACATTGGCAGCGCACAAGACGGAAGCAGTCCTGATAAGCAGCAGGCAGATAGTAGAGACGGCTACTATCAAAATTGGAGAAGACACAATTAACTCTCGCCCAAGCCTAAAATACTTGGGTGTCATGATTGACCACCGGCTAACCTTCAAAGAACATCTAGCGTACGCTAGTGGCAGGGCAGGTAGGACTGCGGCCGCAATCTCGAGGATTATGACAAACACTCGGGAACCGAGGCAACCAGGTCGGAGGTTACTGGTTAGCGTTGTCACATCGACGCTGATGTATGCTGCTCCCATATGGGCCCGAGCCACTAAAAATGAAAGTGCAGAGATTGTGTGCCCTGCGGGTATGCTGTGCGTTCCGCACGGTATCCCATGACGCGGCGTTGGTAATATCGGGAGTTATACCGATTGACCTCCTGGCATTGGAATCAGTTGAGATCCGAGCAGGTAGCACAGAAATCGAAACTGCTGATTTCCTACGGAAAAGGTGCAGAGAACCACGAAGTGGCAAGAGAGGTGGGCACAAAGTAGCAAAGGACGATGGACGTATAAGCTAATCCTAGAACTGCAGAGATGGCTGGGACGGAAGCATGGACATGTGGACTTCTACTTAAAGCAACTGTTGACAGGACATGGATGCTTTAAATACTATCTTAATAGGTTTAAGCATGAACGTTTCCGCACTGTCCACTCTGCGAGTTGGATAACGAAGACGCAGATCACGTGTTTTTTGTCTGTCCGAGATTCGAAAATGAACGAAGAGATCTGAGCATTAGGGTTGGGAGGACGCCAGCCGCTTGTAACCTGGTGGACATTATGCTCGATTCAGAAGAGTTAAGTGGAGTCTTTACTGGGTTAAAGTCCCAGACTTCGGCAAGCTATCTCAGCTCCGAGTTGGCTTTCAATGCTTAGACCACCACTACAAAAAAAAGACACGCATATATGTATCTAATGGCTGTGTGTGTAAAATACGCATTTTTTGAATATTTATATATACAACAACAGGGCGAACCATTGTTTGTTTTTGTTTTTTACAAATACAAAGTTTTTTAACCGCGCATTTTAAATGTGTTATGACTGCGGTATTTTCGTTTTTCCCCTTGCACGGTCATACTTAAAATGCGACATTACGACTTCATGCTAAGTGCGCCAGCAGAACATACATACATACATATGTAGAGGCCGTGACGCCGCAATAGCACAACAAATTTGGAAAATTTTGGGGACTTGGTTAAGGAGGCTGAATTTCCAAAAATTTAAATGCAGTTAGTTGCGGATATGCCAAAAGAATTTGAACATCACATTTTTAAACCATTTTAACAACATTTATAACAGAGAAATGGCAAAAGAAAGAATTTTAAAAAACAAGTCGAATTTTGGGGTCGTTTATTGTTTTAATTTGTACCTCACACGCGGCTCTAATTATTTCCGAATTAATTTGATTTTTCTAGATGTTTATGTCAATCCGTTCTGGGTGGAATTTGCTACTGACCATTTTTCATTGTTCCTATTATATTAGTTTAGATAGCAGGAAGACAGGTGGAGGGGGACGCCGTGAATCAAATTGTTTAAACATTTGCATTTGTTTGAACAATATGAGGCATGCGTAATAAAGAGCAAGAGATTAATATTATCAATGCGATTTAAATTTTAAATCACAAAAATCGGTTACAAAATGTCTTAAATCTGTTGTGTAAATGTATTACACTAGTTTACAAAATAATATTCTTGGTGTGCTCCCCAGCAATTGATGGCAAATTCTGTTAGTGTTGGACCCCTAGATCGCGAAAATAGCATTAATTTTTTTTTCGATGGCACAGTTTTTTTTTAAAGATTTTTTAAAGTTCGAAATGTTAAATTTCGGACTTTTTTCGAACTTCTTCTTATATCTCGGCAGATATCCACCCGATTGGGCCAGTTTTAGTTTTATTTTAAAGTCAATAGATCAAAGCTCAACTTTGCCATACAGATCAATATGATTGGATAAGTAATGGCAGCGTAGAAACTTGACAAAGATGAAAAATGTGTTTTTTGGTCGACTGTAAGTCGGCTGTATATATCGTAAAAACTCGAAATAAATCCGTTGAAAAATCATAATGGGTACAAACTTAAAGTTTACATCCTACCGAATAAAACATGCCGGATATGGCCCAAATCCAAGGAAAACTGGATTTATGGTGGATTTTTAAAGTTCGGATTTTTCCACTTTTTTCGATTGACAAAGTCCAAATTTAAGATTTATCATAGGCGGCGACATGTAAACAAAAATGAGTGGTGATGGCAGCCGGGTCAAAAAATAGCTAAATCAGATATTTAAAAGCTAGAAATTTATAAAAATGAATTTAATTTTTAAAAATTCTTTAAAAAATATTAAAATTCTTGCGTTATGACTGAGAGTATTTTTAATAAGTAATATCCATCTGGACAATTCATTCTTAAAAAGTAGCTAACCTTAACCTTAACTTTAAAAGCATGCTCTTTTTAATAAGTACTGCCTTATCAAAAACGAAAAAAAGAGTACGTATTAGAGAAAAAATAAGAAAATAATGAACAAGATAAAAGAATACACTTGTTTAAATGGTCCAAACACTTTTTGCAATGTGTGTGGTAAATTTATTATGAATAATAAATTTCGACCCTTTGATAGTGAGGTGATAAATCGATATTTCCTCTACTTTCGCATTAAACCAAATCTTGAAGAGGCTTGGACACCGAGGAGAATTTGTGATTCTTGCCGCTTGACACTACTTAAATGGAGCGAAGGCAAAAGGTATGTTTCAGTTTTGGATTTTTTGTTGAAAGGTCCTTCATTGTTTTCTTGACCTAGATGCTACTTGAAGTTTGACACGCCAATGATTTGGAGAAAACCATCTTGTCATGTGACAGATTGCTATTTTTGCCTTAGTAAATGCTTAGGCATCGGAAAGAACGCAAAATGGAAATACGCGAAAGTGCGCTCAGTGACACTTCCCAAAATTCATCAAAGGGTCGAAATTTATTATTCATAATAAATTTACCACACACATTGCAAAAAGTGTTTGGACCATTTAAACAAGTGTATTCTTTTATCTTGTTCATTATTTTCTTATTTTTTTCTCTAATACGTACTCTTTTTTTCGTTTTTGATAAGGCAGTACTTATTAAAAAGAGCATGCTTTTGTAAAGTTAAGGTTAGCTACTTTTTAAGAATGAATTGTCCAGATGGATATTACTTATTAAAAATACTCTCAGTCATAACGCAAGAATTTTAATATTTTTTAAAGAATTTTTAAAAATTAAATTCATTTTTATAAATTTCTAGCTTTTAAATATCTGATTTAGCTATTTTTTGACCCGGCTGCCATCACCACTCATTTTTGTTTACATGTCGCCGCCTATGATAAATCTTAAATTTGGACTTTGTCAATCGAAAAAAGTGGAAAAATCCGAACTTTAAAAATCCACCATAAATCCAGTTTTCCTTGGATTTGGGCCATATCCGGCATGTTTTATTCGGTAGGATGTAAACTTTAAGTTTGTACCCATTATGATTTTTCAACGGATTTATTTCGAGTTTTTACGATATATACAGCCGACTTACAGTCGACCAAAAAACACATTTTTCATCTTTGTCAAGTTTCTACGCTGCCATTACTTATCCAATCATATTGATCTGTATGGCAAAGTTGAGCTTTGATCTATTGACTTTAAAATAAAACTAAAACTGGCCCAATCGGGTAGATATCTGCCGAGATATAAGAAGAAGTTCGAAAAAAGTCCGAAATTTAACATTTCGAACTTTAAAAAATCTTTAAAAAAAAACTGTGCCATCGAAAAAAAAATTAATGCTATTTTCGCGATCTAGGGGTCCAACACTAACAGAATTTGCCATCAATTGCTGGGGAGCATTTTGGCTGTAAACTAGTGTTATCTTGAATTTGAATTTGAGCGAATTTCAATTCCTAGTCAGCTGCATATATGTATCTAATGGCTGTGTGTGTAAAATACGCATTTGTTACGTACGCCCTCTCCCTTAATTTATTTGAAGAAGAAAGATTCACTGAGAAAGCACCCACGAATCTCGAGACAAAAGGGCGGGAAGCAATAGGCTTGTTGACTCAGCGAAACAAGCATGGAATGTGCAATTTGACGATCTTTTGGGTGGCATACGGTCAGAACAACGACCGCGATCGACCTGCTTGTAACCATACACCGGCAGCTGGCAAAGTACACCAGTCGGGCGTTGCCACTACCGATAGGGGAAATCATAGGTGGGAACACCTAAATAACCCAAACTATCACGGGAGCCGGGAAAAAGCTCTATACTGGTATAAAAGACCCTAGCCGGATAGAGAAAGTAGACAGAATTTATTCTAATCACAGAGCACTATAGTAAGCACTATATTCCCGAAACCGCCAATGACTACAGCCAGGACTAGAAATCCTGAAGGAAGTCCCGTTTGCCGTCGATGAACAACAACTATCCCTGAAGGAAGTCCATTGAAGCCAGCAAACAAATCCTGGGAAGAAGTTCAGCTACATCCTCGTCCTGGAGAAGAAATATTATTAATAGCAAGGACTACACCATGGGTGTAACCCATTCCAAAGAGGACCACAGCACGGCCAATGTGATCAACACCGTGAAAATAATTGATCACATGGACGACATACAGGACGTGAACAAGAACCTAACGATTTTTTTGTTATGTGTGTTTTGTTATGTTAGTGTCTGCACGTATACGAAAAAACTCTCTTGCGACCAAATGTGGCGGCTACCGCAAGAACAAGCCGGTCACGCCAGCTGACCACTCGATCAGCTGCTGGCCAGTGTTGGTAAACGCGCGAGGTAGGCCCATCTGGCAACGCCGCATCCCTATCTAGGCACCCGACCGCTAGGAGCGCTGGCGCAATGACTGTCAGAAGCTGCTTGCTACAGGTTGCACATGCTAGCTAATAAAGCATACATCTCTGGGCTGCTGCTCCAAATCCTTG
>JBAMCJ010001418.1:0-32019 GCA_037075205.1 Drosophila prostipennis
TTTTGGTCATGGTATGAGGTATACTAATATGTAAATTAAACCCAGGATATAAATTGTCCATTTAAAAACTTCTGATATCAAACAAAAACACCTCTTAACGAGGTAAAAAAATAGTGCCGACCGCACCTTCAACATACAAAAGATCTGATATCATATTTTGTGACGAAAAATAATTTTGCATTCGAAAATATAAAAACACTTTCTAAAATTTACTTTTTCGGCCCGCTTCAGACAAATTTATAAGATTTTACCCACACGAACATTTTCTATTTAAAAAGTTAGCAAATGTCTGACAACATAAACATAGTACCACACTCACATCATGTGGAAGGGGGCAAAGACAGGTAAGTTAGGATGTTTGTTACAATAAAATGAAGAGAGCAGGGAATAAAACCAGAACCGGAACCGGAACCGATAACCGAAATAAACCGATTCCTAATAGAGAACCGGTACCGGTACCGAGACCAAAATAAAAATTTTATTTTGTACCGATTACCGTATTGCTGGTACCGGTACGGTTTTTGTACTCATTAACTAAAGTCGTTTAAAATCCGGAACAAAAAAGTACCCGTATGTATGTATCAGCTTCCACTTTCCGCTAATGGACTTTTTCCCGTCCCTTTTTAGCTGCTCATGTAAGAAAATATCGCTGAAGCATAAACATTCTTTGTCTAAAAAACTTGAAAATCTGGAATTTTTGGGGCTATTCTACTCGTTTTTTTTTTAAACCCTATAACCCTATTTTTTTTTATTTTGTATATTTTATATCAAAAAATCAAATTAATTTTAATGATCTTACATTCAAGTTTTTTTTTCCAAATAAAACTCACATAAATCATTTCAAAGTATTAACTGAAATTTGTTTAACTGTACCGGTACGTACCGGTACCAGAATCGGAACCAAAACATCAATACCGAAATATAACCGTTTACCGAATAAGCAGATTCGGTATGGGACCAGTACCGGAAGCGGAACCGTAATTAGATTCGGTTTGATTCCCTGGAACAGAGCATTCCGAAAATATCAAAAAATACAGTTCATTATTTTGCGAACATAAAACGCGAAATGGATAATGGGGAATCCTTCTTCTTCGATACCTAGTTTTTAAGATATTCCCCCGGAAGTGCGAAAAAATTACCTAAAAACTGTGTGTTTTTTAAAGTGAAAAATTGTTCTATTTTTAGGGGGCATATCTTTAACAAAAATATATTTGAAATAGTGAATGAATTACCTGTCGATTGGTATGGGTGGCAACTTTCTAGGACAAAGTCGAAAAATTGATTTTTTGGCCCAAGGTGCCACTGTGCGTGGTTTAAACTGGGAAACACATCGTCACCTGCCATCGTACGTGGATAGACTGCGTCTACTTCACCTGCCCTCCCTCAAGGATCTTCTTTTTTTTACCACTGATTGGTGTGTTAGTTAAGAGTAAAAAAACTAACACATATTGCAGTTTGCCAGCCGCATCTCTTAGTTATGCGTTATTTGCCAAACGTTCCTTTATTCCATATTTTTCAACTTTGATGGAAAATAAAAAAAACAAGAAATAACGCTATAGTCGGGTTGGAGTCCCGACTATCTAATACCCGTCACTCGGCTAAAGGGATTGCGAGGGAGATGGAGATATAAACTTTGATCAGCAATAACTTTTTAACGAATGGTCCGATTTAAAAAATTTCTTCTACATTTCGATAGGTATTTAAAACACAACAAAACTGCATTTTTACTTTTCCGAAATATTTAAATTTTTAAAATCGTATATAAGCTATTGTGGGCGTTAGAGGGGGCGTGGCACCTTCTTTAAATAAACTTGCGCTGCGTAGGAACTCCAAGAATCTTCATGCAAAATGCCAATCCTCTTGCTTTTATAGTTTCCGAAATCTCAGCGTTCATACGGACGGACAGACAGACGGACAGACAGACATGGCTAGATCGACTCGGCTAGTGATCCTGACCAAGAATATATATACTTTAGGGTCGGAAACGCTTCCTTCTCCCTGTAACATACTTTTGCACGAATACAATATACCCTTTTACTCTACGAGTAACGGGTAAATAGAATTTTTAAAAAATCGAAAAAAAAAATTTTCGCTTAAAAAATTCTTTAGGGTCTTAAAAATAACATACCAAAAGATAGAGTCCGGCAAAAGTGTCTAAGTGTCGAAATTTTCCATTCTGCGGCGATGCCTCACATGTATATCCCAGGCACCTTAAAACTTTAAACGCGTTTTTCTCGAAACCACTTATTTTAAGGCGGCCGGACACATAACTCGAACAAATCTTAACCGATCGATCTCAATTTTTGACAGTATATTCAAAATACCTATGTCTATCGACAGACGTAGGATTTTTTTTATTATTTTGCTTACTTTATTTTTTATCAACAATTTTGTGACGTTTTTTATTCGAAAAAATGTTACTTTTTTTTCAATCACTCACCATTTTGCAAAAAATTAATATATCAAAAAAATCCTACGTCTGTCGATAGCTGTTGATGTATAGAAACCAAGCAAATTTTTTTTTTTATTATTTTGCTTACTTTATTTTTTATCAACAATTTTGTGACGTTTTTTATTCGAAAAAATGTTACTTTTTTTTCAATCACTCACCATTTTGCAAAAAATTAATATATCAAAAAAATCCTACGTCTGTCGATAGCTGTTGATGTATAGAAACCAAGCAAATTTTTTTTTTTTTAGATTAAAAATTAAGGACAAAAAAGGGCCTACGAAGAAATGCTGCACAGCCGCCATTTTGTTTTCGATTTAGTCGAAAAAATTTTTATTCTGTACTTCGGACCTAATATAATAAAACGTTGTTTACAAATTTTCGATTGGCTTCTTCATTTGGCCAAAAAAAATCCAGAAAATCCGTTTTTTTTCCCTCAGTTACCTAGATGGCCCCCCTTAAGACTATTTTTTTATACTTTCCTAAAACGTTATTTGGATTTTCTTTTGGATATTAGGAAAGTTGTAGCTGCGTCCGCGTTTGTCCGCGGTGTTAAGAGCCTAAAAAGGTAAAAAGTCATGGTCCCAGAAATTGCATATGGCGCAACCTTGTGAAATGACCATCTCTATTCATGGGAAACGCTTTTTATTTTATTATTGATTGTCAAATAGGGATTTTATTTTAAAATTATCAAAAATATCAATATATCAATATCAAAAATATTGAAAAACCGAGGCGTTACCTTCAGGTAGTATGTAAAGGTAAATTATGCAGGTATACATGTACAGGTACATATAGTAGTATGTAGAATCAAAACAACATATAACTGTCCTCTGATTTAGCAGGTGCATACAAATATAAAATTTTTTCAAGGAAGTTGGATTAAAAGTAGATTTCCCTAAATACGGATACGGAAACTCAAATGATGGAAATACTTCGAGGAGATTTTTTGAACAACATGAAGTTGTACCTCGAATCACTGGAATTATCAATGAAATAGTTAATAGGTTGGGAACCATTTTAAATGTTTTAAACTGCAAGGAAAAGGTTGACTCTACAAAACATGCCTCAAAAACGGCATCACTTTTAGAGGAATTGTATCCACAAAAGAAATTGACCCCCGACAGGCGCATGGAAAAGAAATAATCGAGTACCAGTGTTTGCCAATTGGAGAGCTTTCCGAAGAAGCGCAGGAATCGCTAAACAAATTTTATAAAATGAAATATAAAAAAAACCCCAATTGTTTTTTTTATAATTTTTAAAAATTAAAACATAAAAAAAGAAACTAAGCAACAACAAAAAGTTTTTTTTTGTCGGAAAAAAATGGATTTGTTTTTAAATTGTGACTTTGCCGATTTGTCAGTACGCCTCTGCCACGCCCACTCCCTCCCACTCCCTCCCACTCAATCAATAATTTTAAAGGTGGATCAATTATCTATCATTTGCCGTATACATCATTCAATTATCTCCACTGGTTCAAAAGTTATGAATTATTACCAAAAAAGTCAAATAGCGCCACTGTGCGACGGTCGACAATGGAAAGACCGACTATGCCGCGATAGTTCTGGCGGTAACCCCATAGCGAATCTGGAAGATGCCCCAAAGCAGGTTGACATTAGGGTCTTTTACTCTCCTCCCCCTTTCTGTATGCCCCTCAAAATGCTGGCAAGCATCGATACTGACCGGTTGTGTTTTATCTGAGCTCTTGGTTACACCGAACGTATATAATCCTTAAATTGGAGAATATCATTCTAAAACCCCGCTTAACACTTCACGCATCGTATACAAACATTACAACGCGCCAATAAGCATATTTAATTGAATTTCAATTTATCAGCTGTAGCCACAAAAGGGCTTCGCTGGTGCTTTGTTTTTGTTTTCTATCGCCGTTTGTCCCGTTTGTTCTTTACACCCGCTCGCCAATTGCTCTCTCAAGTGTCCTAACGGTCCTCTCTCCGTGCACTTCACTTTGAGCTCTTCGTCTCTCTCATCGCCTTGCTTGCTCTGGATCGAATTGGCCCTCCGAATCGACGGCTCTCCCATCAAATATTCTAACGGTCCTCTCTCCGTTTACTTCGATTGGGTCGCCTCTCTCATCGCCTTGCTTGCTGCGGCTCTCCGAATCGTCGGCTCTCCCACCACCATATGTGCCACTACCTGGTGTTCTGCACGTCTCTTTAATCTCCCACTGCCTGCTCTTCTGCACGATTCTCTTAACTGCCTGTAAACTGACCAGTGTCCCGACAATCACTAAAATGAGTGTCGTCATCTGTTCCGCAAAGAAGTGCGAGTTCAATGGTGTTATCATTGGAGATAATTATTTGTCTTCTTGGCTTTGTGACAATTGCGCTCATGTAGTTGATCTGATCTCAAAGAGATGTGGCTTAACTTGGTTCTGCCCTACCTGACATGTACTTACTCAGGAGATGAAAGCCTTCATGAGGCAAACCAGGAATGCGCTTACAGAATTTCGTAAGCAGCTGACCAGCAGCTTTAAAATCTTCTCAACTATGGAGACGCAATTTCTCGACTGTAAATTGCTTAATGAATCACCAAAGCAAAAGATTGCGAATAATAATAAAAATTCGCTTTAAATTCCATCTCCCTGCATTGCTGCAGTTGGTATTCCGTCACCTATTGGTGCGAGCCTGAATTCAATCTTGGCTGTCAACAACTCAGCTGGACCTGGCACATCGGGATTGCAGTATAGCTTCGCCTTTAACAACAGCTCACCTGGATCTGAGCCTGGTGCATCTGGATTGCAGCCTAACTCTCTTTAGCTCCTCAACAGCTAGTAGCCGGCCCTGGCTCACTACATATAAACCCAGATCATGCTACTACAATCGCACCGGCCGCGCTTCCTTCGAGCCAACCGGATGCTAACACAGTGCAACACGAAAAATGTAACCGCAGTTTGGTTTTCAAAACCTGAAAGTACTCATCAATACGAGTTAAACCACATACGGCGTTCTTCTGGCTTATAAAAATTAGTGGATGTTATTTAAATGACACTTTATAATATACAATTGGTTTGAATTAAATCCATCCAACCAGTTTTTATAGAAAAAATCGCAAAGTAACTTGATTTTTTGATGCCATAGCCCCTCCCCCCCCCTTAAGTGTTCTACGAAAACTGACTATATTGGATTAAATTCCCACTCTGACCGTCTAAACTGGTCGACCTTATACTCTTTCACTGACTTTGATAGCGCAGTTCTTTGGTTTAATGAATCGGTTTGCTCTGCCTGAGATACCTTTGCCCCCGAAGTTTCCGTTGGAAACTCATTATAGCCTCCTTGGTTCTCCAGGCATCTGTCCTTAAAAACCTTAAAAACACAAAATCGCGTTTTTATAAAAAATATAAGAAATCTGGGTCCCCTTCACATTTTTCCCAATATGTTATTGCCCGATCTAATTTCGTAATATCTAATAATCAATGTTATGCTGAGTATATTGCTGAATGTAGACAAAATATCAGATCTGACCCTAAAAAATTATATTCCTTTGTAAATTCTAAAAGAAAATCTAATGTATTTCCGCCATGTCTCCATTTGGGTAATCTTTCAGAATCTTCCGATATTACAATTTCTAACCTCTTTGCAACTTTCTTTCAGTCTACATACTCTTCTCTCTCCTATAACACATCGACTAGTTATCCATACGCTTTGCCTCACATTAATAATATCCACATCCCACCTTTTACAATCAGTGACGTTCTAAATAGCATGTTGACTATTGAAGAGTCTTTCTCTGCAGGTCCTGATAAAATTCCGAGTTGCATAATCAAACAGTGTGCTGCATCTCTTTGCGGCCCGATCACTTTTCTATTTAACTGTCATTCTTTCCAAGTATTTGGAAGACATCTTTGTTAATCCATCTTCACAAGAAAGGCTCTAAAACTGACGTTGGTAACTACCGAGGTATTGCCAAGCTGTCTGCGATCCCTAAGCTTTTCGAACGTCTAGTAACCTGTCAGATTCAGCATATGTGTAGTTCAATTATTTCAACATACCAACATGGATTTGTTAAGAAACGTTCTACTTCTACGAATCTTCTCGAATTTTCGACCTTAATTCATTGCAGGATTGTCCAGAAGAAACAAACAGATGCACAGATGCGTACTTACTTGATTGGATTTCGTCATACTTGTCGAACAGATCTCAACGTGTATTGTTCAAAAACGAAGTATCTTCTCTGGTAAATGTTACTTCAGGCGTACCACAAGGTAGTCACCTGGGACCATTACTATTCATTTTGTTTATTAATGACCTCCCACAGGTGATGTCCCACTGCACCACTTTTATGTATGCGGATGACGTGAAAATCTGTATGTCGTTTTCCAGTTTAAGTTCACATCTTCTTATTCAGTCTGACCTCAATAATTTCCAGGCTTGGGCCTCAACAAACTTGCTCTCACTGAACTATTTAAAATGTAAAACAATGTCGTTCTCCCGCTCTACTGCCCACATAACCTCGTACACTCTTGGAAACTCCTTATTGGAGTGTGTGGAGAAAATAATGATCTTGGTGCGTTGTTCGATCAAAAACTTTGTTTTAATAGCCATATCTCAGTTATAGTCAGTAAAGCTACCGGCGTCTTAGCCTTTATTAAGCGTTGGGCAAAAGAGTTCAATGATCCGTATACAACTAAGTCGCTATACGTAAGCCTAGTTCGCCCAATTATGGAGTACTGTTCTGAGGTATGGAATCCACAATATGTATACCAACAGAATTTAATAGAATCGGTTCAAAAACAACTTTTAATATTTGATTGCGAATAATAATAAAAATTCGCTTTAAATTCCATCTCCCTGCATTGCTGCAGTTGGTATTCCGTCACCTATTGGTGCGAGCCTGAATTCAATCTTGGCTGTCAACAACTCAGCTGGACCTGGCACATCGGGATTGCAGTATAGCTTCGCCTTTAACAACAGCTCACCTGGATCTGAGCCTGGTGCATCTGGATTGCAGCCTAACTCTCTTTAGCTCCTCAACAGCTAGTAGCCGGCCCTGGCTCACTACATATAAACCCAGATCATGCTACTACAATCGCACCGGCCGCGCTTCCTTCGAGCCAACCGGATGCTAACACAGTGCAACACGAAAAATGTAACCGCAGTTTGGTTTTCAAAACCTGAAAGTACTCATCAATACGAGTTAAACCACATACGGCGTTCTTCTGGCTTAGCTCGCGTTTGGATATTACTGCGATTTAAAGATTTGGTGTAAAAATTGATCTATAAATGCAATATGTCTTCAAGTTTCAGGTACGCGTCCTTAACATTATTTTAGATAAAGACATTGAAAGGTACAACAACTTATTAAATTTGGTTAAAACTGTGAATATAAAATTGTAGACACAAAAACGTGAATAAAACATAGCATTTGGTATTAAAATACAATAAATACAATCTGGTATTTTTCCCGACATTTTGAAGTCTATCTCACGATAGCTGCACTTTTTCTATAAACGTTGTTCAGCATTTGTATTCCTTAGGTTAATACCTATAATAGTCCGGAATACATACAGATAAAATTTCATTCGACTCTTGAGATATAGCGAATTTTTAATTGACATTTTTAAATCGCTATAATATCCAAACACGAGCTAAGCCAGAAAAACGCCGTATGTGGATTAACTCGTATTGATGAGTACTTTCAGGTTTTGAAATCCAAAATGCAGTTACATTTCCAAACATTAAAAATGTTGCACAGTGTAATCAACCCCTTAGTGCTATGCCACTCCAATGCGGCGGATCTACCTCTCAGAGGCATTGCACCTAATAGGTCGGTCTTTGTTTCTCGTCTCAATCCGGAAGCCACTGCTGATTGTGTTAAAAATTACCTGTCCCAAAAATTGGGTGCACAACCTAATAGTATAAGTGTCTTTAAATTTAATTTCAAATAACCACGTGATATATCTTCTTTTTAAATTACTCTTCCAGAATCTATGTTTTCTAAAGCCTTAGATCCCACAATTTGGCCGGAGCACACTATAATGAACGAATACATCCGCAAAGGTGCATCTCAGGATCCAGATTCTGCTGATGCAAAAAACTAAATCCAATATCTGTTGCTTATCAGAATGTTCGTAGTCTATCGCGGAAACTGAAAAGAGTTTACTCTAACAGCACCTTGCTGGATTTTGACATTATTGCTATAACTAAAACCTGGCTCAACTCAACTGTTTATGATCAAGAAATATTTGTTAACAAGTTTGCTATTTACAGATTAGACCGCCCAACTCGTGGCGTTATGTCAATAACCCATAACTCCACCATAGTGTAAATAGGCTATAAGACTTTAGGTACGTAAGTGCATCTTTAAGTGCGTTTTTCTCGAAACCACGTTTTGAAAGTCCGTGGTCATCGGCATTTCTAAACGGCTCAATCGATCGTTTTCAAATTTGTCGCATATTTTTCTGCATAAAAAAAACCCGCCCCCTGGGAACCGATTTTTTTTATTTTTTAACTTTAAGTATTTTTTTTTAAGCCCAAAGTCGAATTTTTTAGGTGAAAAACGCATTTTTGACTTTGGAAATGCAAAAAAAAATTCTTAAAAAAAAAATTTTTTAAATCGCGCTTCCCAAGGGGCGGGTTTTTTCTTTTCTTAAGCTAAATGTAAAAGCAGAATGGAAATCTGATAATTTTTGGAGGAGATACAGTGGTCACCGCAAAGCGCCTTTTTTTTAATAGTGTTCCAGCAATCGCTTTGCCACCGATATATTAGCTGATAGTATCGGCTATAAAAATTAGTGGATGTTATTTAAATGACACTTTATAATATACAATTGGTTTGAATTAAATCCATCCAACCAGTTTTTATAGAAAAAATCGCAAAGTAACTTGATTTTTTGATGCCATAGCCCCTCCCCCCCCCTTAAGTGTTCTACGAAAACTGACTATATTGGATTAAATTCCCACTCTGACCGTCTAAACTGGTCGACCTTATACTCTTTCACTGACTTTGATAGCGCAGTTCTTTGGTTTAATGAATCGGTTTGCTCTGCCTGAGATACCTTTGCCCCCGAAGTTTCCGTTGGAAACTCATTATAGCCTCCTTGGTTCTCCAGGCATCTGTCCTTAAAAACCTTAAAAACACAAAATCGCGTTTTTATAAAAAATATAAGAAATCTGGGTCCCCTTCACATTTTTCCCAATATGTTATTGCCCGATCTAATTTCGTAATATCTAATAATCAATGTTATGCTGAGTATATTGCTGAATGTAGACAAAATATCAGATCTGACCCTAAAAAATTATATTCCTTTGTAAATTCTAAAAGAAAATCTAATGTATTTCCGCCATGTCTCCATTTGGGTAATCTTTCAGAATCTTCCGATATTACAATTTCTAACCTCTTTGCAACTTTCTTTCAGTCTACATACTCTTCTCTCTCCTATAACACATCGACTAGTTATCCATACGCTTTGCCTCACATTAATAATATCCACATCCCACCTTTTACAATCAGTGACGTTCTAAATAGCATGTTGACTATTGAAGAGTCTTTCTCTGCAGGTCCTGATAAAATTCCGAGTTGCATAATCAAACAGTGTGCTGCATCTCTTTGCGGCCCGATCACTTTTCTATTTAACTGTCATTCTTTCCAAGTATTTGGAAGACATCTTTGTTAATCCATCTTCACAAGAAAGGCTCTAAAACTGACGTTGGTAACTACCGAGGTATTGCCAAGCTGTCTGCGATCCCTAAGCTTTTCGAACGTCTAGTAACCTGTCAGATTCAGCATATGTGTAGTTCAATTATTTCAACATACCAACATGGATTTGTTAAGAAACGTTCTACTTCTACGAATCTTCTCGAATTTTCGACCTTAATTCATTGCAGGATTGTCCAGAAGAAACAAACAGATGCACAGATGCGTACTTACTTGATTGGATTTCGTCATACTTGTCGAACAGATCTCAACGTGTATTGTTCAAAAACGAAGTATCTTCTCTGGTAAATGTTACTTCAGGCGTACCACAAGGTAGTCACCTGGGACCATTACTATTCATTTTGTTTATTAATGACCTCCCACAGGTGATGTCCCACTGCACCACTTTTATGTATGCGGATGACGTGAAAATCTGTATGTCGTTTTCCAGTTTAAGTTCACATCTTCTTATTCAGTCTGACCTCAATAATTTCCAGGCTTGGGCCTCAACAAACTTGCTATCACTGAACTATTTAAAATGTAAAACAATGTCGTTCTCCCGCTCTACTGCCCACATAACCTCGTACACTCTTGGAAACACCTTATTGGAGTGTGTGGAGAAAATAATGATCTTGGTGCGTTGTTCGATCAAAAACTTTGTTTTAATAGCCATATCTCAGTTATAGTCAGTAAAGCTACCGGCGTCTTAGCCTTTATTAAGCGTTGGGCAAAAGAGTTCAATGATCCGTATACAACTAAGTCGCTATACGTAAGCCTAGTTCGCCCAATTATGGAGTACTGTTCTGAGGTATGGAATCCACAATATGTATACCAACAGAATTTAATAGAATCGGTTCAAAAACAACTTTTAATATTTGATTTGCGCAACCTTAATTGGGATCCTGATCGGCACTTACCACCCTATTTGTTACCACCATATTTTGTAACGGTGTAATATTTATACACAAACTGCTGAGCGGTGCGGTGTATTCTCCAACTCTGTTGAGAGACATCAATATTGCAGTCCCGTCCAGATACACTCATGCCTTATGTCCTATTCGTCTACCAATTGTGAGATCTAATTTTGAATCATTCCGTGTTTTATGTACTAATTATAATTTAGCCTATCAATATACATTGATCTTTTGAGTCCTCTATTGATTTTATATATTCCCAAATTTACTGTTACCTCGATTCACTAAACGTATAAATGTATAAATTGTTAAGTTGTAAAGTTAGCTGTCCATAGTTAACTATAAGCCAAATAAATAAAAATTAAATATAGGTTTCTATCTGAATCCTAGATGGCGCCTCCCAATTTACGATATTACTACAAGCGCTACATGTCTTACTAATTAGTCAATTAGTTGTTAAAAATACTCACAGTCTAATGAAGTATTACAAAAATATATATATTTTTATAATTTTTTAGCTTTTAAATATTTGAATTATCTATTTTTTGGCCCGGCTGGCATTCACCACTCATTTTTGTTTACATGTTGACCGAAAAAAGTGGAAAAATCCTAACTTTAATAATCCACCATAAATCCAATTTTCATGAATTTGGGCCACACCCGGATTGTTTTATTCGATAGGATGTACATTTTATGTTGGTACCCATTTTGATTTTTCAACGGATTTTTGTCGAGTTTTTACGATATATACATCCGACTTACAGTCGACCAAAAAAACATACTTTTCACTTTGTCGAGCTGCTGTGCTGCCATTAAGCTCTGATCTATTTACTTTAAAATAAAACGAAAACTGGCCCAATCTGCCGAGATATAGGAAGAAATTCAAAAAAAGTCCGAAATTTAACATTTGTGACGACCCAGCGTCACAAGTAATAAAATAAGAACATTCCAAAAACACATCTATCTTTTTTATTCTCCCTACACCGCACCACATTCAAAATACGCGCCAAAATCGCATACGTTCAAAACGCGCGCCCAAACGAATACGTTGGTCGCACTAATATATCGATAATCAACTACCAGGTCTGGCCACACGAACCCCACCGATACTTCGATAACATAATACCATCGCTATGTTGGGGACCCGATAACGAGTTATCGATAGCGGGATTCTCAACATCGACCGCTCTGGGCACACTCCACGGGGCCTATATAAGCAGAGGCAAGACCCCAGATGAGGCACTTGCGTTCCGACGATCTTCGAGGAAACACACCAGCAACAAGGATAAATATCCGGGTAAGTGTTCTGGTAGATAGTCTTGGTATTGTTGGTGGATCCGTAAGAGTGCGGTTTTTAAATCGGCTCTGCGACCTGGTGAGGATCACTGGCGTCCCGGTGTGGTTTCCCTGAAATCAGCCCAGACCCAGTCGTGATCACTGAGGCGGCCCGGTTTACGTAATTTAGGCCCACCTCAGTGAGTTCCCCCAGACGTCACGTTTCCGGCTTCCAACCCGGAAACGAAACGGATGTAGAAACGGCAGGTCGAAACTAACGATGCCCGGCAGCCCGAAACTAACGATGCCCTACATTCCCGAAACCCACTAGAAACCCAAGTAGATCGTTCCCAACGACCCAGAACACTACGAACCCGACGTACGCACGACGAAGCAGTTCCCGCACTCGGCCCATCCCGCAGCGCCAACGCGATCACTCGGCTCATCCCGCAGCGCCAACGCGAGCACTCGGCCCATCCGCAGCGTCAACGCGGTTTCACGGCCCATCCGCAACGCCAACGCGATCACTCGGCCCATCCCGCAGCGCCAACGCGATCACTCGGCCCATCCGCCGCGTCAAAACGATCACCCGGCCCATCTGCAGCGTCAACACGATCACTCGGCCCATCCCACCGCGCCAACGCGATCCCACCGCGCCAACGCGATCTCATGGCTCTTCCGTAGTGTCACGTACACACCACGAAGCAGTTCATCACACACGCTTCCGCAGCATCGGACCCACGACGGCAAGCAGTTCACCACACACGCTTCCGTAGCATCGGATCAACGACGGCAAGCAGTTCATCACACACGCTTCCGTAGCATCGGACCCACGACGGCAAGCAGTTCATCACACACACTTCCGGAACATCGGACCCACGACGGCAAGCAGTTTATCACACACGCTCCTGTAGCATCGGATCCCGACCGCAAGTAGTTCACCACTCGGCCCTCCCGGATCGCCAAACCGACAGCAAGCAGTCCATCCTTCGGCCCTCCCGGAGCGCCGAACCAACGAAGCAAGCAGTCTCACCTAACGTATACGTCATCACCCGACAAGACCCCATTTTTTACAATTACTACGAAATACACGCCTATTTTATAGTTCTATCCCTCTGTGTCACTATTGGGGAAAGGGAGGTAAATCGATCTATAGAGGAAATATAAATATCTGTCGCGAACCCTGACCACGGCGAGCTATACCGCCTCCCAGAACAGGGTCGTTACAGTGGCGCCCGAACAGATTGAACACAAATAGACAGAAACCTCAAACACCACAAAGATCGTTTACCCTCTTCATCAGATAAAATGGCAGACAAGCTAACTCGAAGCTGGATCTCCAATTGCAATAAGTCACAACTGGAAAACTATCTGATGGAATTTAACATCGAGCCAGAAACACTGTGCGAAGACATGCGGAAACAAATGTCGGAGTTCATAAAGAACGGTGACCACAACGAAAAAACCATCATACGCCTCCAAGAACTGGCGCAAAAACACGCAAGGACCCCATCACCAGCACCCGACGGATCAGGGAATCAACTGAAAGGCACTAGTGGGACATTCAACACAGAGCAACAAATCAGGGAGAAAACCCCAAACTCGCTACAGATACCAGACATGCCAGCGACAAGCAGCGGAAAACCGATACCCGAACCCAGGAAAACTGACAAAGTGGCCACAATGCGAGTAATAAGAAGCTGGGGAGAATTTTATGACGGCACGGGCGACCCGATAGAATTCATCTGTAGAACGGCAGAGCTGGCAAGGGCCTATGGGATAGAGCTCGACCACGCAGCAGGAGCTATGGTAATTTTGCTCAGAGACTGCGCCCTGGACTGGTGGCTTACCCACCCAATTCCAATGCCATAATGGAAAAGCTTCAAGAAAGAATTCCTGGGATACTACAGACCAGCGGACTATGAAGAGCAAGCGATGGAAAATATAACACGCAGGCACCAGGGTACAAACGAGCCAGCAAAAGACTACACGCGGGAACTCCGGAAGATCATGAGATTTACTACGCTCACGGAAGAGAAGAAACTAGAATGGGTCTACTGAAACAGTCGAGTAGAGTTCAAAAAGTACGCTAAATGGGGGAAAATGCCGAACCCTAGCGGAATACTTACAGTTGGCAGAGGAATTCGAGGGGCTCCAGCCACAGGAACGCTCAACACAACACACACCGGAAAGCCACTGGACACAACGGCAGCAACCGAGAAATTTCGGGAGACAAACAAGTAATCAATAGAGACCCCAGGAACCCCCACAAGCACTGAACAGAGGAATAACACGATCATTCAGTATGAATAATAGATGTTCAAGGTGCAAAGAAGAGGGACACAGAGGACAGCAGTGCAACAACACGCCAAGAATATACTGCTGGATATGCGGACATGACGGAATACGAACGATCCACTGCTGTCGCCGGAAAGAAACGTCGGGAAACGCTAGAGGCCAATGGGATCAGAGCGGACACCCAGAGCAAACACCACACCAGCAACAGCAATAAACTTTAACGGCCGACGACTACTTGCGCAAGTCAATATAGGCAACACAAGAGTTCGCGGGGCCACAAGAAGTTTCATCGCCAGGAAACTAGCCAGCAGAATAGCCAGGCATGGGACGGAAAAGCAAGTAACCGAAGCCATTAGACTAGCAGACGGGACAAACAGAACGGTCACAGAGGCACTGGAAATACCAATACAACTCGGGAACAAAACAAGCACAACAACACTGCTAATCCTCGAAGAGGTAATCGGCGATCTTCTGCTGGGGATAGACTTCTTGGAACAATGCAACGCGACACTACAATGCGGAGGACTCACAGCAAAAATGAACGGAAACAAAAGAAACAAAAACAGAACCAAAAAAAGAGTCACGGCATCGGATCACTAGCGACAGACGACCTAACAGAAGCAGAGGTGCAAGAAACCCTTAAAAAAGAGTTGGAATTGATGAGTCAAGTCAAGGGAGTCAGCCATATTGCCACGCATAGGATCTTCATGAAGCACGATCGCCCAATCAAACAAAGATATTATCCTCGAAACCCAGCCATGCAAGAAATAATAAACAAACAAGTGGACGAGCTTCTGGCTCAGGATCTCATCGAACCCTCGCATTCCGCTTACAGCTCACCAGTAGTAATAGTAGAAAAGAAAAACAAAGAATGGAGACTTTTCATAGACTACAGGCAGCTGAATGAGCACTCAGAACGTGACGCATACCCGGTACCCCGTATGGACCACATACTCAACCAACTACGGGAAGCCAAATATATAAGTACACTAGACTTAAAAAGTGGCTACTGGCAAATACCGATGGATAAAGGGAGCAAACAGTACACTGCTTTCACCGTACCAGGGCGCGGGCTGTATCAGTGGAAGGTAATGCCCTTCGGACTCCACACAGCGCCAGCAACGTTCCAAAGAGCTCTGGACTCAGTCATAGGAACAGAGATGGAACCCTTCGCATTCGCATACCTTGACGATATAGTGGTCATCAGGCTTACATGGAAAAGCTACAGGAGGTAATGAAACGACTACGCAAGGCAAACCTGAAGATAAACACAGAGAAATGTCACTTCTTCAAGGAAGAGCTGAAGTACCTAGGCCATGTTGTCAGCGCAAGGGGGATACACACTGACCCGGGAAAAATAGCCGCGATCCTAGACATGCCAAGCCCACAGACAACGAAACAAGTACACAGTTTCCTGGGAGTAGCTTCGTGGTACAGAAGATTCGTTCCAAACTTCACGGAACTGGCACAACCACTGTATAACTTAGTGAAAAAAGACACAAAGTTTAAATGGAGCGAGGAGGCAGAACAGGCAACTGGCCTGCCCAGATTTTGGGAAAACGTTTCTACTCCAGACGGACGCCAGCAACTGCGGATTAGGAGCAGTCCTAACTCAAGAAGACGAAAACGGCGAGCACGTGATATAACGTACGCTCACAAAGACGGAGCAGAACTAATCAGCGACCGAAAAGGAATGCCTGGCAATCCACTGGGGCATCCAGAAGATGAGGATGTACTTAGAAGGCTACCACTTCATAGTCATCACAGACCATCAGGCGCTAAAGTGGCTTAACTCGATAGAGAGCCCATCAGGACAGATTGCCAGATGGGCGTTGGCAATGCAGCCATACTCGTTCGAGATTCGCTACCGCAGAGGAAAGCTCAACTTCGTTGCGGACGCATTGTCAAGAATGCCGGAAGAAGAAGCCCACGGAGCGGAAATTGAAGAAGACGTCTGGATTAAACGGAAAATTATAGACTTGGAAAAAAACCCCGAAACATGGCCAAATTACGCGATAATCAACGGAAAATTATATAGACATATACCGTCATGGGCTGCAGACGAGGACACACAGCCATGGAAACTATGCGTGGCTAAAAAACAACGAGAACGGGTACTACGAGAAAACCACAGCGAAGCAACAGCAGGCCACCTAGGGGTGAGAAAAACAAAACACCGCATAATGGCACAATACTACTGGCAAGGAATGCACAGAGATATACAACAGCACGTAAGAAGCTGCGAAACGTGCCAACGCTACAAAACATCGGAGCAACAAGCAGCAGGGAAAATGTTGTCAGAAATAGCGAAAGCACCCTGGGAAACCCTTTGCATAGACTTTGTGGGCCCACTAGCGAGATCCAGCCACGGTAACAACATGTTGCTAGTGATGTCCGACAGGTTTACAAAATGGGTAGAAATTGCAGCCGTCCGGAAAGCAACAACATCGTATTAAAGGTACTAAGGGAACAAGTCATATCACGATTCGGAACACCAAAAAAGATAATCTCGGACAATGGGGTGCAATTTACCAGCAACAAGTTCAAGGCACAACTACAGAAATGGGAAATTGCTCACCAACTGACAGCCCCATACACCCCTCAAGAAAACCCAGCAGAAAGGGCAAACCGGACGATTAAAACAATGATAGCACAATTCTCGGGAACAGAACACACAAGATGGGACGACTGGCTACCTGAAATATCACTGGCAATCAACAGTAGCAGATCAGAATCAACAGGATATAGTCCGGCATATCTGCTATACGGACGGGAAATGAGATTACCAGGAAGCCTGTTCGCCGAAAACACACAAGGATCAGGAATCGTGGAGGAGACAGTACATGCACGATGGGAGCGTATCATGGAAACGAGGAAACTGGCACACCAAAACATGCTAAAAGCGGCACAAGATAAAGCTAGATCAAACAACCTCCGGAAAAGGGACTGGAGACCCAAAATAGGAGACTTAAAATGGGAAAGACAGCACCCCTTGTCAAAAGCAGCAACTGGATTCGCGGCAAAGCTAGCCCAGCGTCCCAGCGTCACAAATAATAAAAAAAGAACATTCCAAAAACACATCTATCTTTTTTATTCTCCCTACACCGCACCACATTCAAAATACGCGCCAAAATCGCATACGTTCAAAACGCGCGCCCAAACGGATACGTTGGTCGCACTAATATATCGATAATCAACTACCAGGTCTGGCCACACTAACCCCACCGATACTTCGATAACCTAATACCATCGCTATATTGGGGACCCGATAACGAGTTATCGATAGCGGGATTCTCAACATCGACCGCTCTGGGCACACTCCACGGGGCCTATATAAGCAGAGGCAAGACCCCAGATGAGGCACTTGCGTTCCGACGATCTTCGAAGAAACACATCAGAAACAAGGAGAAATATCCGGGTAAGTGTTCTAGTAGATAGCCTTGATATTGGTGGTGGATCCGTAAGAGTGCGGTTTTCAAATCGGCTCTGCGACCTGGTGAGGATCACTGGCGTCCCGGTGTGGTTTCCCTGAAATCAGCCCAGACCCAGTCGTGATCACTGAGGCGGCCCGGTTTACGTAATTTAGGCCCACCTCAGTGAGTTCCCCCAGACGTCACGTTTCCGGCTTCCGACCCGGAAACGAAACGGATGTAGAAACGGCAGGTCGAAACTAACGATGCCCGGCAGCCCGAAACTAACGATGCCCTACATTCCCGAAACCCACTAGAAACCCAAGTAGATCGTTCCCAACGACCCAGAACACTACGAACCCGACGTACACGACGTACGCACGACGAAGCAGTTCCCGCACTCGGCCCATCCCGCAGCGCCAACGCGATCACTCGGCCCATCCCGCAGCGCCAACGCGATCTCATGGCTCTTCCGTAGTGTCACGTACACACCACGAAGCAGTTTATCACACACGCTTCCGCAGCATCGGACCCACGACGGCAAGCAGTTCACCACACACGCTTCCGTAGCATCGGATCAACGACGGCAAGCAGTTCATCACACATGCTTCCGTAGCATCGGACCCACGACGGCAAGCAGTTCATCGCACACACTTCCGGAACATCGGACCCACGACGGCAAGCAGTTCATCACACACGCTCCCGTAGCATCGGATCCCGACCGCAAGTAGTTCACTTCTCGGCCCTCCCGGAGCGCCAAACCGACAGCAAGCAGTCCATCCTTCGGCCCTCCCGGAGCGCCGAACCAACGAAGCAAGCAGTCTCAACTCACGTATACGTCATCACCCGACCAGACTCCATTTTTTTACAATTACTACGAAATACACGCCTACTTTATAGTTCTATCCCTCTGTGTCATTATTGGGGAAAGGAAGGTAAATCGATCTATAGAGGAAATATAAATATCTGTCGCGAACCCCGACCACGGCAAGCTATACCGCCTCCCAGAACAGGGACGTTACACATTTCAAACTTAAAAAAATTTTTACATCTTGATCTAGGGGTCCAACACTAACAGAACTGGCCATCAATTGCTGGGGAGCACACCAAGAATATTATTTTGTAAACTAGTGCAATCTATGTTTAAAAATTTATTTTTTTTAGAAATAGTCTATTGCGTATCAGTTGGAAGTGCGTTAGATTCATAAAAAGCCCTATAGAGGGGCTCATTTTTGGAATAATTTGTTCGCCGCAACTCGAGAAGATAGGGATAAAAATTCCGAAGTTGTCTAGACGGAGCCTTAAAACAAACTTTCGTAGTACTTCCAGACAGTCGATACTACCATTCACTAAATCAGAGATGAAGTAAATGGCAAGGATACTTCTACGATGCGCAAGGGATGGTAGGTGAACAAGTCTACATCGCTGGTGATAAGAAGGAACAGTGTCTGACAAACTTAGCGGCAGCAAACCGAATTTAAGGAATTGTTTCTGTAGTCGTTCTATTCTGTTTTCGTGAGTGGTAGAGAAGGGATTCCAGATAAGAGCTGCATATTCTAGTTGAGATCGGACAAATGCAAAATAAAGCGAAAGTCTCGTGTAGAGATCAGTGAATAGTAATGCGTTCCGTTTCACAAATCCAAACATGGCATAGGCTCTGGACATGATGTAATCGAAGTGTGCTAAGAACTTAAATTTCGAGTCAAACATCAATATTAGATTCAATGATTCCTGCCGCAGCTGTAAATGTTGACCATAAACATTATAGGATGTGACGAAACTGTAAACAGATTTACTGTAAGTAACATAGAAGCACTTACTTATGTTAAGAGATAGCGCATTTTGGCTAAACCTGTTGAACCGATTGTGAGTCTGTCGCTATTTTAATAGCTTTAACAATTTTTAAATCATCTGCATACAATAGACATTCTAGAGACTATAGCGTCCTCTCTTGTTTTTAGATTGGAGTCCAAGTGTCCACTAGAAAGTGATCTATCAAATACAATTTTTAGTGGTATGCATAGCACCTCTATACAATGTTTCTGAATGTTAGCCGGAATCCTATCAGAGTCTGGAGTGTAAAAAGCATCCACGTCTTCAACAGCCCTATGAATATTCTCTTCTAGTACGGTTAAGCTACCTTAATTCAATACAGGAGTGATCGCATTTAGGGAGTGAGAATCATTCCAGGCTGCTGTTGGCTCAAAATAAGCTGTAAAACAAGAGAGAACGCTATAGTCGGGTGCCCCGACCATCAGATATCCGTTGCTCAGCTAAAGGGAGTGCGTAGGAGATGGAGATATAAACTTTGATCAGCCATAACTTTTTAACGAATGGTCCGATTTCAAAAATTTCTTCTCCATTTCGATAGGTATTTATAAGCACAACAAAACTGCATTTTTACTTTTTCGAAATATTTGAATTTTTAAAATCGTATATTAGCGATTGTGGGCGTTAGAGGGGGCGTGGCATCCTTTTGAAACAAACTTGCGCTGCGTAGGAACTCCTAGAATCTGCATGCAAAATGCCAATCTTCTAGCTTTTATAGTTTCCGAAATCTCAGCGTTCATACAGACAGACAGACGGACAGACGGACATGGATATATCGACTCGGCTAGTGACCCTGATCAAGAATATATATACTTTATGGGGTCGGAAACGCTACCTTCTAGCTGTTACATACTTTTGCACGAATACAATATACCCTTTTACTCTACGAGTAACGGGTATAATAAGAGGCAAAGAGATTTGAAGTTTCTGTATTTGAAAGCGAAGATATATTCCCTAGGAACATAGCAGATGGTGAATTACAATTAAAATCAGCGCTAAGGAATACTAGGTCTAAAGTTTTATGTAAGTTATTGAATATATTATTGAGTTGTAATAAGTCCATACTGAAAATATCATCGATGCAAGGAATCTCGTGTGGTTGATGTATGTTGCTTGGCAGTGAAGAGTGATGCTGAGACAAAAAGAGAGACGACAGATTAAAGTCGCCAATCACACAAATATGTTGATTATCCTGCAGATTATTGTAGATGTCGGTAATGTTTTCCAGGTGAGCCTTGTAAAGTTTATAGGAAGCATTCGGTGGTATAATGAAGACAAAATTTGCAGAGTTTCCGATTCGCCAATTATACAGAAGGGTATATTTAATGAAAAGTCCAATTTTCAAGCAGCGAACAACAACAATAACACCACCCCCTCTATCACAGTGGGTTTTCATGCTATCTCTGTCTTTGCGGAACACATGGTACAAATTGAAGCCGAAGAATTCCTTTGAGTAAAAGTTTATGTTGAGCCAAGTTTCAACTAAAACTATAACAACAAACTCGCATTGAGATGTGGCAAGTATTCTTGCTTCTCCTTTGCATTTCAGAGATGCTTTGAGCAAATCTATCCAAGTTGAGAAGAGAAGGGCAATGTTGTTGTTGATGCAGGCATCAAGAAAATCCACACAATGCAGTCGATAAGAACTCCAGCGGACGTTGTTGCTGATTCGATTGTGATGAGCGCACAACTCAGCGGGAATATTGATGAAATGTAATGAGAGCGTCTCACCGGGGAGAATTTGACGCAAAACAGACAGCGACAGCTCCAGCTGATGTTGTTGTTGCTTTGACGGTGATGAGCGCACAACTCCGGAGAGCGCGCTTAGAGCAAGAAGCGTGATGAAAAATAATGAGAGCTTCTCTCCAGAGAGCTTTTAACGAATGTCGCGCAAAACAGAGAACGACAACTCCAGCTGATTTTGTTGTTGCTTTGAGGATGAAAAGGGCGCTTAGAGCATGAATATTGACGAAATATGATGAGAGCGCCTCTCCAGGGAGCGCTTGAGAAACGTCGTGCAAAACAGATAAGAAATTTATTACTCGGCACAGCATCGAGTTGTTCGCAACTAGGAGCTTGACCAACTATTTGCCTCTTATTCTTGTGATTTTTTGGGGGGGAACCAGGTCTGCATGGTTGGCTTGACGACGACTTGAAGAAGCTGGAGCCAATGGTTTCACTACTTTTTTACGTTGATTGAAATTTTTATTGTCAGTGTAAGAAATGGAAAATCCTTCAGAAACTTTGAGTTTAAGCCTATGTTTAGACTCATCAAGTCATGAAGTTCTATAATAACTTCATCTATTTTGGAGTGTGAGTCATTACTCATAACACAGCCATCACACTGCCAGAGTAGATTCGGCATATTTGTTAATAACACATTTACCTTTAGATTACTACCTCATACTTGGAAACTTTCCATCACGTCACAGTTTTGAAAAATCTGTGATCAAAGTTCCAAAAAAAAACCCTTCGTAGCCCAGAACGACAATTTAATGGAAATGGTACTGTAAGGATGCTTTCTCAGCCGGGGTACAAATCTCAGTCGTATTCAAGGGTCCTTTACAAGAAATTTGTAAGTCACCGAAACAACGGACTAGGGGGTTTCGTTCCACAGGTGAACGGGTAGTTTTAAGGGAGTCTTCACCGAAGGTATTTATCAGCGTCGAAGAAAACGCGGACGACGTTGGTTGTGTAGAGCTCTATTCCCTGATGGACCTTCGAGCGATGCCAAGCCTAGAGTTTATCTTGTGGGCGTCGGCGATGAAAAATCCACCGGGCTGGACCTTCGGGCGAGGCCGAGCCGAGAGGGCTATTTTGCGGGTCGCGGAGCACTGCGTTTCGCGTCGGGGCGAGAAATCCACCGGGCTGGACCTTCGGGCGAGGCCGAGCCGGGAGGGATTCTTTGCGGGCGTTGGGTAGTGAGAGGACGAGAAGATTTGACTCGATCGACCGGCCGGGACGGGTGTCCACGCGCAAGTCTAAAACTACGAAAGAGGCGAAGATACTAGGGTACCAGGTCGGACGGGACGGGTGTCCACGTAACGGGTAACGGATAAGGCGGGACGGGAGTCAACGCGCAAATCCCCAAAGCTACGGAAAAGGTGGGAAAACTAGGATAACGGATAAGGCGGGACGGGGGTCCACGCGCAAATCCCCAAAGCTACGGAAAAGGTGGGAAAACTAGGATAACGGATAAGGCGGGACGGGCGTCCACGCGCAAATCCCAAAACTACGGAAAAGGTGAGGAAAACTACTGGGCCGAATAGGAAGGGGTCCACATTCCGGTCCGGTGACACTACGGTAATGTTTTACCACGAACAGGAATGCGACTACTGTGGCGAACGGGTGGGGTGTCCGCGTTAGGCCCAAAGCAACGGTGGGAATGAGGTTAAGAAAGGATACACGTGGTCGAAATGTGCGGTTATATATTCTTTACCGTTTATTCAAATTGTCCTCACTTGAGTCCGCTACACCATTTTGAACACGAACAGGAATGCGACTACTGTGGCGAACGGGTGGGGTGTCCGCGTTAGGCCCAAAGCAACGGTGGGAATGAGGTTAAGAAAGGATACACGTGGTCGAAATGTGCGGTTATATATTCTTTACCGTTTATTCAAATTGTCCTCACTTGAGTCCGCTACACCATTTTGAACACATGTGAACCTAGTCGTACTAACCGCGACTGGTCCGTCTCCTATATCTTTGACCTTCCTTACGATCACCCGAGAAACTGTCGGAACACACGCGGTTAGAAACACGAGAACATTCGCGTCAGGCGTCTAAGCTGGCCTGTCCCGCGATCCTCTGACTGCGAAAAGAAATGCCCAGAGCACACGTCTTGCCTGTTCCGCGATCCCGAGAGAAGAGAGCGTTGCTGTGGGCCCCCACTCCCTTTCTCCTTTTCCCGCTTTCGGAATTTCTAGTATTTTCCTACTTTTAGTATCCTAGGTCGGGATTTCTAGTATGTAAGGTGTCTAAGCTAAATATCGGTTGGCGTTGGCACCCTGAAACTTGAACTTGTCTTGGCTAAATATCGGTTGGCGTTGCCACCCTGGAACTTAGTTACATTTTATTGATGTTTATTTGGCGGAATTCATGGAATTTCTCTTAAAACTAGTAACAAAACTGAATTCATGGTATTTCTCTTAAAAACTAGGATAAGGGTAATTGTGACGGACACCCTCTAGGTGGGTTCGTCACAGTCCTTTGAACCTTTAACTTCAATTGTGTCCAATCCTTAAGTTGGGCGACCTCCACTTCTTTAGCTACAATGGATTTTACTCGGTAAGTTTTGTCACTTTTTATATCTATAGTGGCCTCAAATTTTCCTTGTTGAAATTAGAGCCGTACACACACAATACATTAAAAATATCCTCTGTGGTTTCCGCTATAATTGATATTATAATTGTGACCGTTGTTGCGATTTTAATTATTATTATTATATTTGTTATGTTTCTCAGCTGTTTTTCCTTTCTGGGTTGTCTTTGCCATTTTTGCTTTTACTACGTCAGATGTTTCACCGACTATAGTATCTTGCAATTTTTGTATTATTGCATTATTTGTTGTTTCAGTTTGTACCTTGTACAATGTAGATCCTATTATTTTAGATTTTATAACCTCAACAGCTATTTCTTCGAATGAGCCTTAGTTACGTTTATTAACTTACAGCTGTTATAAATCTTTGAAGATGAAGTTTTTGCCCATTAAATTTTGGTATGGCTCTTGAAATGACTTTTATGTATGCCCGTTAGGCAGCTACGTCCGACATTACACTTGTTATATAATTTGTCTTCTTTTTCTTCTTCTATTTCTTCTTCCTGTGTCGATAAAGTTATAACCGCGGTAATGTTAGATCGTGTAGATCTCTTTCTTTAATGTCAATCTTTTCGATTGATTCTGAATCTTCTTCTTCAGCTGATTCTATTTCTACTTGATCTGGTAATTCTTGTTCTGCCTTAGGATATATTGTCAAATGGGTATTTAGGATTGTCGATATAGAGTAAAAGGGTATATTGTATTCGTGCAAAAGTATGTAACAGCTAGGAGGAAGCGTTTCCGACCCCATAAAGTATATACATTCTTGATCAGGATCACTAGCCGAGTCGATCTAGCCATGTCTGTCTGTCTGTCCGTCTTTCTGTCTGTATGTCTGTCTGTCTGTCTGTATGAACGCTGAGATTTCAGACACTATAAAAGCTAGAAGATTGGCATCTTGGCATGCAGATTCTAGGAGTTATATATATACGACTATAACAATTTAAATAATTCAAAAAATGAAAAATTCAGTTTTATTGTGTTTATCAATACCTATCGAAATGTAGAAGAAATGTTTTAAGTCGAACCATTCCACTATGGGGAAAAAGTCGATTTTTTTTGGCATAAACTATAGTTTTATAGATAAAATTTTTTATATATACTATTAAGATAAAGGTGTAATTTCGGTTTTTGTTACTTTTTGAATCGGACCATTGCCTTCATCCACCGCCCACGCCGCATAAATAAATTATGTGGCAGGGATTTTAAAAAATGTTTATTTGTATTCGTAAGGCGGTAAAATAATTTCGGGTTTCTTTATTTTTTTAATTTTGTCAAAAAAAAAATGTTTACCATATACAAGAAAAGTGAAATATTATCTATGAGCAGATACTAATTTTAGCTTTAACGATGGTGCTGCCTCTTTATATTTGAGCCTTTTGCAGCCAGGTATATCATAAATTATTTGTTCTTTCTATTTTCAAGCTTGATGCAAGCCACATATAATGTTTTTTTATTTTGAAAATTTTTTTTTATAAGTTTTTAAGTTGCTGGACAAAAGTAAGTTTTTAGAAGAAACGTGCAAAAAGTTGCAAAAATGATTAGTTTTGCGATATTAAGGATACATTTGGTAATAACTTTGCGTTTTTACCTTTTTGCACCTTTTTGCCATTTATAAGTTATACACCACGGAACACAAAGAAACTTGTTAGTATTAAGCTAAATGGATACACATATATGAAACAGTTCACAGTTGGACAACAAGCCATAATAATCAAAACATGTAATCTAAGATACATTTATAAATACCTTTGCTACGATTTGCCATAATCAGAAATAATAAATCAATTTGTTGCTCCACAAAACAAGCACTGAAAGTTTGCAAAGATTTTTTACTAATTTACACACACAACAAAGTCAATCGAACAGCTAACTTTGTTCGTTTATCAACACTATAGTGTTGTTGGTAAAAAATCTTAGATAACGGTTCTTGGCTAATTAGGGTATGTAAATGCAAAAAATATATTTTATTTTTAAAAATAATTTGTAAAATAAGTTGATTTTATGCCAAACAAATTGATTTTTTTCCCATAGTGCATTCGTTAAAAAGTTATGCCTGATCAAAGTTTTTTATCTCCATCTCCCTCGCACTCCCTTTAGCTGAGTAACGGGTATCTGATAGTCGGGGCACCCGTTCTCTCTTGTTTTGACTGTTATCAAATTTGAACGTAACTTGATCAATAATTTCGATATTTTTGACCATTTCGATTTATTTATTGTCTTTCTGCTTTCATGCACTAATATTCTTGCCTCGTTAAAAGATTCGACAAGTATTTTTGCGTGTTTTTCTATAGTCTCTCTGTTCGCGCACTTTGCGCTTTTTTATGAAATTTGTTGAATAGTGTAAGGCGGGAGCGGGAGCGCAATACAGTTTTAATCGCTCTCGCGAATTCGCCCCGTCTCTCGCCCCCTTCGTTAAGTTAGGTTTAAGCGCTTTTATACTGAAATTGAAGAGTTAGTTGTTTTCTGAACTTCATTGCGCAAACTCCCTTTCGTCGTCGAAACAAACGTTTAATTTTTCCTGCAATCACAAGTTTTTCGCGTAGTTAATACAAAATAGTATTAAATTTCCATTGTGACGCCGACGTGATCAGCAGTGGAACTCGAATTACTATTTTTTTGGTGAAACAAACAAATTAAAAATCAAACAAATCTCGCCGTCCCTTTTTTAAAACAATAATGTGATCTGTTGCTGCCGCTTTAATTCGACGCTGCTGCCGCCAATTTAATTTGTTGAAAGTTTGGAAGCTGCAGTGATCTGTTGCTGCCGATTTAATTCGTCGTTGCTGCCGCCAATTTAATTTGTTGTTCGTTATTAATGTTGCTCAACATGACCAACGTTCGTACTCTATGTTGCTCAACATGGCCAACGACCAACAAATCAAGCAGTACTACAGTTTGGTAACAGTACCAGGCGTCCAGTTGCACCCACGGCAGATAATAAGTGCTGATCAGCATATTCTACATAGTCAATGTCAACGGTTGACTCAATGTGTCGCTGACCCGCCAAGCAGTCAGCACATTCTGCAGTGTCATTCTGCACCATAATCAAAACATACTGACCTACTCCAGAATACAACCCATTCCAATAGTCTTTACATTTGACTTCCGTGTTATCCAAGTAGTATATAAGCTCGTACCAACTTCAGAATAAATCAGTTATCATCTCACCTTATAACTCCGTGGTTCTACTTTCTAACCTCCGGGAAGGGACCTCGTAACATATATTGGTCCACAAGTCACGCTTAGGATCAAACATTGGTGACCCCGACGTGATCCTTGCATATTCAAGGATCACACTCACAAGGAATCTCCAACTGATTCCTTTGAACCACGCTTAAAAGTCCTCCAGTTCAGGCACCTCACTAAAAGTCCTCCAGTTCAGGCACAACACAAAAAGTCCTCAAGGTCAGGCACTTAACTAAAAGTCCTCCAGTTCAGGCACCTCACTAAAAGTCCTCCAGTTCAGGCACAACACTAAAGTCCTCCAGATCAGGCACCGTACTAAAGTCCTCTAGATAAGGCACATCACCAAAAGTCCTCCAGTTGAGGCATACCGCTACAAAGCCCTCCAGATAAGGCACCCCGCTACGAAGCCCTTCCAAGTAAGGCACACCGATAGAATTCAGTAGGACCGAAAAATTACTGGCACTACAATTCCCTTCAAAAGAAGGCACACCGCTAGAATTCACCGCCGAGCAATACCGAAAAATTACTGGTGCTACAAAGCCCTTCCAAGTAAGGCACGATGTTACCAAGCTCTTCCGAGTAAGGAACACCGCTACCAAATCCTTCCGAGTAAGGCACACCGCTAGAATTCAGTAGCACCGAAAGGTTACTGGTGCTACATATTCCCTTCTGAGCAAGGCCTTTAAATACAGGGGCTGTAATTCGTCTCCGAGCAAGGCCTGTAGATTCAGGGGCTCGAATTCTCTTCAAGCAAGACCGGGAGATACAACTCCAGGCAAGGCCTACAAAAAGAGGCACACTGAACAGACTCCAATTAATATTAGTTGAGAGACACTCGTATGCCATAAGGATGCCGAATTCATTCATGATGGAAACAAGTCTAGCCAGAACAGAACGAATCGGCGACTTACTAGATGATCAACATGAACTGCAAAGACAGATACAGCAGCTCATTAAAAATTACGGAAAGGACTCTTCCGAACGAAAGCTTCGCGAAGGATACTATCCCAAGCGACTAGACCAATTGAAGGAGCTTTGGCAACAGTTCAGCGATCTGGACATCGAAGTCAGAGAATCGGCATTACCCACAGAACCAGAATATCTAACACGATATGACACAGTAAAAGAATTAGTAGAAAAGTACCAAAAGATATTTGGTGATAATGTTCCGTCAGGCAGCGTCCCACAAAAGATGCCTAGACGTGTACGAGATGACTTTAAATCCTTGAAACCATTACCGACGGACTTAGACTCGTCAATAAGCAACGCTATTCGACTATTACAATTACGATGTAACGAAATGGAATCGTCCCTAAACCTAGCATCCCAAGCAACTATCATCACACCCGCACTACAGCGCCACCTCGATGCGCAATGGGCATTGATGAGACAGGCTCATGATGTGATACAAGTAATACCAGGCGCTACAGACATCGCCACTACAGAATTGTGTAAATTCCAATCACTGTATGAAGAATACGAGAAGACGCTGTTACACGAAAATGACTCACCACTAAAGCTGACATTATCCCAACCACCAGTCAGCATACCTGAGTTTTCTGGAGAATACCTACAATGGCCACAATTCCACGACCTCTTCATAGAATTAGTTCACAATCAACCGTACCCTCCTACACAAAAGCTACATCTGCTGCAAAGTGCACTTAAGGGAGAAGCAAGAAACATACTGACAGATACAGCTTTTTCCCAAGGCGGATATGAAGACACTTGGCAACGATTAAAGACAAGATATCAAAACGGAAAAATATTAATCTTCACCGCTATCTCACAAATAGTAGATTACGCTCCCATCAACGGGTCAGCCTTGCAACTCCGGTCCCTTCATGACGCAGTCCAAAAATCGCTAAGTACACTCAAAAGTCTAGAAATCGATACACAGACGTGGGATCCAATTTTGGGATTCCTAATACGAAGAAAGCTCGATCACGAGACACTAGCAGCATTAGAGAACGCCGCCGACGCACCCACAGAAGTGCCCACTCTACCAAGCGTTCTAAGTTTCTTGGAACGAAGATCGTGCATGCTGGAAATATTGGATGAACAACCAAGTGGAAGACAGCCAATGTTCGCAACCAACTCAACCACTTCTTACTGCAAAATTTGCAATCAGGGATCACACGATCCTATCGGCTGCAATCTATTTAAAAGAATGAACCCAGGCGAACGTCTTAATGCTATTCACCAAATCAGAGGATGTTTAAATTGTCTATCGGGACATCACAAAATATCCGGGTGCCAATCAAACCGAAATTGCCAATACTGCGGACAACGGCATCATTCAATGCTACATAAGGATCCGACAAGGAATCCAGTGTGCGGTGCAGTAACAATAACAGGCTGCGACAATCCTAAGGGACTTGTTCTACTGGCGACCGCCAAGGTAAGACTACAGGGGCAACCCGGGTCCCTACAAACATGTCGCGCCGTATTAGATGCTGGATCACAAGTGAATCTGATCTCAAGGAGGATGGCAGAACTGCTATCACTTAAAGAATCGACGTCAACGATGGAAATATCAGGAATCGGTGGGAGAACAGTAAAGGCAACTAGGGCAATGTTAAAACTCTCGTCGTGCACTTCGGACTTCGAAACTCTCGTAGAAGTACATATTGTTCCCAACGTCATGCCAAATCAACCGTCAGTACATATTACAAATGATCTTAGAATACCTGAAAAACTGCCGTTAGCAGATCCTGACTTCCGGCAACCGGGACCCATTGACCTAATATTGGGAGCTGAACTGTATCCCTGCTTGATCACCGGAGGCTTGCTTAGACTCATGTCTGGTAAGGCTCTAGCGCAACCCACAAGCCTTGGTTATGTAATCACAGGTCTTCTCGAGACAGAAACCTCTTGTGATGCAGAAATAAAACCGGGTTTAGAAGAAGGCGTAGACATTGATGCAGGACCTAATCCGGCTTTTGAGGAACCAAAAGAGGAAGATCCGATGGATAACCTCCAACTTGAAGAGCTTTTTACAAATAATCAATCTTTCGAAATAACAAAGGATAGCGAACGAATAAATAGGAACGTTCTTGATGAAGAAAGGATTCATTTAACGAAGTCAGCATTGATGGATCATGACATAATAGTGCCGGAAGGTACTTATAACCAATTAGGAACCATCGAAATTGATTCATCCGACCAAGAACCAACGCCTAGACCGAATAAGTCCGTGCAGTTAGCGGAAAACCATACAGCAAGAGAATTACTTAGAAAATTCAGCTCAACTTCTCAACAACTTCGAAACTACAAGAATTCTGAACTGGTGATGAAATTTCTAAACTTAACCAAGAAACACTTAAGGTTTGTTGCAGGAATTCCACATTCTATAGACAATCCATGTGATCACTTTCTACGAGGGCACAACTTCAGTCCCCACAGCAGTGCTATAATATTTGTACCAAAGACGATCGTCCAGCAGCAACAAGAAGACATGGAGGACGATAATCAGAAGCTTGAACCTCGACAGCAGAAGGAAGGATCTCACGTATTAATTAATTTGGTAGCTGCGTACTATACAACTCGGTCAAGAGGTGACCGACATCACGCCTTAATTGAGGGTACCCCTCAATGGGGGGGGGGGGGAGAATGTTCGTTATCAATGTTGCTCAACATGACCAACGTTCGTACTCTATGTTGCTCAACATGACCAACGACCAACAAATCAAGCAGTACTACAGTTTGGTAACAGTACCAGGCGTCCAGTTGCACCCACGGCAGATAATAAGTGCTGATCAGCATATTCTACATAGTCAATGTCAACGGTTGACTCGATGTCTCGCTGACCCGCCAAGCAGTCAGCACATTCTGCAGTGTCAGCCGACCCAACTACGCTAACTGCTACCATAATCAAAACATACTGACCTACTCCAGAATACAACCCATTCCAATAGTCTTTACATTTGACTTCCGTGTTATCCAAGTAGTATATAAGCTCGTAACATCTTCAGAATAAATCAGTTATCATCTCATCTGATAACTCCGTGGTTCTACTTTCTAACCTCCGGGAAGGAACCTCGTTACATATATTGGTCCACAAGCCACGCTTAGGATCAAACAATGAAGTTTTTGCCCATTAAATTTTGGTATGGCGCTTGAAATGACTTTTATGTATGCCCGTTAGGCAGCTACGTCCGACATTACACTTGTTATATAATTTGTCTTCTTTTTCTTCTTCTATTTCTTCCTCCTGTGTCGATAAAGTTATAACCGCGGTAATGTTAGATCGTGTAGATCTCTTTCTTTAATGTCAATCTTTTCGATTGATTCTGAATCTTCTTCTTCAGCTGATTCTATTTCTACTTGATCTGGTAATTCTTGTTCTGCCTTAGGATATATTGTCAAAGGGGTATTTAGGATTGTCGATATAGAGTAAAAGGGTATATTGTATTCGTGCAAAAGTATGTAACAGCTAGGAGGAAGCGTTTCCGACCCCATAAAGTATATACATTCTTGATCAGGATCACTAGCCGAGTCGATCTAGCCATGTCTGTCTGTCTGTCCGTCTTTCTGTCTGTATGTCTGTCTGTCTGTCTGTATGAACGCTGAGATTTCAGACACTATAAAAGCTAGAAGATTGGCATGCAGATTCTAGGAGTTATATATATACGACTATAACAATTTAAATAATTCAAAAAATGAAAAATTCAGTTTTATT
>JBAMCJ010001425.1:0-19505 GCA_037075205.1 Drosophila prostipennis
ACCGCTGGTCCCTTGATGTTTGCCCCAACGACGTGCGCCCAATTTAAATTTGCTTGTATATGTCATGTGGAGCGAGCGCCTTGTTTATATGAGTTGGCATAAGGATTGACTCTTGCTGGGAAAAATACCCTCGGCAAGATTAACTGGCAGCCACGTCTTTCGATTTAAATTGAAAACTTTTCCCTTAAAGCCATCGTCAACTATTGTAAAAATTGAATAAAACAATTTAGCAAGTCGATTAGCTTTTAAATTAAAATTTTTAATTTATTTACTCTTTAAAATAAAAGGAAAATAATCAAGTATGTCAATCAATTTAATTAAATGAAATATTTTAGTCAAACGTACCTACTTTACATATTTATTAAAGTTCTCAAGTGAAGGGCATCTAGCATTCGCTTTGACCACGACGATTTCAACCTTGTTTTTATGTATTTGCCTTTTGATTTGTTTGCGGATGCAGGTTGCGTCCTGTGCCAAGGGCGTTCCATCTTGTCGGGGGTTGGGAGCTGGATTTGAAATTTGTGTAAATTGAATTTATTGAAGTCTAATAGTCCCACGTGTGCGCGCATATCTGCTGGCAGTGCCAGACTTTCCTGACAGCCCGTCAATATATCGATATATGTGTGTATGTGCATGCAGGTTCCGAGCGGTGAAGACGTTTGATGTCAAAATTGCTGCAAGGCGTTATTCCTCCAACGCCAGCGTTAGGGGATGGTGGTATTTATAGTCTACTTAAAGGATTCCCCCACAAAGCAATTTCGAGTGGCGGGGCGCTCTTAGCCCGGCCGTAAGTTCGTAAGTTCGGATTTCGATGACGGGATTCTGGGAGCACGTCAAGCGAAGACAAACAATTTAACTGAACGCTGAAAAGGGGTGATTGCGTATGGGATGTGCTGGGGATGGGATTGGCATTGGTGTGCGGTGGTATGTGTCCTCTTTTCAGCGACGGGTGTTTGTCGACTGGCGCCGCCGCAACCACAAATGCAAAAACACCGACAAAAGCGGCTGCTGCCACAGCTACAACAACCAGCGACAACCGACGACCGACGACGACTTCATTTCAAATAATTTACATTTTGCGGAATTTACGCTGAAATTTTAATTGGAATTTACTTTGCGACTTTTTCGTGGGCGAGCTGCGAGCTGCGTAGCGCTAATTTATGCCTGGGAAAACTTTTGCCTCGTCTTCCGCTTGTTGACAAGCCAAATTTGTCATGCATTTAATGGCTTAGACAGCCCGCGCTGTCACGCCAATATTGAGCCGCTTGTAGTACAAGCTCAATGAGACAGCACGGCGTATGCGTAACATTTTCATCAAGCCGGAGCAACAGTTGTGGGGAAAATCTAAGCTACAGCTTTTCTTCTTTCTTTCTTTAACTGCCATAAATTTAAGTACTTTGTGATACGATTAAATTCAAATGGGGTTCGGGATTTTCGACAAAAAAGCAATTTTTATAGTTTTTTAGTCATAATTTGCTCAAATCAAGACCCACATCTAAAAGGCCGACTGTTTTGAGCAGCCAATAACCTAAATAAACAATTGTCATCACATTCCGGACAATTTATTTTTTCACCAAATTTGGCAATTTTTGTAAGGGGTAACATGATAATTTTTTGGCAAAAATCGCAAAAAATAAAAAGTTTTAGGATGTAATGCCAATTGATTGGGAATTAAATTACGGAATCAACAAGGTAAGACATTCCGCATTCGGACCTTATTTGGCGCCATATCGGCTAAAACCCGGATTTCGTGCCGGAAAACAGGAATTGGAGTTTTAGACCAAAATTTATTTTTTATGGTTTTTCAATTGTAATTTTGAATCAGTAAAAACTAAATATTTTAAGTAGGTAACAGCCTAAACTAACCTAATAACTATTATTCTCAAGACAAATTAGTTTATAATACTTTTCAAATTTTATTTTTTTATTTTTTAATGTTTTATAAAAAATGTGAGTTTATCTTATTCATTTACACAAAGAAAAAAAATGTAAAAATAGCATTCTAAATAAATTCTAGAGACGCTGATTATGAAAATAATTCGAAATAGGAAATTTTTGTAGTTACTAGTTTGAGAGTATAATTTAAAAATGTATCTAAATAGCTCTGCTAAAACAGTGACATTTTCCCATTTATTCAGTAGCATCTCTCGTCTGCTGCAGCAACAGCTCTGTAAAGCTGTAACCCATTAACACACATTACAGGCCGTTTGGCCGAGCAGTTAACAGCTGGCTAACAGTAACAGCCGAGCGGATTTCGCTTTCGAGCGCTTGAGTGGGTGAGCGGGCGAATGGGCGACTGAATTCGAATTGAGCGACTGAGCGGCGGCCCACTTTGAGTGCAACATGCGCGCTGCCGACGCCTCGGTCTCGGCCGGCTCTCTGCGGCAGCGGACGGAAGCGGCGGCTGAGGAGCTCCGTGGGTACTCGCAGTCGCAGTCGCAGTCGCAGTATTGGGGCACATTCCGAGCTGGGAACGCAGCCTGTAAGTGTGTAAGTGTGTCAGTGTGTCCGTACGTATCCGTGAGCTTCCGAGTTTTCAACTTTCCGAGCTTCGTGCGCCGCTCAGGGAAATTCGGCAGTTCATTCGTCTGTCAGCCAGCCGCAGTCGCAGTTCGCAGTTCGCTGTTCGCAGTCCGCTCGCCATTTTGGCCCGTTCAAAATATTCGTAAGGCCGCTGGCATTCGCAGTCGCAGTCGCATGCTGAGAGGAAATAGGCGCGCTACGGATTTCGATTACGATTTTGTTTCTGTTTCTGGTTCGGATTCTTAGAGAAGAGGTCCCAAAAAAAAGAAGAGAGGGGGTAGATGGTAACAGCAGAGTCAGCAGCAGCAGAAGCAGCAGCAGCGGCGAATTAATGATTATAGCTGGAGATTACAAGCGCATTGATTGCTGCCAACGGTACGGATGAATTTCGGTTAAATGTCGCGCGCGCGTGCCATTGCGTATACGCAGCGTTGGCCGTCGCTTTTCTGTGACATTGTGCGAGCGCACTTCCGCTGGGCCGCCAAATGCATTTTGCAGTTAATTTAAGAAAAATATATATCTCTTGTGCGAAAATCAAATTAAAACAAAAAGTGAGCAGCCTTCGCGGAAAATATATGTATATATAATCGGGAAAATATTATTGCATCTGCTCTTGTCTCTTTGCCCTTGTGCTTTTCCGCTTTGCTTGTCGTCGTTTCAGTTTTTCGGTTTCATTTCTGTGATTATTTTGTGCAATTAATAAAACGTTGTCGCGCAAATATATAATATGTATATGCAAAAAAGAAACAAAATGCCACCCGCCGCACGTTCGTTTAGTTTTACATGCCAAAATGGCCAAAGGAGAAATATATGCGAGTAAAAACACGCTTAGCGAAACGCAGTGAAAAATGCACAAACCCTAATCGCAATCACCAGAGTTATTTGTTATGTGCCCAGTGCCAATGCAAAATGCAACAATCGAGAGTCCAACGCTGGGCGGAGCAGTATAGAACCAGAAGCAATCGCCACCGCGACGATGGCGATAACATAAATAAGAACTGCCAAAGCGAATCACCGACGGCAGAGCCACTCATCAGGCCCGAGAACGTTGTCTATAAGCCAAGTCCCAAAGCCGAACACACACTTGTAATGCCAAGTGCCCCGGGCACTGCAATCAAAGTGGCCGAAAGAGGGGGTGAGGGGTAGTAAAATACACATAAAAAAATATCATAAACGATGATCGATGGTCTATTAGCATCTTGAAGGAAAACTCGATCTAAGTGGGTGCCAATGCTTAGAATTAATAACCAATTTGTATGGTTTAAGATATAGGAGTACATAAAGTCAGTCTATTTATCAAATCAAATTCCTATTTTGAAACCAAGAACTCTTTACAATTATGATCAAAAACTTTATAAATGATCTTAAAAAAATTAAAATTTAAAACATTAATATTTTTATTATCAAAGCCTAACACCGGAACACCATTAATGTGTATTTTATTTTAAAATGTTTATAATGATGTTATAACAACCCAGCCGTTGTATACGGAAATCTATGGGTACACCTATCGTTGGTTCGAATCTCACTTTTGCATTTAAATTATTGTTAAAATATTTTGAACGCCACACGATTACAGTAAAATTCTATACCAATAATATCAATTCCCCTGTGAGTGGGCAAGTGTGTCACTCACAACAATATTCGCTCACAAGGGACTTTCGCAACAAACGCAAGAAATTCCCCGATCGCACATAAAAGTTCATATGGTCCCTGAATCCCAATTCCATGCGAATAATTGTTTTTCAATGCGAAATTATATTTTTTATGGCACATATGTATAATACTTTAGCTAGCGAATAATCTGTAGAAATGTATATTTTTTAGTGTACACCAAACGGAAGTGTTGATATTGCCGCTGCTCAGTCGCAGTCGCAGCTCAGTCGCAATTCAGTCGGTATAGAAATTGTCATCTCATAACGACTTAAGCTGCTCGGCACGCAACATGACCGGGCTGAGCAGCATAGTCAGCATTTCTGCACCTCCCAGAATCCAGCTCACCCGCTTTCCCACCCGCTTTTCCACCCACTTTTCCAACCCACTGCCAATGCCCCCTGGGGTCACACACACACACACTTAAAGCCACAACAAACGCATCCACAGAATCTTGAATCTTGGAGGGCGACGATGATGATGATGACAATGGGCGGATGATGGCAAAGTCATTTCTTTAAAGGCAGTGCCTCTCTCTCGGTCGTTCTGTGTGCACTGAGTGATTTTGTTTGCCAGTGCCTTCTATTTATTTTCTATTTATTCGATTTGCATTTCCACTCTTCGGAGCCGAAACTCTCCAGATTTCAAATGCAAATTCAGTTCCCCCTAAGCCATTTCGAATATCTTCTGTGTGTTTTGTTTGGCTGTTGACTTGGCTTTCAGGCTCTTGGCAGCTCTTCGGCGATGGGAATCTGCGATTGCCGTCCATTTACTAAATGGTGAGTATCAGACTAAATAATATTTGATATTAATTAACAATCTAGTATTTGTCTTATTTCGAGTGTATACTGTCTGGCGACATTTACCCCATAGCTTTGCTGTATGCCAGACAAAACGGACCCAGTGTTTGCACAATAATCTCGCAATCAGCTTATACGTAAACCAATCTACAGCTTCCATAAATTAAATACAGTACGCTCCACTGATAAAAGACAGTTTGAGCTCAGCGAGCGTTAAGATTTAAGCTGATTGAGTAAGGCAATTTTACGAGTCGGGTTAGCTTATAAGAGGGTTATTATCTTTCAATTGGATTAATTGTGGAGTAGAGTCATTAGCAGTGTTGAAGGTGATACCATATCTTTAATTATACTTTACATGTGGCAATCATCTTTATCTCGCATTAAATATATGAATTTATCTAAGTTTACCAACCATTCGATTTTAAGAACTATTGCATTTAGGTAACATTAATAGATATTTCTAAAATAATATCAGGAGACCTTATAAAACAATATATTCCAAGTGTAACTTGATAATAGAATTGATTTGTCCGATTCAACATTTCTATATAATCAGTAGTTCGCTTATCAGAAACATTTTTTCTCAGAGGGTCAAATGGAACACGATTTAATGAGTACTACAAAAGTAATAAGAAATAATGCGAATTGCAGCAATCATTATAACGCCAAAACAAAACTGCTATCACTGCGAGTTAAGACCCAAAATGCGTTTTCAACTTCAATGGCCAAAAACGGAAGTGCAAAATGGCGGGCCAAAGTGCGTCAAATGCAGGCTTTAATGCGATTGTATTTTGGCCGACGGCCCCCGTTGAAAATGCAATTTAAATGAGATTACACTTTGGCGAGCGGCCACGCCTAGTTTTGCGGTGGAGGGCGGGCGCTGGGAGGTGGGCTGGCTCATTAATTATGATACTTTGAGCTTCGAGTGGCGAAGCTGGCTTGCGGCATGTATCGGAAATACACGTTAAATCGGCAAATAACCGCAGGCCCATCGAACGTATATATATAACACCCAACTACCCTCCCAATGCGCTTATACTTAATGACACAGGCGATGACAAAGCGAGACGACAGGTGTTTAAAGTTTTTCCCCAAAACGCAACTCCTCGGGGGAAATGTGGAGATGCTGTGCTATGTCTTTGCCCGCCAGCGAATCTGGGGCGTTGTCGGCATTTTCTTGCTCAATCAACTTCAATCAAGCAGGAATTTTCAATGTAATTTGTGGTTTCAAAAGCGCTGCCACGCCGAAGATGTTCTCGTGGCTGTGTCAAAGGCAGCCATTGAGTGTGTAGAAAGGCAGAAAATTATCGACAAGGCCCACAGCATTCGCATACACCTACAAATGGGAGGGGTAAATAGTCGATCGCCTCGACTAAGCGATACCTAGTAGTCACTGGGAAAAATATAACGAGCTTAAGTATGGTATACACAAAAAAAAACTTGGTAAAATCAACTGTTATATCTGTCAAACAGTCCCCAACCACAAAGAATTGTCAATTCTACTAAGTAAATAGTTACTTTCATAACAACAAATACGCACAATTATGTATATCCTTGACAAAATTGACAATTTTTTGTGGTTGGGGACTGTTTGACAACTTTTTTTTTGTGTGTACACTGTACACATCTTTGAGAATTTGCGTTATTCAAGAATAATTATGCATAAACACCAAAAAAATCATTTTATTTGTCACTTTATTTATACGGACTTTATCGAATTTCTTATTTTAGGATAAGTTTAGTAAAGTATTTATTGAACTCAAGAACTTATTTTGCCGAAAACTTGCTTTATAAAAATTAACCCATACTTATATTTTGGGGAACTTCAAATCCATATACCCTTAAGTTCCACAAGTAAGGGGTACGAAAAACTGCCGCACCAATACGCACACAAAGAGCAATGAAAGTTGGCGCCGTGGAACAAATGAAGCAGTGTGAAAATCTTGTGTTGGGACCGCTCTCCTTCCGCTTGATTTGATGGCCTCTGGGCGGCTTCTCGTTTTCCCAACTTCGAGCTACAACGGAACAGCAAGGCAGCTGAAAGGCAGAAACAAAGGGCCGCTGAAGAAGGAAGGAAGGAAGGAAATGCCCGCCGTCTGTCCGCTTGATTAGAAAAGCTGCAAGCGATAAGAAGGCGCTGAAAGAAGAGCGAAAAATAAAAAATGAAATAGAATTCTAATTGAATTTTATATACACAGATTCTAGCTCTCCCTCGGCCATTTTCCCTTTTTAATTCGCACTTGGACTGGCACTGAACTGGACTAAAATGGCCTGCACTGCTCTGCCCGCAGCCAAGTGTCCGTTTGATGTCCTTCCCTTGTCGCCGGGTCCTGATTTATTGGCCTGCAGAGGCGAAGGAGCTGCGCTTTTGGGGCTCCGACTTGTCCAGCGTTTTTAATTGCCTGTCAGCCGTCGTCCGCCAGCCTGTTCTGCATATCGGAAAGCAGAGTTAAAGAATTAAAACTCCGTCCAAACGGCCCCTTAAACAGACACTTTGGCACAGTGTGTGAAAAACATGGAAGGCATTTGGTTAGAAAATGTCCGAACTTGGCAGAGAAAATTGTGTGCTTGTAACAACTATGCGCAGCAGAAAGCAGTCAGCCACATAAGTATGTGCACAGAAAAAAAAAATGATATTAAATTGCACCAAAATCAACATTATTTCATGTTAATTTCCAGCCGATATGATTTAATGCAGCACCAACATTTCGAAAATACCGATTTGATATTTTCGAGAATATCAAGCATATATTTTTATACCCTTGCAGAGGGTATTATGATTTCAGTCAGAAGTTTGCAACGCAGTGAAGGAGACGTTTCCGACCCTATAAAGTATATATATTCTTGATCAGCATCACTAGACGAGTCGATCTAGCCATGTCCGTCTGTCCGTCTGTCCGTCTGTCCGTCCGTCTGTCCGTCCGTCTGTTTCTACGCAAACTAGTCCCTCAGTTTTAAAGCTATCGGGCTAAAACTTTCCCAAAAGTCTTATATCTATTGCAGGTAGTATATAAGTCGGAACGAGCCGGATCGGACAACTATATCATATAGCTCCCATAGGAATAATCGGAGGAAAAAATGTAAAAAAAAATTATCTTTGGTGTTTTTGAACCTAGAACCTCCTACTTTTGGAAATGCCATTTTTGATCTAATTCTGAATTTCGAATAAAATTTTTTTAAAATCGGACGACTATATCATATAGCTGCCATAGGAACGATCGAAAAATTAATGGGAATATAATAGGAAATAATTATTGCTTCGTTGACTTTTATTGTATTCTCTTCTACTCTGGGTATGAGTCTTTTTAAATGTTTTCGAATTTCGATTTTAATTATAATATCGAACTACTATTATATAGTGCCATAGAACGATCGGAAAATTTGTGATTAATAGGAATTATTGCAAGGGTATATAAGCTTGGTGGCCGAAGCTAGCTTCCTTTCTTGTTTTTTATAAATTCGATCTTATAATAGATTATTTGAAACTGACTTTGAACTTCTTTGTCATCCAACTGGTATTTTCCATATAAATTTTTGTATCCAACTTTTTTCATTTAATTTTTGTCATCAAAATTTATTATTCGTGTATATAGTACCCTCCCAGTAAAACAAAATTATTATTTATTTAAAACAATTTATTCTAATCATTTCACATTTTTTGGATAGGTATAATATGTATAGATGGGCCACATTCTGAAAAGAATAATAATTATATTTTGAATAATTTATATCAAATCATTTCTTTAATAAACTTCTTAAGTTGTTCATCATTGCATGAAAGGGACTGCCCTGTGCGTCATCCAGAAGCGGTCGTTGCGGTCCAAATCGCAGGCCTTCGGCTTCTTGAGGGCTCCTAAGGGAAACAAGTATTAATATGGTTCAAAGGTCAGGGTGTATGAGTCATTCAACTTGCCCGCACTGGCGACTCATCTCCACTTAGACCAGGTTCAGTCCCAGGTCAGGACATCGTGCACCAGCGGCCGATACGACAAGGCGCATCCCAGAGGTTCTCGCGCAGCTTCTTCTCCAGCTTGCTGACACCGGCTGATGGGCACATTGCCCAGGGTCACAAACAGAGCGAATAGCGAGTCCACATTGGAGTCCGCGCTTCCATCTCCTCGTCGCGGGTGTTGGCCCGATTGATGGCGTAGTAGGAGAGCTGCTCGCTCTGCTGGTGCTTCAGGACGAAGAAGTCATCCTCCAGGTGTGAAGTTCACATACTGATGTACACCCGCTGGATATTTGCCCCGCGCAGGGCGGCGGCGGCAGATTTCGATTTTGTGCGCATAATGGAAGCCAGGAAGTTAAGTCAAGGAGAAGTCTGATCTTCAGATTTGGTCGGTGGGCAGGCAAAAGTATATGGCCGGAATCGCGATCGGAGTGGAGTTGCCTGTTGGATGGGATATGGGTTTATAAACTAGATTGGAGGATTCAGTGGATCTTACACATGCAGGGTAACGCCAATTCGCGCAGTCCTTGATGGAATTATGGGCGATTTATGTCCTGGCCAACGCTCGGGGGCCAAGGCCTTCGGCTGCTGCGAGTTCTAATTGAGCATTTGCTTAATGGCATCTGGAATTGGATGGGCAGAAAAACCCATTAATTAAGCTGTCCCCACACACATTCAGAACCGAAATTCTTTAATTGTGTGTCTGACGGCAAAGTTAAAATCACCACCACTTTGTAATGTTTCGACTTAGACTCAATAAGAAAACCATTAATTAATTTTATAATAAACTCACCTTATTCTCGATTTTAACGTGCAGAGTTCCAGGTGGTCGAGTTAGTGCGTCTACACACAGTGTTGTAAACCACTCGACAATCGAAACGAAAGGATAGGAATAATATAAAATCGATTTTTTTTTTTTCTTTTATTCAAAAATTAATATAAATAAGATAAAACCAATATATCTTTAGATCGATATGACAAAACTTGATCCTAAAAAAAAGTCAAATTAACCAACAAATTTCAATTTGATATTTTGTCATTTTTTTTTCTGTGTGGAATGGAATCTAAAATGATAGACTTGTACAGAATCTGGAATACCCTTCAAGAAAAGAAAATCTATTTAATTTTAAAGCGAAAGCTTTGTATACATTTTCTTCTAGCATTATTTATTGAGCAGTTTTAAAATTGTTCGTTTTCTTTCATTGAATATCCTATGCAGGGGTGTAAAAATAAATAAATATATTTATACCTGCGGTGAGACCTACACATTTTGAAGTGCTCGACACGAAGGCAACCGCAACAACCATATCCGAAACATCCCCCTCAAAAACCGAGAGGCTGGAAAGTGGGAAAAACTTGACACACTTTTCTTGCTTGGCCACCAACACAAAAAAAAAAACGAAAAAATAAATAAAGAGAAACGAGACAAAACAAATCAAATATTTAAAGCCCATTGAAGCGCAAACTTTGACACATGTTAATCGCAACGGGAACTTTGATCGAGACGAAGATAAATGGCAAGGGCCCTAGTCGCAGCGACTAACTAACATTATCTGATGACCACATTCAGATCCAGTTACCCACCCGCCGCTGTGGTTTTGGCCCAGTCAAGATAACCCTTTGTTCTGTTCTTGGCCCACTGTGGCTACGGAGAGATCTGTCCGGATAGGATGGTCTCTGTAGTTGGGTGGTTGGGTGGCTGGGTGGCTGGGTGGTGCTGCCAATATTTCACTCACGCTGTGTGCGCCTGCACTTGAGGGCTGAATTGTCTGCTTAATTTGGGCCAGAACCCGAATCCTTTTTCTGGGGGAGGGCAGCACTCGGCGGGAGATAAACGAAAGGAAAGGAGGCAAATGGAAAAATAGTCGAAAAAGTATGCAAATCAGGGGGGGACGAAAGAATAACACGACAGGCTCAACACCTGAGCATTGAGCAGTAAATGCGCTTTGCTCCGCCATTCCTTTTGCCTTCCGTCGGCCTGTCAATAAAAATACACAAAAAATACATTCAGACGATGCCCTAAAAGCCAAGTTGAATATGCTCTGGCCTGGCACAAAAAAGGATTTGGATTTGGCAATGAAAAGCAAACAAAAAGCGCACAAGTTGGGAAGTGAACTTTTTCCGAAACCAGCTTACCAACAGGGTGGCAGGGATTTGTGAAAACAGTGCGTATGCGTGATAGATTTTCAGCTCCCAGCCGCTCGATTCACAAAAAAATGGAGATGAAAAAAGGAGAATATTTGCAGAGAAAAGTAAAGGATAAAGGATAACCGGCTTAGCAGTCCTCCGCAAGCGGAGTCAATTAGAGCAGTCCGACTGTGTCAAAGGTCCGGCTTAAAAAAGTTAATTTCATAATTTATACAGTCGGCAGATTTCAATTTAAAACTCCGCAACGGACCGGCCAGGCCAAGTGAGTGTTATGCTAATGAAAGCGAAAGCAAACAAATCGCGCTGGAATGGCGCAGGGTAGTGAATTAAAAATTAAAGCCAAAGCTGCAGCAGGAGTCGCAAATGCAAATGAATGAAAATGAAAATAAAAATCCAAATAGAAATAAAGAAGTGATGGGAAAACAAGCTGGCGCTGTCTGCAACTCAAGAAATCGCTCAAGTTTTAATTAGTTTGCCATGCAACCGCATTACTAGGGCGGCAGAAAAGGGGGCGGGTCCTGATATAATTTAAGTTTTCGCTGTTTGCATGGTTACATATTTCGCTTTCGACCGCGCGGCCAAAGTTCAAACGGCCAAATGGGAAGCTCCAATAATTTTTCCAGCACTGAGCAACCAGGCGAACAAACTAATCAACGGGCGGGGGGAGGTGCTTTTGAAAACGCATTGGAAGATGGGGCACATTTGAGTTGCACTAAATTCTTAATTGACTTTGCACAGCCGCCGAGTCAGCAGCTTCAGCATCTGCAACAGCAATAACGAAATCAAATTAATTGAAAATTACGCATTCGCCATGTTTGCACTGTAATAATTTCCATTTGCAGTCGGCCGAGTGCCATATAAGCACTCATCATCGAGTGCCTGCCACTATAGAGCCGTGCATATATTCACACTTGATTGGCCGGCTTTGAATGCACTATAAATCGAAAGTATTTGCTCAAATACATTTGTGTTCCAGTGGTGGAGGGGGGAGGGGGGACTCCACTTCAGCTTATTTTCAACAGGCGTTGCCAAATAATATATGCGTAATTAATTCATGACCCAATTTATAAATGTGAAATATTATACACCTTTTAAAAGGATCGCATTAGATTATAATAAATAATTATTCAGGCAAGAACACATATTTCGTAGATACTTAGGTGCGTAATATTTACAGTTTAACTTAGAAGAAATTATAAGAAAATTCCTCGTGGGTTATTTATTTATTTTATAAATATTTATTATTAATATTAGTACAGCTCACTTTTAGTACAGCTCACTTACTCAGTCAATCAACGTTTGGTTTTGTCACACCCGCATTTGTAATCCCATTCACTTAAGGTTTAACATTCACTTTATCCAGTTTCTCGGAACTTTTCTGGCTTCACAGCCACAGTCGCTCATCAATCGTTCATTCATACCCTTACGCGTATGGCTAATCGTCTTTATTTGTTTCCATTAAGCTGCAATAGAAGCCGGAATGCCTGTACACAAATCAATTTTTGTGTTTATTAACTCTGTTCGTGCCAAATGTATCGGACATTAGACAAGAGGGCAAAAATAGCCAACAGCCACTACGTACAAACGTAGGTCCAAATACGATATAAACGAGATCCGACGGCCGGCGGACGGCAAACAATATTTTAATATGCCTGACCAGCGGCGGACACAGATGAGCTTTATGGCCAATTATCTATTCTATGGGTCCCCATTAATGGTTGAATCGAATTTTCAATTGGAACGCAGTGGAAGTGAGGTGGTGAGCGGGAGACCCGCTGTTCGGGGCTGCTTTGTTTGTTTACTGGGTGTGAAGTGTTTTGATTTGCTTGCCAGATTATAATAAAATTGGGCTCTCCACTTTGTAATGCCAAGATTATTCGACGGCACGACGACAGCTTAGTGGTGTTTATAGTGCTCATGGTGTTTTATGGCGTGTGCCACCGCTCCCCTGGAACCTGTGTGTGTGCGTTTGTGTGTTTGAGCTTAGTTATCGTTTGTAATTGCGATTGCACTTGTTGGGGCTCTTTATGGTTTGATGACCAACGTTTTACGACTACAACATATTACATTTAATTGGCAGAAGCCCCGTAGCCAGGCGATTTATATAGCTGCATAAGTGAAAACGAAATTTCCCCGGGGATCCGGATGGAAGACAAATATTGTGCGTCTTCTTGACGCTCCATAGTAAACATCAAATTAATTATTAATCTGTGTTTGCGTATTTTTGCCAGTTTATTTGCCAAGTGCGAACCGTAAAACTGTTTTCAGCCGAGCCGGCTTCATAAATATTAATGCAGCGCATTTACCTTATCCGCACGTATCGGATTCGATATACTCTGGGAACAAAGATATGCTAATTGAGGGAATTCTATTGTGGCGGGCCTTTATGGGCCCGATATCGGATAAGCGCTGGTTCTGATCTCATTTGATGATATCACAGTGGCCACTGGCCACCATGGAAATATTCCCATTTTACAGGCAATTTACTAGGAACTCGCTGCGTTGGCAGGCGTTCGATATTTGAACAGGTCGAATGCGTTTTATTGAGTTGGTCCAGGCTCTTTGTAGAACTTGCCCCGGGCAGTTCAGAGTGCGATGGCAATTAAGACGTGATGGAATTTTCATTTTCATCAATTAATTTCATTTCATTTACTGGCTCACATGAGTCAGTTGCAAATTTTCATAAAAAACCAAACCATTTTTTACACCATTCGCAGAGGCTGTCAAAAAGTTGGCTATTGAAATTAAACTCGTTCGCTTTTTATTAGCAATAAAATAGCTAAAAGAAAAAAGTGCTTGACGGAAATTGCAAGTGTGCGAGTGGATGAGTTATGGCCTTTTATTGAATTGAATTAGCTTGCAGCTTCAAGCGCCCGAGGCATCCATCACAGTTGATTTGCTTTTATGATCCGCGAAGCACTAATCCGGGCACTTCAATGGGTCGGTAATACTCCAGTAGCCCATTCACAAATTCCGCATCATCGCTGACCGACCGCGGGGTCAACTTTGGACGACCCGAGCAGCTAGTTCTCTATTAATAAGTGCATTTGTAATGGTTAAGACTGCGGCTACGTGAGCGACGCCAAATGCGAGCGCCTCATGAGCACGTACTCTAAATTGAAATTCATATCATAGCTGCCTCTGTTTGTCTCAGTCATCGTGGCTCTATGGGGTCTCCAGTCTGTATGTATAAGTCTAAATTTCTAAATGTCTGGGTGTACTTATATTGCCGCAATGCACGAGTGTGTACTTAGAATATTTCTTTTGTGCTCGCTTCATAAACAATTATGCATTAAGTCGGTGGCGTTCCGGCATGTAAAGTGTGAATGAGTACCGATGGTTCGGGCAAATATGAGAAACTTACAACACACCGAGAAAAAATTAGATCAAGCATAAAACGCATATGTTTTTGGTGAGTGCCTACCACTTATCTCTTTGTTATCTTTATGATGAGATTTTAAGAAGGAATCTTTGGTGAAAAATAAGCTTTTATTAGAAGCATTAAGTATTATCATAATTTATTTTATTTAATTACTATTGTTCTTTGTTAAATTGATGATACAATAGATACTTTTATTCGGTTAAAGTCCAAACCGGAAGCTAAATCGTTGGAAACGCTTGCTGAAATACAATTTTAGGGCCATTGAAAGCACAATTCTCAAAAATAATATTTTAAAAGAAGCATATAAAAATTAAGTAATATCATAATTTATTTTATTTTATTATATTTGATTTATTATTGTTCTTTGTTAAATTGATGATGCAATAGATACTTTTATGTGGTTGAAGTCCAAACCGGAAGCTAAATTGCTGGAAACGCTTGCTGAAATACAATTTTAGGGCCATTGAAAGCACAATTCTCAAAAATAATATTTACTGCTACTTGTAAAGCGATTTTCGAGAAAATTACATCGTTCCACCTGAAAAGCGACCTATTTTAAGAATACACTTTGGGCCTTTAGCATCTCATTTGAAAGCTGTGCCTGAATATATCGAACGGCTTTATTGCCCCATTTAATGCTTTTTCTTGCCGTGCAGCATTTCGTAATACACTCCAACCTCCAGGTGGTTTTCCAGCGGTTCTCCGTTACACTCTTGGCACTCGATTGAGTGAGTCAACAAGGCCATGCCCTGCCATCCATCGACGGCTTTTCAATGATTTATTTTCATTCAATTTGAGAACACCAGAAACAATCTCTGGCCGCTGGCGTCGTTCGCTTTTAAAAATACTTACACATGCTTATATATACACATTTCGGTATTTTTATTTCGTTTAATTGTTGCTGGCCGCGCTGCTCTTGTTAAATGCTTTTATTTCGAATCGTTCAAGTTCACGGCCCCCGAGAGATGTGATGTAGGTATTACGAGTATACTCGTATGTATAAAAAGCAGCTACCTCGGTCCGCCCGACTGCAGTGCTCTTTTGCCATTGTTATTGCCCATTTGGCCGCGCTGTTGTTGTTTTTCAATTAACAAAATTGTATTTTTGTTTGGGTCCCACGTCGCCGCACCAGCTGACGAAAACTAATTCCGCTCTAGCCGAATCATTCGGCCTTTGTTTTTGCTTTTTGTTTTTGTTTGGATTTTGGCCTAATGAAATGGCCCGCTGTTAACTGGCAATTGACGCCCAAATCGATGCTCAATCGATGTCCGGACTCATCCCATTCCCATTCCGATGATGAAAAGTGCCCCCGCAGGCGAACTGGCAGCACTTTCCCTCCAAACCTCCAAACCTCCGACATTGATGATGGCCCAGAAATGACTGGGTGGGATGTGCATTTGACTGGCGATTGTTCACCATTCAGCGTTCCGACCTGTCCGCTCATGTAAATTTAATGCGAGTCCCCGGCTGAGTGGGTCAGATGCAATGAGCCCCGGCTCAATTCAACGCCCACGTGCCAATTCAAAAGTGCTGCTGCTCACCGGCCAAAGAGAGTGGGAGCAATTGGGTGAAAGTGGGTGGGTCTGGGGAATGGGAATGGGTCTGGGACTGGGCAATGGACTGCAATCAGGGTCTTGTCTGGTCCCCATCAGTCGAGCAATCAATTAAGCCGCTGCAAACAAGTCAACCCCGGCAACAAACATTCACGGCTGCCCATCCCCAGTCCCCCTATTGTAGGTATATTCCCCCATCGTCATCATCGTACACCCTCTGTCCAGATTTCGTCATGCCGGCATGCGAACCTTTTGCCGGGCAGCGGTTTTTATGTCTCCGGTTCTAATTAGACTTAGTCGCAGGTATTCTGGCATTGAGCGTTGATTTATCTGAAATGCGCTCGGTTTTTGCTTGGATTCCCACAGAAAATCGACGGCAGAGATCGGGTTGTAAATCATGTTGTTTGCTTCTTGCACTTTTTCCGACTTTCCTAAATGCTGACTTTACTTGCGGTGAGTAGTGGGAGTTCATATCAATACAAATATTTAAGTCTTTAAAATCTAATACCAAATACTTTATAGCAATCTAACGTAGGAAAAATTTCAAACAAGATAAAGCGTTTCCATTATACGATTTCGCGCTGTGAAACAACAAAAGGCAATGTTTTATTGAGTATCAAGATTTCACAATTTAAGACCTGTCGCCGTTGATTTATGAACAATAGCGTGCCGAAACGTTCGGTTCCCCATTTCGCGATATAGAATCTTGTTTATTTATCCACTCATTTTCCCCGTTCGCGATATGGGTAATTTTCGCGCTGTGCAGAGTGCACCATTATATCAAACAATCCCCAACCATTTGCTATTGGCTGGCAATGACTAATAGTTCTACCAATTGTTTCTAGGGCAGCCAGCGTGGCTGAGAAATCATCTGTGCACTGCAATGCAATTAGCATACAAATCACGTAGCGCTCTCGGAGATGGAGATGCAATGAAATTCGTATTAATAATTTTAATGCCAGAGCTGTTGGTTATTGCAGCTTCCAGCCATTAACCAGAAGCCAATGCTGCGAAACAGGGGCAGCTGTCGAAGGGCTTTTCAAATGACTCAACTGGTTATTTAAGCGAATGGTTACACAAATTGAATGTGGCTAATTACCGCAAAATGTGGGCCCTCTGTGAGTCGAAACAAAAATACATCATTAAACTGAACAAAGGGAGGTGTTAATACTTGGCCCATTTTGGCGTAACTGATAAAGAGACAAATGGGAAAATCTAATATTGGAAATATGATAGCTAAACCCTGTTTAAAAATTTAGAAAGAAAGATTCAAGAAATCCATTATTCAGAAGTATTTTTATACCGGTTACTCGTAGAGTAAAAGGGTAAATTGTATTCGTGCAAAAGTCCGTCTGTCTGTCTGTCCGTATGAACGTTGAGATCTCGAAAACTACAAATGCTAGAATGTTGGGATTAACCACACATATTCTTGGGCGTCCTACGCAGCGCAAGTTTGTTTCAGCAGAGCGCCGCGCCCACTCTAACGCCCACAATCGCCTTAAAGGACTTTAAAATGTGCCTTTATAGATTTAGGAAAAGTAGTAAGGCAATTTTGTTGGGCTTAAAAATACCTACCGAAATGTAGAAGACATTTTTTAAATAGGATCATTCATTTAAAAGTTATGAGTAAAAATTGATATTGCATATTTCCATCTCTCTCGCACTGCCTTCAGCTGAGTAACGGGTATTTGATAGTCGAAGTTCTCGAGTATAGCGTTCTCTCTTGTTTTAAATGAAAAATCGTAGAATTTATGGGGAATAGAGAAGGAGGTTACTTCTGCGACAAGGTAAAGTCCTTAATTGTTGGCAGGTTTTGTCGGGAGATGGGGAGATGAAGATTCCTTCCCGGAAAATCCCCTCACTTTACGGGTGTTTAGCGAAAGGTTTACACAAATTCCCGGGGTCTAACGAGCTGCGGCTCTTTGCTTATCAACCCTCGACACGAGAAACTCATTAAGATGCGACCCATTTTAAAGCTCGTGAGCTCGAAACTCGGGAGATGAATGCGAGCGTAAATTTTCAAATTTGTCTAGAACAGCGGTCGGCATACACATACGATGACACTTTGTTTTATATTTGTGTGAGTAATTTGCACTGGGCAGCTCATCGATGTGTGTGTGCAGACCGCTGTTCTACGTTATACGTGAGTGAGCAGCGGCTGGGCAGAACAAAACCCTATGCTCACTTAATAGGGCGCTGCCGACCGCTGGTCTAGAAGTAACAACTAATAAATGTTTGGCCCTGCCGGCTGACGACTTGTGGGTGTTGTGGTGCTCCTTCCTCCCCATTATTCACATCACCCCTTTCCCTGCCTCTGCCCCCAGACGACCTTCACAGACGCCCCACAAAACCCACAAGCAGCTGTGTGTGTGTGTGTGTCTCGGTAATCAAATTAAAGTTTCGTGTGACCGCATCCGACCCTCGTTGATGCTGCAATTAGTTTGATGGGCAAAGATTGCAGGAGCCATTGGCAAGTGGAAAATTGAAATTGAATTATGCCATGCTCGTGCTGATGTGAAGCTGATGTGCAAAATGAGTTAAACGAATGGCAGCATTAATTAGTTGCATTCCCGTAGCGCCGTAGTGCGTCCTAATGGAAAGTTAAATGAATTCCGTAGGGCTTAAAATAAGTGCCATTAGCACACACCTCGCATCGATGACAATTCTGGAATTTCGATTTTGCCCAGGGCAGCGAAACATGCAAAGCACTAAATCTGCTAATTGGTGCAAACAAGTCAGACCGCACACCCAGAAAAAAATCCGTTCGAAACGTTCAAAAATCAACCCCAAACGGGGTCAAAAAGTGCGTAAGCCCGTTTGTTGTCAGTTCATGAACGCTCGTTCATAAAATTTGACCGAAACTTTAGAGTTCGATTCCGAACGAACGGGGTCATTTTAAGAACATTTTGGGGTTAATTCAAGAACGAAAAGTTCATAAAAAAACAAAAAATAACAGATTTCTGGACACGCACTTGCGGTTATTCTGTGCGCCTGGTAGATTTGTATTTAATTTGTTTACTTTTAGTTGTTGATTTATTATTAATAAATGTTGTATTTTAGTGGTTGTTGTTGACATACATGTTTATTTATTATTAGAAGTACATATAAACATTAGAAATAATATTTTATTAAAACTTACGATTCACGACGTCCTCTTGCGGACTCGAACCTGGGCTACTATGTGTCAAAGGCGGACGGCCTAACAGTTGGACCACGGAACCAATTTTTCTAGTACGGCCAAACGGACACTAGACTTACAAGTTTCTTGGTCCGAGCAAGAAATTGTTCATGAACAGCGTTCGCAATTTTAGAACCATTGTTCATAATCTGACCACAATCGTTCAATGCTCAACACTTTTCAGAGACGCGTTCATAATTTTACCAAAAAGTTCATGATTTGACCCCGCACCGTTCATTTTTCATGAACGAAAAATAGCGAACGGATTGTTCTCAAATCATGAAAAATGTTCTTGATTTTTTCCGTTTTTTTTTTCTGT
>JBAMCJ010001443.1:0-57797 GCA_037075205.1 Drosophila prostipennis
ATTCGTTCTGTAAGTAGTGGGTCTTACAAAATCGATAATACTTAAATGTATTTAAGTGATTTTAAATCACTTTTATTGATGCCTAAAAGTATGCAACAATACATTTCAGTTCGAAACTTTTTAAAGTCTACTTTTAGACACCCAAATGAATTATTTTAATTTCACGATTAAATATTTAGCAAATTAAGATTTAAGCAATACACCAAGGTTAAATACCGGGTATCCAATGGTCGTATAAATGGAATTCACATTTCCCAATACCGGCAAAGTGCAATAAAAATGCAAAAGCGAATTCGAATTGATTGAACAGAACCGGTCAGGACGCATACTTACATTCAGTCACGCACAATGGTTAACGGGGGAGAAAGGGAAGGGAAAAGGAAAAGGGGACAAGGAACGGGGAAAACGAGAAAATTATTCATTAACACATGCGTAAAATGCAAAAGGAACATTGCCATAAATAAATAATTGATAAATTGCAGATGAATTTTCATATTTAATGATGTTTAAGTGAGTGGCGCTGGCTGTGGGATGTGCAAATGCCGGTTTTGTTCGCATCTGGGTGTGCAATAATATTATGTTAAAATATACGATTACAATTCGGTCTCCTTTTCTTTTTACGACTCCGGTTGCGTGCGATGGCGCACAAGAGTGCGTATGAAAATTGATTGTTGCTTTATTTATGGCCTCGCACTGGCGAAGTAGACATAAAAAATTAAGACAAACATAAAATGCAATCATGCAGCTCGGTCTGGATAAAAATCTACTAGCTTTGGCTTTGGCTTTGGCTACCCCACCCGAAAATACGTTTTGTCCATTCGCCTGATTTGGTTTTACGTGCGTCGGGAGACTTTGGAGGTCCTGCTCAGTGTTGTCATCAAAATTACCGGCAGTTCTGGCAGATAAAAAATATTTCACCATTTTTTTAAATTTACACAAAAAAAATTTGATTGGTAAAATGGACCTATACGGATAGTTACGTAACTATAAAAAATAGTGACGTGTATTTTGTTTTCGCTTTGGGTGTGTGTCTTTGCTAATTGTGTCTATTTGTTGTTGTGAAAGTAACTATTTAATTGGTAAGATTGACAACTTTTGTGGTTGGGGACAATTATCTTAGTTAATTTTACTAAGTTTTTTTTTTGTGTGTATAAACATAAATTTTTAGTTAGTTGGTAAATTGTTCAAGGATTTTATTAATTTTTTAAAGTGATGCTTGAAATCTTTTAATATTTGTGTGAAATATTCCCGCTTCTGCCTTAAAAAATAGCCAACTTGTCAACACTAAACCTGCTTTCGAAAGGCGACATTGAGGTCGCTACATGGCTTCCCGGGTCGTGTAATAAAAAGCCTAAAACTTTGCCTCTAACGAGCATCGTTTTTACGATCCAACTGCTCGACATCGAAGCGAGGAGAAAAAAAATGTGCTGATGGGGTGAAATGACAGGAACTCTGGTTCCCCTTGGAATCTTTCGAGTTCTCCCACAAGCTTAGCAAAATGGACGCATAATGATTTGTTATATGTTTTGGTTTTATATGCCCAAAGAGTCTCACATTAAAGGGGTTAAATTAATGGAAGTTCCACTTAGGGTAAACCGGACAATCGATCATTTTAAACATAATTAATGCCGTCACACATAATTACACAATTGTCTAGAATAATTTACGGATATCAGTGATTACGGCGAATAGAAATTCAAGGATACCTTAAGTATAAACTGAGAAATAATTTAAGGGAATTTAAATACGAAACTCTTAAATTGTATTTAAATGATTTAGATTTACATTTACATTTAAAATTTACCAGACTGCCTTTTCTTATTTCCTAACAAAGTGTTCATGCCCTTCTGTAAAAGTGTAGAGGGTTGATTAAGTTTTGAATTTAGTCAGACACAAAGGAGCTCCATTGTTCCACTCAACTGAGATAATCTTCATTTCCATCTGCAGGCACTTCATTCACTTCGAATGCCCAAACCGGCCCTGTAAAATATGTAATTAAACTTAATGAGTGTAAAATGCTCATGTCCTGGGCTCAGGCTCAGGCTCATTCTCATTCTCAGTTTTAGGACCTGGCTGTGATTTTCGGCAGCAGCAGCGTCGAATCAAATGCTGTCAAGCAAATCAAGTCATTCATTTGTCAATTAGTTGACAATGGGTCAACTTGAGCTTAACTGCTCCGGCAACCCAAAACCTAAAGGCAGAAGGTAATTGCATTTAAGATTTTGTAAAGTCCGGCCAAGAATTAACTTGGCCTTTGGACAACTTCTATTCCGAGTGGAGTCACATTTTGTAATTTGGTATCGCTGATGAAATGCATTTCATTAATATTTATTTGACTGAGGTCCACAAGCCAAGTCATACATTCTAGCTTAGCAGACGATTTATAAACTGCCGGAGGTCAAGTATTGTGAAAAAATCCCAAAATTAAGTTTAATTTTCTGCACAAACACTGGCAATTATGGCATATTTAAAATACAACGCATTATCATTAATATGTTTCTTTATTGTTTACTTTTGTGTGGTTTTACGTGAACGTGCTTTAAATATTTGAACACAATTTCAATAAGTTTTCTTTTTTAAATTAAATTCTCTTAGCTTTAAAAATTTTAAATTAAAATACTTTTCATTTGTAGAAAAAATATAGAACACTAGTATTCTTTCTGTTTCTTAGCACAAATTAAATACTTGTAACTTTCGAAAGTACAGAAATATCTTTTAAAATTATGGCAGACTATAAAGCATTAGTCAAACCGGTGATAACTCGAGAAATGGTGCAAATCTTGCCCCGTGAAATAGTTGATAGGATAACCCTGCCCGATATTGTAGAGGATATCATCAGGAAACCTGAAGGAGATGGAAAATCTGAGGCAAAATCCTCTGAGACTGAGAGTGAGGTGGAAGATAATGCGGAGAAAACGGAATCGGAGGCTGAAACCGAAGAGGATGAAGTGGAATCGGAGGAGACGGAGAAGGGGGATGTTAGGTACGCCTGGAATGCTCCCTGCATGATGGTTCTTTTCGAGGACGGCGATCTCAATTGTGCCCTTCATCATCTCGTCGAATCGCTGCAGGATCCCTTTGCCTTGGATGCGGTGGCCGTGCTTTTGGTACAAGAGAGTCTGGTGGAAGAACTAGAGCGTCGAGTGGTGACTCTGATGAGACCCTTGGACTCCAGGGTGGCCAATCATCCCTGCTATAGGCGTACCCTGCTCAAGATTGCCGAACTGAAACCGAGAACTGTCGTCGGCCCCCCGGATAGTGTTTTGCCCGATGCCACGCCCATGTTGGTGCGCGATATTCCCCACAAATTCCTGGGCGACGGACCCACCGGCATTATCACAATGCACATTTTTCGCACTCCCTTCGAGGCCACGCGGATTTATCGAAAGGAATATCCCCTGCCCATCGCATCGGTTAGCATCTGGAATGAACGTGTGTCGAGCGTCTACGAAGTGATTGACATGATGAATGCCCTGGACACCTTTAAGATAAACTGCTTTAGGGTGGAAATGGAGCCCATCAAGCGAGCCTTTGAGCTGCGAAAACATAGTGCCTGCATGCATCGGGGTTATCACTACGAAACGCTGCAAATTAATGGGGAGCGGAAGATTATCATATTTCCGGTGGGAACTATATTCGGTAACTGAAGTGTAAACTCATAAAGCTGTGAGATAATATTGTTTAAAATGTGATGGGAGGTTATTAAAGTCCTTCGCATTTCCAGGAAAATTCCAAAGATAAGATACATGATCCACATTGTCTTTTAATATGTAAAAAAGAATTGTATTTTTATTCTTGACATTTTAATATTTTTCTAGCATTACAATTAATTTTAAATTGGAATTTTAAGTATGTTGGATTTAACATTATACATGTAAATTAGAGCTTATTAATGTCCTCGCATTTCCAGGAAAAGTACAAAATAAATTTAAGATACAAGTACCATATTGTCTCTAAATATTAAAAAAAAATGTATTATTATTCTTGACTTTTTTTATATTTTTCTAGCATTACAATTGATTTTAAATTGGAATTTAAGTATGTTGGTTTTAACATTATACATTTTAAAATTAGCCCTAAAAACCGTTCTTCATATTTTTCTTCGTAATATATCACGCACACCTTTTTAACATTCGTATACCCACCTATTTAATGTGGTTAAAAATTGTATGGTATCCTTAACTATTAGGCAACCATTCACTCCGCACCTTCATGGGTGTGTTTCCCAGTATCTAATACATTCAATCTAATTCAATGGGCTGGCGCTTTCAACAACTATTTACACACAGCAAGCCTGTTGAGAACATTCAGATCGCACTTTTCGTTCGCTAATCTAAATTAATGCCTCTTACTGCGAATCAGAATGGGCTGTGCAGTGATGTTTTATCATTCAATTAGAAAAAAAAGGGGAGGAAAGCAACTGAAAACGCGTGCATGGAAAATACGCGAAATAGACCAGAGGATTTTCGCACACATTTCCCCGTGCCGTCCGTAAAAAAAAAAGGAAAAAGGGGAGAGCAGTGGAAGCAATTTGCACCACCCTCCGGACGGAATAATGAAGTGTTTAGTTGATTATCTAAACGCACGGCTCCGTATCCGGATCCGGGGCGCACTAGGCGTAGTGTTAGTCGTCCTGAAAATGCTTGGGTTTTTCGGCCGGCGGTTGAGTCAATAATGCGCCAAATAAACAGCTAACAAGTTGGTAATAAAAGAACTCTAAAATTGCCCGAGGTCCGACCGATTCGGTGGAATGCCTGAGCCTAGAACACCGCTCCCATCCCATTTATTCACCCACACGCAACTGCAGGTAGTTGGCAGGTAACACAGCGAACTGAAAGTTCCAAACAAAAGCACAGCCATTGGCCATGGAGGATATATGGCCATAGCCATATGTATATACGACCGATGAATTCAGCGGGGGCGTGGCACGCATTGTCTGCAGGTAAGCCTTTTTGCGGTGGTGCCCACTTTTTGGCGCTGAACAGCACAACACAACGCAACGCATCGCATTTGCATTGATAACCGAAAATGTTTGGACTTGAAACGAGTTTAGTTTGGCCTGCTTTCGTGTACAAAGACCATATTTCACCGGTAAATCAAACAGACAATGGGCTTCGAGCCCCCGTAGATTGTTTGAGAACAGTTGCGGTCAAAATGGTATAAATAGGCGCAGATACTTGCCGCTTAGAGCAATTTAAACATTCGATTTTCGGTGCATACTCTTGGGCAGAACTAAACATTAAGTATACGCCTTGGTCCCCTGTCAAAAGTTTGGGTTTTTTGTAGCATGCCTTTAGGCTGAATTAAATATTATGTATACGCCATGTTAACATAAGCATTTGGATATTATTTTTCTTTGCATACTTTTAGGGAGAATGAAGTATTAAGTATACGCCATGTTATTAAGTAATTTTATAAGAAATGTTGAATATTGAAAATACAAAAAAGAATTAAAATTTTGGTAAATGTTAAATTAAAATAAATCAAATAAATATAAATATAATTAAATAAAAGTAGTTAGAAACTCTGACTTAAAATTGCCATCTAACTAAAATAAATTATAAATTCAGTTAAATATATATTAATATATTTTAATTTTTTTTTAATTATTACAAAATAAATTTATATATAATTTTAAAATTACTATAAATTTCAAAGGCAGCTCCTACTTCCATCACCTCAATTGTTAGCCAGGTAAAAGGAGGCGTATGCGTAAAGCCTTTGGTTCTCGGCTCGCCACGATGTTTACTGGATGTCTTAATTAAATTTGATTAGCTGTGTGCGCAAATTAGTTAGTTTTGCATGGGAATTGATGAGCGTGATGAGTTTGCCGACTAATTGGCTAATTGATTGATTGTTGGAGTGGTTGTTCCTGCCGTTCTCCTTTAGAACGGTACGCCCCAGAATGTTTGCCTAATTGCGCTTCAAATGCATTCGCTCGCTCCGAAGTTGGCGTATTCTTTGTGTGCATTCACTAATGAAAATCGAATGATAGCCCCGAAAGCCCCACTGAAACCGCCAGTCCAGCAGTCCATCAAAAATGTATTAGCCAAGTCCATGGATTGCTGCTTTTCCCCCTCCCTCCACTGCCACTACTGTTTGTTTTTAAATATTTTCTGTAACGCAGATTCCTTAGCTCGGGCAGCGCCTGCATAATACATATCGGAATAACCTTGGTCCGAAATTCGCCAAAAGAATAACTGCGCATTGTTTGCTAAGGAACAACTTTGCTTTCTGCCTTGGCATGGTTAGTAGTTGTTGTTGTTGTTGTTCTTGGCTGTCAGAGTTTCCCGGGGGATGGAGATGCAGTTTTCCGGGCGGTGGGCGAAAGTGCTAAAGTTTCCACAGCGCGCATGAAATTTCCACTTTAGTTGTGTTGCGTAGTAAATTTTTGTTTTCGCTTTTTGTTTCTTATTTTATTTTTATTTTTTTGTTGTGTTGTTTTTCCCCCCCATCTGGAGATTTTCACCCTTCGCTCTCGGCGCGCGTGCTTATTTCAAGTAGTTGAAATTATTTTATAGTATAAAACTTTAGTTTTTTAACTTTGCCCGGTGCTCTCCGTGCTGTTTTGTTTTTGCGCTGGCCGAAAGCCCTTCGTCCATTTGGCGTCCGCACGCGCTTTTTGTTTTAGCATATTTATATTTTAATAAGCGTTCTGGCAGCTGCGCTCCACCGCCTCTTATTCTGACCCCCCTCCTGCCCTCCTTCCCTCGATGTCCTGTGTAATTTTACTGCAATTTCTGACAGTTTTAGAAATCTTCGCGAGCAGAACTTATGAACCCAAATGCGCCTGTCAGTGGCAAATGGCAAACTCAGCCTGGCTAGCTGGCTGCCTGGCTGGCAGGCGGGCAACGTGGCGTATGATTGTTATTAATTTCATATTATGTGTAAGCACCACTGGCATATCCTTTGTTGCCTTCGCCTTACCTCCCCCCGTTTCGCAATAAGCAATAAGCGTCAGCCGGAATGATATTTAATGTCAGGAGGCCGAAGAAGTGAGAGGATGAGGATGAGAATGAGATGGAGGCATCTCGCATCGAGAGGATGACTTCGAGGTGCAGTTCAAGTGGCTCCTTGGAGCACGAAAGTGTTGAGATTGCCAGAAGTGTTTGAGCATCCCATTTGCATAAAGTGCGGTTAATCTCGTGGATGTCGAAGGGTAAGTGAAAAATTAACAATGCACCGTGAAAACGAAAAGAGAAAAGGCGTTAAATGTCAGTAGGAATAAGAGATTATTGGGACTATTTAGAAAAAGTTTGTAGAGACCTTTATTTTAGTAAAGCATGTTCTTAAAGATAATATGAAAATATATTATTTTATAACCATTACATAAATAAATTTCATTGCTTGTTGTTCTGGTTTTTAATAAATGTAAGAAATATAAATACTTAGAAAAATAGATATAAGTGTCTAAAAGTATGCTACAATATATTTGTAACTCAAAAGTAAAGTGAATTCATAAAGGAAGACGAATATCCATTATTCACTGCATATTTTTAGACACATATTTGGACATTTAGAAGTGATTTTGAAAACCTAGCTATTTGGAAATGTTATTTTAAGGTTGGTTAATCTTCTTATAATACTCACTATTACTTCTTTATTATAAGTTTCAATTTTGCGTAAAATATTTCATTTTCGGAGCAAGAAAATAATCGATACATTTTTAATCAACTCCCTTCGATTACTTTGATTGACTTCGGCTCGTGTGTGTTTCCTGCAGTGCAACCCACTCTTGATTAAATTAAAATTCAATTAAGGCTTTTGTTTAGTTGGGCGCAGTGAACGTTTAATAGGAAAATCCATCACAAACATGCATCAATGGCGCATTGTTGTTGCTCCCGCCGCAATTGTTAACCATTTTCACTTCAATACAATGTGACATGGCCCTCTTGATTGAGTTTGTGTGCGTGTGTGTGTGAGAGCCATTTGCTTATGACAGTATAGATGCGTGATGGTGTGTGTGTGGGCGATAGCATTGTGTTTGTAACAAAATACACTAGGCAGAAAAAGTATGCGTACAAATATTTTCCGCAACTTTAGAGCTTAAAAAAAAGTGTTAAAAAAAGTGGTAAAAATTTCATTATAATTTTAGCATTTAGTACACATATTAAGCTTTAATTTGACGTAACTCATTAATTTCTAGCACTTATACTTTTCCTAATATAAACAAAAATGTGCAAAATGGCCGCATTTCGCATCAGAAAAAGTATGCGTACAAATGCATATAGTATTAGAAAAAGCCATATTTTGGGCAAAGTACGTCGAGTTTAGTACGGAGTTTGATACCCTTCATGTTTTATAACATCAGTCTACATATTTGGCATCGATTGGACCAATGTCCTTGCATCCTTCACCGTTATTTGATTCCATTCCTCAACATTGACTTTTTACACCATATCCTTGGATGTAAGGGTGTGAAGACGAGTCCTGCCCTCCAGGACATCCCAAAAATGCTTTACGGGATTGACATCTACTATTGTGATAGCGAATGTAGCTGTTTTACACATAAAAGCTTTGTTTTGTGGGCGCAATGTTTAGGATCGTTGTCCTCTTGGTACCAAAAGTCCTTTTAGAGTCCTGATTTCAGGGGGCTTTAATTTCTTGTCTCAAAGTGCATGAAACAACCAACAAAATGAGGTATGGTTTATAAAAATCGGTCAGCAACTTAACGAGAAATTGGTATCAAAACTTTCTTATTTAGATAGAAGGTTCGATTTTATTGAAATTTGTATGAAATTTGTATGAAATTCATGCATTACGCCAAAGAAGTTGTTTGTTTGGTTATATCGCTAGGCATTTCTCGTTCAGTTGTTGACCGATTTTTATAAACCATACCTCATTTTGTTGGTTGTTTCATGCACTTTGAGACAAGAAATTAAAGCCCCCTGAAATCAGGACTCTAAAAGGACTTTTGGTACCAAGAGGACAACGATCCTAAACATTGCGCCCACAAAACAAAGCTTTTATGTGTAAAACAGCTACATTCGCTATCACAATAGTAGATGTCAATCCCGTAAAGCATTTTTGGGATGTCCTGGAGGGCAGGACTCGTCTTCACACCCTTACATCCAAGGATATGGTGTAAAAAGTCAATGTTGAGGAATGGAATCAAATAACGGTGAAGGATGCAAGGACATTGGTCCAATCGATGCCAAATATGTAGACTGATGTTATAAAACATGAAGGGTATCAAACTCCGTACTAAACTCGACGTACTTTGCCCAAAATATGGCTTTTTCTAATACTATATGCATTTGTACGCATACTTTTTCTGATGCGAAATGCGGCCATTTTGCACATTTTTGTTTATATTAGGAAAAGTATAAGTGCTAGAAATTAATGAGTTACGTCAAATTAAAGCTTAATATGTGTACTAAATGCTAAAATTATAATGAAATTTTTACCACTTTTTTTAACACGTTTTTTTTAACTCTAAAGTTGCGGAAAATATTTGTACGCATACTTTTTCTTCCTAGTGTATAATCATAAACGTAATTTAATCGCGCCAAACCGCGTCTGTCACGTACTTGCCAGCCACAGACACAGATACAGATACATAGATACATAAATACAAATACAAAGACACATTATTGACGCGAACACCCACGCATACATATATGTATATAGATACACCAACACGTTTGGCAGCGTTGACAACAGAAACTGTTATAATAATTCAATTCAATTCAGCCAGCCATTCCGTAATAATGTCGATTCAATGTTGTAAATACGTTGCGAATCGTTTGCGACTTGCCAAATCTAATGATCACCTGTTTGCCACCCCTCACCCCGCACCCCCATTTATTTATCTGTGTGTTTGGTCGAAATTGATTTTGCTATCCAGGCACGTCATGTTCTATGGGTATCCGTAAGCTCACCAAAACTATTTTCTATTGAATTAAATTGTTATCATTACAAATGGCAGGCCAAATGAGATTTGTATTTCGGCTGTTACAATGTTTGCAGAGCGAGTGAAACGATTGTTCAAACAATGTAATTAGCTAATGTTGGCAAATCAAAGGAATATTTGAATCTTTAAATTTGAGGAAAATGTAAGTTAATTAGAGTCGCTACAAATAAACAACAAAATTAAGGCCTTTACAAAAGCGATTATTGAGCTTTTTTTGATTACAAAAATAATTTAATTAAATAAATTTTATTAAGAAGATACTATTGAAAAATTATAGTTTAGAGCTCTTACAACTCATTTGTTTAAAATTAAGCAAAATTCAATTAAACCATAATGTTTTTCTATGAAATAATTAACTACTCAAAATGATTGCTAAGCAAATAAAATTATTTGTAAAAATGTACAAAGAAAATTTCTGTTTATTAAAACTATTAATAATTTCAGTTTTGGCAGAATGCGTTATACTTACACCATAGACTACAATTAATGTATTTTATTTTCAATTTGAGGAATATCTACCATTTTGACTTGGACCAGACCGAACTTTAATAACTGTGTAAAACCCCTTGCATGCACTATTGCAACCTGATTTCCGCCCTTGTTCATCAACATCAATGACTCAAATCATTTGCAAATTCAAGTTTTCATTATTCGCATTCAGACGTCGTTTCGCCGGGCTTCATTTACAATATTCGCGCAACTTCAGCGCATCTTGGAGATCCTGTCATATGCGACGTCATCCGCCTTTTGCGGGGATTCCTTCGCCGACAGCCGGTGAATCAGTCACGTGTGTGCAAAATCAAAACGATTTGCGGAGGCTGTCACCCTTCCGAGTCTTTTGTTTGCCATTTGCGAGCGGAGTGAGCGTGAATGCGCGTAAATTACGGCTGACAAGAGACGGCTTCCTCTGATGCGGATGCCTTTGGCTGATTGATGCGCTTGGCCAGGTCACTTGGAAAAAAGTTTAATGATAAAGAATGTGAAACAAAAATTAATTATAAATTATAGGAACTATCATAATCATAATAATCATTACATGGGATAATTAATTAACCTAAGTTCTCATGCTATAAATTAAAACAGCAAAGAAATAAATAAGAAAACCAAGGCACTTTCGTCATTTTAGATTTTTTATTATAAATATTAATAGGTAAATAAGCTTATAAGCCTTACAAATTGTTTTCTGTGCATGCAGCGCTGCAACTTTTGCCACTTAGCCGTAAGTCGTGGATACAGGGCTTCAGAAATCGGAGCCATTCCATTGCACGCATGACAGCTGCCATGTGCTGGCATTCTAGTATCCTACCATCCTACTATCCCAGCATCCTGGCAGCCTCGCATCCCAGCATCCCAGGATCCTAGCAGTTAACCACAGCAGCGCAGGGAGCGCTTTGTCCTTGTCACCTTTTTAGTTTTCGGTGTGTTGACAGCCGAGCACTCAGTTGACAACGCTGCGCTGGCAGCTCTTCTAGTTAGAGTTGCACACTGAGCGAAATTTCGAGGTGAATATTACGGGTGAAAAAATGTTTATGGATATGGCTATAAATCCAAAGAATTTTGATCTCATTTTCAGCGTAGTTTAGCTTAAGAAAATATTTTAATTTTAAACTAAAGTCGTAAAATCCGTAAAACCGTAAAATCGATATGCGCATATACATTATACATAAAACAATATTTAACATTAAATACTCATTTTGAGCATATTGTATTTACGGGGCTGCATATCTTGTTAAAATTGATATTACATAATGTAATTATCTACGTTTCATATCGATTTTTTGTTAGGTGTAGCCTAACAATAATATTGTATTTTGTAAAGCTTTAAAATGGTTAAACGCTGATTAAAATATATTTTCCCGCTAATATTTGCTTATCATAATTATAACATTATTAGCATCCTTATGTAATCCTTCGGCTGCCTTCTATTTTTCCCCGTGCAACATCATCTCAGCTTCGGGGACCGGCAAGTGCATTTATCTCGATCTGGAATGCCTTTTGAATAACTTGCCATATTAGCGTGTTTCCGTTTCCTTTCAGCTCAGCAGGCAGCAGTCAGCAGCGCCCAGCTTAGTTGTGTCTGGGCGTCCTTGTGTGCGTATTTGTCAAAAGGATTTGGCAGTGATTTAGCTGCTGGCCCAAATTTCATACCAAATTCCATGTCTCCCTTTCTCTCTCTTTGGCCTGCAATCGCCTGCCTGACTGACTGACAGCGTCCCTGAATCTCCCATCTCCCGTTTCCTGTCTCCTGGCCAAAAGGACAGGATTAGGTCGCGCCCAGCCCTTTCAGCCGCTGCAAATTAGCTGCCTAATTGTTTGCCAAAGCCGCAACTTTGGCCATTTCTTCTTCGCGGACAGAAGAGAATTGCGGGAAAGGGAGGGCGTTGTGCTTAACATTTGCCGAATGACAGCTGAATAATGTGCGCCCCATAAGCAATTAACGCGCCTGCGGGGCTTACACACGTACGTCTTCCTAGTGTGCGAGTGTGAGTACAGTGGCGGGCGAAAAAATAGCATTTGGATTTTGAAAACACCTATAAAGGTGCCTAAAAGTATGCAACAATCACAAAGTTCGTTTGCTTCATATTTACTGCATACTTTTAGACACCTTTTTTAAAAATCCTAGTGATTTCTGTATCAAAAATAATATATGAATATCGGAAATTGACATTTCTATTTCCCCCTTATTTTCAGAGAATATATATTTATATCTTTTACTTCAACCCCAGTTGTATGGGTGTGTTAGTGATTTTCTATCTGTGTGCGTTGCTCTGCCAGCTTACAAATTGAGTCAATAATTTTGCTGGGCCCTCGACTGGGCGGGAAGTTATCCTCCCGGTCACTCCTCCCTTTCTGGTGGCACTTTGTGCATAATAAATAAACGCCATGAAATACGCGACTTAACACGCAATGTACAGCAAAGTCGCATGTCTCCATCCTCTGTGTGTGTGTGTGAGTGAGTGTGTTGTGTTCGGGTGTGGGTAAGCACCATATGACACCACCTTGACTCATTAATTACGCACTGGCATTTTTATTTTCATTGCATACTTTTATGCAATTTATTATTACAGCATTGCGGGGCAGCGCTGAAAAAAGGCACACGCTGAAATACAAATTGCCTTTTTTTACACCCATATATATATTTAAGTATATATGCATACACTTGTGACTTATTTACAGATGGAGGCTCACACAGATACTCTGGCCAACACACGCACACACTCATGCGGAGTTGTGGTGAACACGACAAGCCGCAAATGAAATGTGCGCTGGATTTTTGAGCTGCCTTCCATCTTAACTTGGCCAGAAGTTGCCTGATTGCCAATGTCCTTTGGGCATTCCTATAAATTTATTTATATGCACTACGTTTCGGATCTATAAGAAATTAAATATACACAATATTAAATCTATATATATAAAATATTTAAATATCAACGCAAAATCAAAGCCAGTTAAATAGCACCCTTTAAATTTATAACCATTAAATAACATCCATTTATTAGAAATGGATAAAAGGTAATTAATTTCCTTAAATAATAATTTAGGATAATGAGTCATTGAAAAACCCTATAAAGGTGTCTAAAAGTATGCAATAATCGGTTCATTCATTCCGAATGATGGAGTTCATTTTATATTGCATACTTTTAGACACTTTTATAAAAATTCTAGTAATTTCGGCGGCAGCCCGATTTTTTGTTAAATAGTAAAGATATTTGAAGATCGGAAATTGATATAGTCTCCTATTTTCATTTACTTATAAGTTTTTGTTTAATTTCACAATAACCAAATTATTTTTTATACTCCCTTGGAAAACGCACTGTATCTTAGCAATCGAAGTGAAAATCTTTCCCCTTTCGAAGGTAATTGCAGAACAGTAAACTGAAAAAGACCCCGAACTACGTTTCTTTAATCAAAGGGCAGCTAAACTTAATTTTACCCCGAAAGCGAGAAGGCTTTAATCTTAATGCCAGATCGCAGCGCATTGCAGTTTCGTTTATGCTGGCTGGCGTAACCCTCGCAAAAACCGAATAAATATTCACTTTTTACTTCACTTGTTGTTGTGGTTGCATTATTATTGTCGTAGCTGTTGTTGTTCTTGTTGTTGGTATTTCCAGCGGTGATGGCGATGCTGCTGCTTCTGCGGTCGTCCTGGTCGAAAATTCCCCAAAGAATCTGACGCACTTATCGCAAATTACTTTGGCAGTTGCAGCGATGCAGCGTTGCTTTTGTGTATAAATTTAACAATTTACCCATACACGTGCACGCATGTGTACATTGCATGCGCAGGGGATTGTAAATTACCATACACACACAGACACTCACATACTGAAGACTAAATGTGTCCAAAGAACGTGCAATGTCCATGTCCATGGCCGCCAGGAAAGGAAAGTAAAGTAGGGGTAGTGGTAGAGGTACAGGATTTGTAAAACTTTTGGCCAACATGGCGTATGCATAATATTTCTCCCTGCCGCATGTCGGCCGACAAACTTCATTAACAAACACACACAGTAGCCCACGAAGTTGCCGCAATAACAATGCAAATGTAACAGCTCGAGATGTTGCAGGTTGCAGCTGCTGCAGTTGCAGTTGCATTCCCCTCCAATTAGCCGCACAACTCATTAAGCTTTCCCGCGCGACTTACCGCCGCTTTTTAAAGCACACTTTCTGGCACTCGTCAATTAGCATTTGTTTCGGGGCGTTTAATGGCCATCCAGATGTTGCTGCTGCTGCTGCTGTTGCTGCAATAATTTATTGTTGCCATTGCCGGCTTCATAAGATGTTAACGCGCACTTAATGCCACTTAAAAATACGCATAAATCGCAGAAAGAGTTTTCGGCCAAAAGGAGGGCGAAAGCGAGGACGGCTGGCCACTTGTCCACTTACATGGCTACTTACAACGCTGCTCAAGCATATGCATGCAGATGACCATGTTGCAGCTACCTCCCCATTTCATGCCACACCATACCATTGCGTACCATACCGCATCAGTAGCAGCTGAATAAAAACAAGGTCGAAACAAGGGGACAGAGCTGAAAATGTACACAAAAATAAGGCAACAAAAATAAATAAAAATGAAAACCGAGCAACAACACGGCAACAGCAACAGCAACTGCGGCACGCAATTAAGTGCATTTAATTAATTATTGTTGATAAAATAATATTTTTGCAATTTATTGTACAAGCGGCAGTTGGGCATTTGTGTGATGGTGGGTGGGTGGTACTGCCGCCTACCACCCGTTATTTATGCATATGTGAGCGCAAATAAATAACGCCCGCGTTGGCAGCATAAAAAAGAAGAAAAAGGTCCGCAATTATTATAAATGATTAGACTAGATAATATCCCGTAACTAACAGAAAATAAATGTTTAAAAACTATTTTGTAAGGAGTACTAGCCAAATAAGCACTTGGGAATTATAAGCTCACGTTTAAGAAAAAATTATATATTTTTTTGGTAAAAGAATAGTTTTATATTTTTACTTATAAATAAATTTTTAGATTTTAATATTGATTTTTGAAGTATTAAACGGTAACCTATATTTTAAACCATATATTATTTATTTAAGCACTTGGGAATTATAAGCTCAACCGTTAAGAAAATGTAATATTACTTTCAATTATAATTTAAGATTTTTATATATAATTTTCAAGTATCAAATGGTGTCAAATTATTTTAATTTTAAACAATATATTTATTACGCGAACTAACCAAAAAAGCACTTGGAAATTATAAGCTCAAACGTTAAGAAAAAGTAATATATTTTGATGTTAAAAGAAATGTTTTGTTTTGTTACTTCTAAACATAATTCAAGATTTTTATATATATTTTTTAAGTAGCAAACATTAACCTTTTTAATGAATTTTTTCAATAAAAATTAATCTTCTGAATTACAGGGTACACATAACGTTTGCTGCATTCTCCTGCGTTGACGTTATCAGAACTCCGGCAGTTACTGGCCGCAGACGCAGCGATATCGCTCCTGTGGCAGCAGCATTGCCTATCGCACTGGCCAACATCGAAACTATGGCAGATCAATTCGAATAACAATAATTTCTTCCGGTCGAATGGCAGCGCCAGAACAATCAGACAGCGGCAGAGATGCAGATATAACTGCATATACATACATATATGCGGCTGCGAAAGTATCTGCATCTGCAACTGCAACTGCATTGTTGCTTTTGCTTTTGCTGTTTGCTGCATTTTAAACAGGATGCGCATAAGTATACGAGGATTGACAGGATGTGCGGGCCATGCACATGCATTTTGTTTGCCGCTGACGTTGCCACGCCCCCTGCCTCTCATTTTTAATCGGGGGGCGGCATACACATGTTCAAAGCGGCAGGGTCACGCCCCCCACAGCACTAATTTGTATTGTTTTCGCTGTTAATGAATTTCATATATTGTATTTATGCGAATGCACTTAATGCGAAAATTATTTGCGTTGACATTGCTGTAGATCGAAGAGGAATTTAAATCGGTTGTCGATTTCGAGAGATACGGGCTTAAAGTAAGCCAGGGGATAAACTGATATTAGATGTTGTGGCATTAAAAATGTTGATGTAAAGGTAATTCTTAATATTTTTTTAATTTCATATGTTCTTGAATGTGGTTAGCAAAATCAAATTGTATAAAATATTTATAATAATCCATTATAAATAAGATTTTTACTGCGAAACTAACTCAAATATAAAATACTTTAAAATTAGGATACCAGTTAAATAAATCGCTTGTGATTATAACAGCTTTGAAAATATTGATTTTATTTATTTGGAGCGCATATTTCTTTTATGTTTAATCATTAAAAACTCAACAGAGGCCTTTAGATTAATGGGATTTGTTCCACTCCTCGCGTTCCTCGCGCTCCTTCACCACCTCGTTGAGATAGGGCTCCAGGTACTTGATGTCCTCCTCGTACTTGGTCCACTGCTCCTTGGGCAGGATGGTCTTGGTCATGGAAAGGTGAAGTGCCCTCAAAATACGGTAGTTGCGTTCATCGTACATCTTGCGGGGCAGACGACGCACTGCCTCTGCTACATCCTCGTTCTCGTAGAGGCAATCATCGCGATAAAGACCGTATTGGTTGAATCCAGACATGTTGTAGGCCCATTTGCCCAGCTTGGAAAAAACTGCAGGTCCCACTCGAGCCACATACTTCGACATGATGAACGAACAAAAAATAAGAATTTGGAAAGTTATTGGGTTTTATTTTATTAGGGAAACCGATTAGTCGTAGAGCTGACAGTTTACTCAGTGATACTCGATTGGAAACACTTGATCAACTTTATTTTCATGTGGCCAAATATGGACTGTCACAAAAATCCGTCCTTAAACCGAGCTCCTTCCCAAAAATGTACAAAAAAATCAGTTTCCTCTCGTTATAAAAAGCCACCATAACATTCATATTTACTTCTCCAATATTAGAATGCTATCAACTATTTTTCCCAAATAAAAATCAGTAAAAAATATTTTATCAAACGCATTTCTTTAATATATGTACGAAACTTGCAAAGTCTATTTTGGACTGGCATATATTTGGGTGCGGATACGGACTTCCAAAACGTAGGTGCGTCACAGGATGTTTCTGGCAGTTGCTTCCTCGCCTAGCAAGGACCACAAGGGCCGAAGCCACAAGGTCCGGGTCCACAGGGTCCACACGGTCCGCATGGACCGCAGCCTGGACCGAAGGGTCCGCAAGGTCCACAGGGGCCGCATCCTGGCCCGCATGGTCCGCAGGGTCCGCAGGGACCACATCCCGGCCCACAAGGTCCACATGGTCCGCACCTGCCCTCGGCGACGGGATATTGATTGGTGGAGAAGCAGGGCAGTGGGCAGCAGGGACCCCCAGGAGCACATGGTCCAATGGGGCACGGTGGGCAGGCGGCACTGGGTTTGTAGTTGATGGGTCCATTCGGATAGCAGCAGTACTCCCTTGGCGGCGGAATATCGATGGTCTGGGGCTTCGGCTGGCACAGGATCGATTGGCACACTTCCCGCGGCTCGCAGACGCGCTTGGGATAGCACACCACATAGGGATCGGGGATCATCGAGGGGTAGTAGATGACCCTAGGTTCCCGAACCATCTGCGACACCCAAATCAGCTTCGGAACCTTGATAACCCTTGTGGCATCCACCACCTTGGGTATCGTGATCTGGCGACATCTGTTCACCACCATTGGCTCCGGAACTATCTTCTCCGTGAAGACCACTCGCTTCTTGCAGATCATCCGCGGCGGCTGCTGGACGGTGATGCACTTGGGGAAGGGAGGCGGGATGCGCGGGGCACATTGAGGCAGCGCCTCCAACTGGGCCGCATTGTAGCACTTGGGCGAGCACTCGAAGGGACCGCAGCAAGGATCACAGGGACTGCAGGGACCGCACGGAGAACACATGGTTTGATTCTATAAGTATTAACCGAAATCGGATCTGAAAAAAATTTATTTAGTTTAATTTTTTTTGTTTTATAAAATTTGATCAGAGAAATTTGGAAGTGTATCGAAGCGAAACTGGTTTCGAAATGGCACATGTACCTGATGGCACAGCCTAACTTGAGTGACAAGCAAAGGCAAGGCCTACTTGAAAAGAAATTTATAAAAAAATTTAAGAAAATATTTTCCCGTTTTTAAGGGTAGCCTTTTCATTTTACGTCAAATTAAAAACTTTCAGTGACATTCGCTTAAATCCGATTTTTATTTACAGCCAATGAGTCGTCAAAGCGTTGACAAAGCAGAGTGAACTATAGACTTTTGGTAGTGATTATTAGCAGGACAGCGAGAACAATATTCTGTGTTGGTCGGCATAGACGAAGTTGGTCCACAGGGCACTGGTTTCTGACAACGGGCAAAGTCCGGGCAAGAAGACTGATGATCTCAACAGGGTCAACCGGGTCAACAGGGCCCACAGGGACCGCAGGGCACTTGTGGACCGCAAGGACCAACCGGACCGCAGTGGGTGTTCCAGGGAGTCGGGGCGCACGGGTAGCAGGGTCCGCACTCGGGCGATTCGTACGGACAGGGGGGCGAACAGGGTCCGCAGGGTCCGCAAGGACCGCAGGGACTGTTGCCCAGGGGTCCGCATGGCCCGCAGGGCGCACAGGGTCCACATGGAGACGGTACAAACGGACCCGACGGCATCGTGAGGCCACAGGGCCCGCAATTCGGGACGGCACACGGTCCGCACGGACCGCATCTCGGACCGCAGGGACCACAAGGTCCAGGTCCGCAGGGGCCACATCGCGGTCCGCAGGGTCCGCAACCTGGTCCACATGGCCCGCAGGGTCCGCACCTGCCCTCGGCGACGGGATATTGATTGGTGGAGAAGCAGGGCAGTGGGCAGCAGGGACCCCCAGGAGCACATGGTCCAATGGGGCAGGGTGGACAAGCGGCACTGGGTTTGTAGTTGATGGGTCCATTTGGATAGCAGCAGTACTCCCTTGGCGGCGGAATGTCGATGGTCTGGGGCTTCGGTTGGCACAGGATCGACTGGCACACCTCCCGCGGCTCGCAAACGCGCTTGGGATAGCACACCACATAGGGATCGGGTATCATCGAGGGATAGTAGATGACCCTAGGTTCCCGAACCATCTGGGATACCCAAATCAGCTTGGGCACCTTGATAACCCTAGTGGCATCCACCACCTTTGGTATCGTGATCTGGCGACATCTGTTCACCACCATGGGCTCCGGAACTATCTTCTCCGTGAAGACCACTCGCTTCTTGCAGATCATCCGCGGCGGCTGCTGGACGGTGATGCACTTGGGGAAGGGAGGCGGGATGCGAGGAGCACATTGTGGCAACGCCTCCAACTGGGCCGCATTGTAGCACTTGGGCGAGCACTCGAAGGGACCGCAGCAAGGATCACAGGGACTGCAGGGACCGCACGGAGAACACATGTCTTTTTTGTCGACTCAAGTTTTCCAAAAATAAAATTTATAGAAAAATATCGTAAACTTTTTTTTAGAAATTTTTACTGTACAATTTGGAAGTTATTCGGAGCGAAAATAGAAACTGAATGAGATCTGACGAAGACAGGACGACAGCATAGCGAAAGGTTATCCAGGCCTCCTTCGATCGATATATTGAAAAACGAGTTCTTTGATTCGGTTAGGTATTATTATATTTATTTTTAACTGCCTCAGGATTGTAAATATTTTCTTTAAATTAAATGTAAAACCTTTTAAATTTTAGACAATACACTGTTTTTAATTTGAGGATACTAATATAATTAAAATATATTTCAATCACTCCCTTTTTGTATTCGTTTTGTTATTATATTATTTAAAATTTTGTAAAAAAATAAATTTTTAATTAAATTGATTTTAAAAAACTTGCAATTCACTGCTAAATATTTTTTTTGTTTTTTATACATTCAAGAAAATCCCTTGAATTGTAAAAAAATACGTTGATATTGCTTAAATCTTCTGCATTCGATTGTTTAAATCGCTTGCAATGAAAAATACCGCTCGAGCGGTTCTCTGAATGGAATGCATTTTGGCAAACCGGATTCCATCTCCACATGACGTATGCGCGACGTATCTGCATATATTTCAACAATATGGCATCTGCCGTTGAGTGGGTTTAAGCCTTTAATATGCTAGCGCCTTTATGTAGGCAGGGCGCGTTTTTTTTCGGCCCGGCTGAAAGCCAACTTGGAAAAAACTACAACGAATTACAGAAAAACGTCGGAAAACACTCTGGCAAGCCCGGCCTATTGAATATACATATGTATATGGGTTTGTTTTTTGCCCAGTGCCTGGATATGTCAGCGCCGAAAAAAAGCATTTGCAAGGTGGTCGGGATGGGAGCTGGTTGGGTTTGGTCCTGAAAGCTTTAGTGCGGCGGGTGGTCGGTGCAATCGGCGCTTGTGCATGCCGACAACCATTGCGACACTGAACAATTGCACGCATCCCACAAAAAACTACAACAAAGTATGCGTGGTCACAGCGGACCATCGATGTTGACAAAGGCTTTTGCGTGCCAGATTCAGGTAAATTCTAAAATATTTGCTCCATTTAAAATGCAAAAGAAGCGGCAAGGGCAACGATACAGTGTATGCTCAGAATCAAAACGTTTCCAGTAGTTTAAGAATAAATAAAAAAAACAAACCAAAAATAGATAAAGATAACTAAAATATTTTTTCTGGATTAATAATTTAGTTTTTATTAAATAATAATAGGTTTGAAATAATGTTTTGCTATTAATAAATCATTTATTTAGTATATTTTATTTCAAAATTTTCTACACTAAACATTTATTTCGTAATCCTTCTTTTAATTGTCTTTGTGTGTGTAAATCAATTTCAATTTTAATTGCTTCCTGTGAACTTCGCTCTCCAAAGAACCACTTTAAAAATCATCAAATGATTTCAAGAAATATGCGGTACAACAAATGTCTTAATTTAGTTTTCAATTTTAGTAGCAACATTGATTTTTAATCGATTTGGTTTCGGGCTGTTCCAGGAACTCGGATCTCCAGTTCTTCGGCCTGTAATAACAAGTTTTTTTTTTTTTTTTTTTTTTTTTTTTTTTTTTTTTTTTTTTTTTTTTTTTTTTTTTTTTTTTTTTTTTTTTTTTTTTTTTTTTTTTTTTTTTTTTTTTTTTTTTTTTTTTTTTTTTTTTTTTTTTTTTTTTTTTTTTTTTTTTTTTTTTTTTTTTTTTTTTTTTTTTTTTTTTTTTTTTTTTTTTTTTTTTTTTTTTTTTTTTTTTTTTTTTTTTTTTTTTTTTTTTTTTTTTTTTTTTTTTTTTTTTTTTTTTTTTTTTTTTTTTTTTTTTTTTTTTTTTTTTTTTTTTTTTTTTTTTTTTTTTTTTTTTTTTTTTTTTTTTTTTTTGGGGGGGGGGGGGGGCTTATGGTCGTAATTATGCAAGAAAAACATCAACTTCTTGGGCTCGAATGGCCCTGGAGCGCTTATCGAGCGAGAGGCTGCCGTTCGCCGTCCAAGTTCCCAGCCACAGACAAAGCGCCGGCTAATCCGCACAATTTCCAGAGCCCCAAAGAGCCTGTCTAATCACAGACCCGCCACTTGGCATCACAGTCCTTCACCACCGAAATTGTCAGCCTAATAATGCAAACAATAACAGGGCAACAGTCCGAAGAAATGGCGCACATTTCGGATAATTATGGGGCGGCCCCCGTCGAGATGGCCCGGCTAAGGCGGCGCAATTAGCGGACTTAGTTCGGGACCAGGCCCAAAACAATGTTGGGCTGCCAAATGGGGAAACTAAGCACAGGCTGGCCATAAATTTGCCCTCCTCCCGCTCCTGCTGGAGAACGATTGACACGGCAAAGTGTCAGTTGTCGGTTATTTTTCGTATAGCTACACTGTGGAAAAAATATATAGTATTATTTAGTTTGAATATCTTGGGATTTAATTTTAATTTTTTAATTTTTTAGAGTGTTTTATTGGCTTTTCGCCTCCGTTAATAAATTTAATCGCACCTAATAAACCGTTTCCAGACCTCCTTAAATGGGGCCCACATTTTGGTCCTCGGTCGCTTTTGTTGTTTGCTTGCATTCTTTGCGGTCGTTTGACGTTGATAAGTATTCTGATTTATTGACAAACAAACTGTGAGTGTGCGGGCATTGTGGCAGCATTTATTTAAATTTATATATTTATTTATGGGCTGCGCGCAGGCGAATACACACACGGATAGACAGATGGATCGTTGTTCAATCGGAGTTGTGCTTTAACCCATTTTGTACCTTATTGCAAAAGGTAATAATAAATTTATTTATTTTTATTAAGAATTAATTGTTTTTTAGTTTGTTTTAGGACAAATTTTTTTCTTTTTTGGGCAGCTCGATTAAATTTATTTATTAAATAGGACAATGCTTATTAAATTTTAATTTAAATGCTAACAAAAAATATTTGTAAAGCAGTTGTAGTTTATTTTATTAATTAATTTAATAATTTTAAAATTGGAGTTTGCCGAAAAATACAAAATGGGTTAATTCCATTTTTTGGCTCCCGCTTTTTTATGCATTTGCTTCGATGCATTTCCGTTTGATTTCAATAATTTCAACTTCCGGCACAAACCGGAAATGACAAATAAAATGCACCGTCATTCGAATACACTGGAAAAGACCCAAGAGTTATATTAAGTTATATACATTTAATGCATTTTCCCAGTGAATTTTTTGCAGTGTATCTGGGAATCTTTGAATTATTGAATCATTTTATAGTCTTGAAATTCTTGTTGAACTTTTTTATGTGTGATGTGTCATTTAAAAGTGCAATAAAGGAGTGCCATAAAGTATTCTTATATGTATAGGAAAATTGAACCCGTTCTTTTTTTTAAATTATAATACTTTGAAAAGTTAAAATAAAATTCAAATTTATGGTTATTCATTTTCTTAGATTTATTAGTTAGGCAAAAGTTTGTTCCCAATTTTATTTTAAAAATTTTCCGAACTAAAAATTATTGTCATATTGCTTCCTATGATTTTTGCCTTAATTGCATCATCTCAGCTGCAACTGTATCATATGAAAAATCGCATAAATTACGTGATTTTCGGGAAGGCTTGTTTCTGCCCAAATCCGTGCATATAAGTTGTTTATTTTTTGCCAGGCAGTAAATTTGCAGGCACATGCATATGGGGAATGACCATGAATTACATAAAAAGCCGCAAATACCGAAGTCAAAATGCGTGGCCTCAACGTTTCTGTGCATTGTAAAGCATGCCGATGTGAATGTGCAAGAGGGCAAGCATTTCCATTGCCGCTCCCTTGCAACATGCAAACGATTCAGTCAGTGGCAAAGAGAAAAAAAATTCAAATATATATTGCAATCCTTTAGGCACGCGGAACATAATGAAACGAAAATGCTACTGTGGCAACAGCAGCAGCTGCAAGGACATTCAGGACCAAGGACCGAGGACCGAAAACCAGGGACCGGCCGAAGCCGTCCGCTTGCCATTTGCCGAATAAGAAAAAATAAATAAAAATGTGAAAATATTTCTTTGGCCAACATTTTTACAGCCGCCTGGCCCCTCTCATCCACTCCATTCCTAGGCTGACCCCGCTTGCCAACCAATTCGCAGCCATTTTTATACAGAAAATGTTTTTATTTATTCCGATGGGGCGGCCCCATCCTCTTGCCTCGGTTTCTTGTGCGGTAGGGATGCTTATCGACTGGAAAATTTCGATATAATATATATCGACTAAAATATGGCTTTCAATGTAATCGTATAAACAAAATTGGAAATTTTCAAAAAATGTCTAGAGTTTAAATTTCTAATTTTTAAGAATCGAATTTATAAGATTTAAATACCGCCAAAGTTTTTTATTAAAAGAAAAAAATAAACCAAATATAAAAGATATGAAAAAAGATAGATAGTTATTTAGATCTTTAAAATTGTTAAGTATTTTAAAATATGATTATAAAATATTTTACTTAAATTAAATAAATAAATTAGTACATATTAACTAATAACAGTATGTTGTATTTAAACATAAAACATAAATTTGAAAAATAGTTTTAAAAATATGGGATTTTTAAATATATAGAAAATTCTCTTTAAAAGTTTTTAAAATATTTTTTATTATTCTCTAGATAGAGATATTCTCTTTACTACTCTATCGGCGCTTTTACCATCTCTATGCGAGTGGCGAGTTATCGCCCGTGCCCCAAAATCCTTGCAACTGGGCCTGGCTTGTGGCCGTCGGTTGATTTATATTGATGAATGTCCGTTTGTTCGTTAGTTCCGTCTTCGCAGGCTGCCAAAGAGATTTACTTGCAAGGGGCGGGGAGGCGTGGCAGTTATTTTACTCTTTGCCTTTTGTTGTGCTGCACTCGCCCATTTATATATCCACACATATATGCATATCCACACACACACTGGGTGCACTTGCTTATGCTCAGTGCCAGAAATTATTGCATACTTTACGGAAATTAACCGCATTTCCATTTCTTGCACGCACACAGGATGGCTGCGTCATCTCGTCCTCCCATTTCCCCAGCAGTCCCCGGAACACCCATCTCCGGGCTTCCACTTGTATACATATTTACAATTTTAATGACTTTATTTTTGTGCTGGAATAAAGTATTTTCAGGCACTTACAATAGGGTGAAGTAAAATGATTTCTTTTTGGTTTCCATGATGTTGCGTTAAGGGAAAAATAGTTTAAATTCTTTTTATAGATTTATTTTAATGAAAAAAATTACTTGGTTTAAAATAAATATTTTTGGAAATGTTTTTCTGCATTTATATTATATTGTATCCTTAAAATTTAAAAATAGGTATTTTATTCCTGCTTAATATTTAAAACTGTCAGTTTTAATATTTTATGTTGTATATTTGCTAAAATAAATGTTGGTTAAATGTTTTTTAATTAAATGTCAAGAGTATTTAGACTTTGGCTTTGTCCATAGGACATTATCCTTCGTTTCATTCGCCTTGTTGCTGATTCGTTCAGGTCACTTTTGAGGGAGCTGCTGAAGGAGTGAAGGGAATTAAGTGAGCGAACCGTCGCACAATCATATTTCTTTGTGACATTTGCCTTGTGCATTATTAATCAACCGGGAGTATTTTAATTTATGTTGACATGCACTTATTTATAAAGCGCAACCGAAATGCGAAAAAATATTTTAACCGGAAACCACATGCGAAACCAGAATGTCGCTGATTTCTCAGCTATATTTGGCAACGACGTCAGCAAAAGCATTAGGTGTGCCTGTGGAATTAAATGAGCCCGTTGAATTTAAAGCTTTTTAATGACTTTTTTTTAAAGATGAATAAAATATTTGTAAACTTTTCACGTAAAAGAAGAAAAGAGCACAACCCGAAGCAATTGCATTGGCTATACCGAAGGGTTGTGAAAGTGGATTCGTGCCAAATGGTTTTTCATTTACAGAAAAATATAAATTTCCATGCAAATCGAGGCAGCCTTGTGAAATGCGATGAAAGGAAAATCAACTCCTGGCGAAAGGGGTGAAAATGCTTTAGATTAAATTAAGATAGGCTAGGATAAAGGCAGCACAGCAGGTGACTTAACTAATTGAATTCCACACAATCTGTATTTTTCTCTAGCAATGCATTTTATTGAAACCGTTACCCCGGGAAACACCGTCTTCTGCTAGAGGAAACTGAGAAATATTAATATTTCACTGTGGCCGAACAAAAGTTTGATTGCATTCAATCAATGGAGGGCGGAACAATTCATTTGATTGACAGCAGTGACCTCCGCTCCGTCCGCTGATCAAAGTTCAAGGGGCAATTGGCACGCCGGATGCGTAATCTATTTCAAACAGCGACCATGCAAATCGAAGAAGCTATGGCTACATAGCCATTGCCATTGCCTCTCAGCTGTCGAGTGTCGGATGCATGCGAGCACAATACAACACAATTTGCTGCTGCTCCCCGTCCTTTCCTCTTCGTCCTTTTCGTCCTTTTGTCCTGTCAGGCCGTCTGTCGAACAGCGAGATGCATAGAGAAATTGCATATAAAATGCAGACAAATAACTTGCTCCCCATGTTTAGCGTATGCCCTAACGCCTGACATTAACAATGCAGCAGGAATAGCAACAGCAATAGCAACAGCAATAGCAACAGCAATAGCAACAGCAATAGCAACAGCAGCAGCAGCAACAACAGCAACATCAGAAACAGCAGCAACATCAGCAGCATCAGCGGCAACCAGCTGGCAATAAAATGTAACAAACACATTGACTGCTGACAAATAGCATTGCCTGTCAATTCATCAAAAAGAAAAAGGCAGCGAAGAGCGTCAGCGAACGCGCAAAACTATTGACATGCACACGCATCGAACACTTGAAGAAAATCCTTAATTATTTAAAAAAGATGTAAATATAAGATAGATTTAAAAATGTCGAAACTATGTGCTTTTAAAAGAAAGCTAACAGAAACAGCAAGGTTTTAAAAATCTCTTTTATATATAAATATGAGCATAAAAGTATGCAGTGAAAAAAGGATAGTCGTTTTCTTGTATGAAATCATATTACTGTTGAGATAAAAATATATTGTTGCATACTTTTAGACACCTTTTTTTTGTATGTGATTTCAAAAACCTACTTTTCAGTTGGTTTTGAAAATTATCTTTAAGTAAATGGGTATATTTTTTTTAAAGCTAACCATAATTCGTTAACTATTTTCAACAGTGCATCGTAAGCGGATCTGATCGAATTGGATATAGGATGCGGGACGCAGGATGCAGGATGCAGTTTGCAGGAGGCACATCCTTGCACTGCTGACTCGGCAGTGGCAATGGCAGACTTGCAGCAAATTTGCTTAGCTGCCAAACCAAACTTCGATTGCCGCGAGCCTGCGTGTGAGTGTGTCTATGTGTCTATATGCGAGAAATAGGAGAGACTGTTACAAATTGTTTTGAAATGAAATTCAAACTGCATTGGAAAACGGTGCATATTGCTCTGTGCGCGCACTTCGCGACCTCGAAACTTCAAGCGTCTTCTGGCTTTCTGGCTTAAGAAATACCAACTAGAAAGTTGACATCTTTGTGGGCAGGATCAAAGCGATTATTTGGTTAATCACTTTCAGCGAATTTAGATAAGCCCGTGCTTTTATATTTCGAAACTTTACCGATCGGGTAGAAGAAAATTTTCCACGTCTGCCTGCCACGCCGGTTCAATTAAGAAGAAAGTTCAAAATCATGCGGCGTGGGTTTCGGCCATTGCCGGATATTTCAGCCAGCTGAGAAATCCGCCATTCCGGCTTAGAACAAGCTTTCGAAGCTACCCTACACCAGCTGATTCAACCCGACCTGGCATCACCCAAAGATGCTAATTAGTATTTTTTTTGTTAAACACTATTACCGACACTATTTGGGGATGCATCTGGCTAGTCTCCAAAGGTCACTTACTGCCAAATTAAAGCCTACTTCTAGGCTGAACAGAACTAAGAAACGTTCTTCAGGCGCCGCTACAGTTTCAAGGTTTTTACATCTCGCCAAAGGATGAAGGGGAAGGGAATAAGGAACAACCTAAACCGCTGCCCTTACCTTTATTTCTTACGTAACAAATTGCCTCAATTATTTCCATTTTTCCCCTTCGCCCGGTTCACTGGCCGACTTTATGCTTGTAGCTAGGGGTATAAAAACTTTATTAAAAACTTTTGTGCCCAAGCCTTTTTATTAGACCCTGTCTGCCCTTAGTCGGGGCCTGGTTTATATACCTTTTGTATATGTAGACTAGGGAATAATATACGTATATTTATAAAATACACGCACATTTAGACGGCTCCCTGGCCGCAATACTGCACTCCAGGGGCGTTGAGGAAATCAAATTAAGAACATTTTCTTTGGCGAAACTTTTTGCGCCTGTTTAGAGTTCTGTAATACTTCAACACCCCCGCTTTGCAGCTATTAAGGTTCGGGCCCTATCTGCTGTCGGTCTTAGCCCCATGTGGTTACTTGAAAAATGCTAAATGGTCCCAGAGCAATTGCAGCCACAACAACATAATTAGCAGCCAGGGCAGCAGCAATTTTTGGCCTTAAAGCCAATGAAACTGGCTGCTGGTCTCTTGTCTCATAAAAGGAAGCAAGGTGCCGCTTAAAAACGGGCTATATTTTCCACTGAAAGTGAAATTATAAAAGTTTCTCCAAACAGTAGGTATACGTTTTAGCGGGTTCCTTAACTTTGGCGGGACATTAAAAACAAATAGATAAGGCAAAAAAAGTTATTCACTCAAAATATTTATATTTTTTAATTTAATAAATCTAAACTTAATACCCTAAAATAAAAATATGTATTTTTTGTAGGGTTTTTATTTATGGGTTTTCAAAAATATAAAATTATTAAATTACACTATCCAGCTTCAAAAATTTACCTCGATGGATGCTATATTTTTGGATTCGTTACAAATTCCCAAGTTAAACTGCGTTTTCCAAAAAGTTCCCCGACGCAAGGATTCTTAGCAAAAGGACCTCAAAGTTCGAAAAATGCTCAAATTGGCCAACTTTCCGGAGCTCTCAGAGGCAAACGAATTCATGGTTTGATGCGATGTTAAAGTTTTTTAAAAGATGCACTCTTTATCTTTCAAACCCCATACTTAGAATAATTTTAGGATTTTTATTAAGGGAAAAACAAATTTTAGAAAACATAGTCAAAAAACATGAAAGCTTACAGCTGCGGTCAAAATAGTAGTATTTTTAAAGGTTACTCAGTGTTATTATTATACAATCTATGGTTGTCGGGAGTTTTAAATTATTTCTAATAATAGTATTTAAAATAACTATAGTTATTATTTCAAGAATATTGTGTTACTTTCAGTGAAAAATAAAAAGTCTTAGCATTTTCGGCGACTATTCTAGGAAATTAAAATGTTTTAAATTCCCATGACTATCAGCAAATATAAGGCATATTGAACTTTAATCTCCAAGAGTAAGCAATGCTATTTATCTATTTCATTAGGTATTATTTTGATGGAATGTTTAAGATTGTTTGTCTTCAGTAAATAAAAACACAAATAAATTTTATAAATTGATACATCTAATTTAATCATTTTATCTATAAAATTTCTTCGAATTTACATTGCACCAAACGACTTATAGACCAAATTTACATCACACTCATGCACAACAATTTTCAGTTAACCGGAGTTTACAAGGTCAATTCAGTGGCTTTTGTGTGTTCTTGGCCCATGATCCTGCACCTCGTCTTCCGCCTGTGCTTATTGTTTTGCCGCTCGGCCATATCCCTTTCAAGTTCAATAATGTCATAGAGCGTGTCGCAGGGCAGGCGTCTAAATTTATGGCCCAAACGGTTGACCTGAAGGCCGCGTGGCCCGTTGAGCAGCACGTGCTGCTGCTTTTGCTTCTGCTTCTCGGGGCCAGGGAAATAATTTAGCCAAAAACATGTGAAGCTCGCCATATAAATTATGCACACTCTCACTCGCTCGACAGACGACAACACATGGGTTGCTTTAAGGTATCGCATTGTCTATGCGACCTGCCCACCAATGCAAGAACAACAACCACTTCGGACATAACTCACCGCCTTGGCCTTTTATTTTATTGTATTTTATCTTTTGGATTACTTTCTGCCATGACCACAACAAATAAACTTGAGCATCTTTGGGAAAAACCCACCGAGGCGCTGTGCTGATGGGGGAAAACTGTGGCAGGAAAAGAAAAGATTTCCGTGGCATTGTTGCTGCTGCCACTGGTGCTTCTGCTGCTCCTTGGCTCGAGTTTGCCCGGAGGTCTGGAGCTGGACAACGGCAACAATTGCGCATGTTAACATACTTGTAAGTAGTTTTTCCACTTTGCCAAGCTATTTTGCTTTTTTTTCTCATACCCAGTGCTCTTGGGTTTCAAGGGTATGTTGTCTTGAAGCTCTGTCGATCAAGGAAAAGTGATTTAAAACCTTTGTTAGTCTTAGTCCTTTGGCTTACTCAATTGGGCATTTTTATATTTACACTGAGAAAACTTGAGAAAAAGAAAAAAAACCGAGAAAGATTTACTCTTGGAAACGAGAGCGTTTACTCTTGAAAACGGGAACGCCTATGCTTGAGTCCGAGAATTATTCTTCTTGAAACCAAGAATTCTTTTACTGAAATTGAGAATACCTATTTTGAAAAAACTCTTAAACCAAGAACACTTAAACAACATTTACAAATAAAAGATAATATTTTTATATTACTTAAATAAATAAAATATAATAATAATACATTTTTTTAAGTTTTTGAAATCTATAAAATATTTTCAGGATACCTTCTAGTCGATTCGCAATCTCCTTACTTCCTGTCTTTTCTTCCCTTTATTTTGTCCATCCCCCACAACGGACACATTTGTTTTCCTGGGGGCAGTTGCCTTTGTTTTTGTAATTATCTGCACGTTATTTGTGGGTCAATAAAGTTTCGTTTCATAGTTTGAGCGGTTGTCTGGCTCTCGGCCCGCTTCGGGATTTATGGCATATGCGTTTTGGGCTAATTTTCAGTGCCGCTGACCATGCCATTGGCCAGTAAAACATTAATAGCAGAAAAGGAAATGCTTGGAATGCTTCTTAAAATAGCATCGTGCGATTTAACGGGCAGCTGGGCAACGTTTTGCGCTCCTCCAGATGTTGATTAATTTATCGATACTCGCTCGATTGTCGGGTGTAATTGTAGCTGCCTGTCAGGGGATCGTATTGCCAGAGATTTATATGATGGCGTGATGGGGTTGGTTGGGGTTCGGGGTTTCGGGTCACTTGGGGTCTCTTCTCTTCTTTCAATTCGTTACAATACAAATCATTTGTGATAAATTGCCGGCAATCGGTGCTCAATTATTTAATAAGCCCGACTGCCAACTATTGAGCTATCAAATTTCATTCCCTCTAATTGCTGTTTAGCGCACTCGGATATCGGATATCGCGTTGCCTTGGCTGCGCAGCGCTAATTTCGCATCCATCATCGATGCATTGTTAATTCTAATAATTGCAAATAAACAAATTGCAACTGCCATGTTTTCGTTAAATTCGGGGCTTTCGGTTCGCCCCTGCGGCGCTTAATTGATTATTACAGATGATCGGATGTGCTTATAACACAACTCGATTTGACACGTATCGTGTTGTGTTGTGTTTTTCAATGCAAACACAATTTGTCCACCGCTGATGATTAAAATAAAAGGATTCGCTTTCGATTTGGTTAGAGAATGGAACACCGTCTTTTTTTTTTTAACCCCACTCTCCAAAACAGAAAGCAATCACAAAATCCTCGCCCACCCAACACGCCAGTTTAGCAAAATAGTTGGTAAATTTATTTGCCAAATAAACTGCACACAAAAGCCAATGGCAACGATGAGAGGCACTTGGCAGAGCTGAATTAAGCTGACCGTGGCAAAAACAAAGAGTAAACAACAAATTGAAAGGCATGAAATGAGAAAAAGGAAAATAAACGAAACGAAAAAAAGTTGATCACAATAAAAAAGAAGAGAACAAAAAATGCCTTGCAGTGTGGCACACATGCAGGTGTATCCGTATGTGGTAACGTCAATTGTTTAAAAGTGAAAATTCGATTTTGTGGTAAGGCAAAAGGCATCGGGACACAAACAAATGGCGTGCCAAACCGAAAAGCAAAAACTTTTCTTTTTCAAATTTTTTTGCTCCCTATTCCCCAATGTTTTTCTATATTTTTCTTGTTGTTTTTCGAATTTTTTTGTGCTGCAAACAAATTTTTGGTGCCTCCCCTGTCGGTTTGTTTGAATTGTCCCTGGTTATTGTTGGCTGTTCCTCCTGACGCTTTGTGTCAGGCCGAGTCCTGTGTGCTGATGTGGCCAACAAAGCGAGACGAGGGAGCAGAAAAAAAGGATATATCCCGAAACGTACCTATATAAAACAAACGTGGTCGTCGAGCATAAAAAATGGCCGGCAGTAAAGAGAAGGAGAGTGTCCAAGAACCTGTGTCGTGAGCTGCATGAGAAACCGGAAAACTGGAAAACCGGAAAGGAACGAGCGGAGACACCAGTCGGAGGTTTTCCACCACTAACAAGAGACGTAACGATAACGAAAAACAAACTTTAAAAATTGGATTCTTCATTTGCATCGGCAAATCCAATCAAGCCAACGTAAAGACCCCGGCCAGACATATACACAACATAAAGCCGATGCACCACCGACTGAACCACTCCACCAGCCCCAGAACTCAGCCACCTGCAATTTGGAACCGTACACTGAGAACAATAAAGTCTAGAACTTGGTATTATTATGATGTATTTGAAAATATATCACTTTAAAAGCGATTTATTAAAAATTTATTCAATTTGAATCATACAATTTTACTTATTATAATGTGATGCCATTGTTATAATACTCAATAGTTATTATAAGCATTTAATTGCTGGATTTTCTTTGCTAAATACGATTAAAAAGGTGAAAAAGCATTAAAAATTAAGTTTGTAAAAAATATGATAAATTATTTTGATGCTGATGTATTATTTATATTTATAAGAATTCAATCCAAATTAGATTTATGAGCCTAAATCAGCGGTCGGCACACACATACGATGACATTTTGTTTTATATTTGTGTGAGTAATTTGCACTGGGCAGCTCATCGATGTGTGTGTGCAGACCGCTGTTCTACGTTATACGTGAGCGAGCAGCGCGTGGGCAGAGCAAATCCCTATGCTCACTTAATAGGGCTCTGCCGACCGCTGGCCTAAATAATTATTATAATATTTGTAATTATTTTGTTTGAAATTATATTAAACAAATATTTCCGTATTTTTTGCCAAATTTTGCATTTCATTCTCTGGAAAACGTAGTTATTTTTTCAATGTTTAAAAAATCCAATAATATTAAATAATAATATTTCTTTATATTTTCTTTGATATTATGTACCTAAATTTGTTGCATTTTTTCACCAAAACAGAGACTCTAAATGAGATTTATTGTCATAAATTCGTCTAAGTGTACCCGCTCCCATATGAACATGCCCCACGTTACGTATACGCCACCATCCCCAGAAAAGAACAAAACGAGAGGAGGAGAGCGGACACGAACAATAAATGAAAGGTGTGCGCCTCCTGTTTGTCCATATAGTTGACCATTGCTTATGGCCTGCCACCGACCACGCCCCCCAGCCCCCCGGAATCCGGCTGAAAATTGGTAACGATTTGTATTGGACTATGGCCAAGCATAAAAGAGGCTGAGTCCGAGTCTGTTTGGCCATTGTGAGTGGTGTGTGTGTGTGTCTGAATCGAGTGCCGAATCTTGTTTAAAAGTTTTGTCCTTTTGCAGTCCTCCTGGCCTCCTGGCTGGGTTGCCGTTGCCCCCAATTCCTCCTGCCGAAAGGAGGGAAAATTTTCTTATTTGTATGCCCGGCTCACCTGCCGTTATCCATCTGTCTTGTATCTTCATCAAGTTGGCCATTATTAAGTCGCTTGTTGGCCGACCGGCCTCCTCTGTCGCTCCTTTTGCAGCATGTCCTTGCAACGTTGTGGTTTTTTCGTTGAGCTCTTAAAAAACCCATAGCATGCTGTTTTTTTGGGGGAGGGGTTTATTGATTGCCCGGGCATACGTTTGCCATTTTATTACAAGCCAAAAAATAGAGCAGAAAAAAAAATAAAAAGGAAAAATGCATCGAAACGCCTCACTTTTGTTCTCTGCTGCGCTTTTTCCTTTTTTTGTTGGTCCACCCCTCGTTTTCTGGCCTCGTTAATTGCCTCAAAGCCAAACATTTGCGTCAGTGGCAACCGCATTCGACGTCGTGACAATGACAACGGCAACCGCCGCTTAAATTGCCCAAAACCGCGACAAGTGGCCGTGTCCAGCGATTTCCCCCCCACCTACACCCCATCATCAGCCATCGGGCCACTTCATTGGGCTTTGGGGCCACCCTTCCCGGATTTTCTTCACCACGGCCACGGGGCCACGGTTACGGATTCGGCTTCGGCCCATTGGAGCGTATAAGAAAACCATTCATTAGCGCTTATCAAACGGCACAGACAGATCTGTCCCACCACTCAATGGCTGTTTGATTTTCGCCCTAAACTACGGCGACTTTTTTTACACTCCCAAGGGGTAGCAACATTTTGGGAATCGGTTTCGCTATATAAAATATTTCTGAAAATTTTAGATTTCATATTGTTCAGTCTTAGTATTATTCTATAAATCCTTTTAGTCGAGATCTATAATTATCATGAACAAAAAAACCATAAATGTAATCCCAAGGGCTAGCAACATTTTTCGTATAGCTTTCGCCATACAAAATATTTCTGAAATTTTTAGATTTAATATTTTTTAGACTTAGTATTTATCCATAGATCCTTTTAGTCGAGATCTATAATTATCACGTACAAAAAAAACATTAAATCATGATATCATATTATATCGTATCATCATATTGTAAATGTTATGGAATATCGTATATTAATTCAATGTTGGTGACTATTCTGATTAGAATTATGAAAAATTTCATTTATTTATTTTAAAGCTAAAAAAAATAACCCACGAAAAAGAGTATTCTAAACTTCGGTTCCTGAAGCTTTATCAGTTTTTCCATTTTTTTTTGGTTCGCCTAGCTAGGCCTTTGCTGACGTTTATTGTAAATGGCTGTCCAATGAAAATTGTTGTGGCCTATCAACGTCAACGCGGTCACGGCCGGGCCGTGTGTCATTAGTTCGGGAAAAAGTGGCGGCAAAAAACTTGTACGCCCGCAAGTCGTGAAAAAAATATCTGGCATTTTTATCGGTCCCCCATACGCTCGATGTCCTGCGTCCTGCGTCCTGCGTCCTCCTGTTGCTGTCGCTCGTTGCCTTGCTTTAGTTTAATTGGCACTTGACAGAGTGGCCAACATCACCGCCAGACCAGGAAAACAACAACCACTAGGTAAATCTGCTGCTGGTTGGTCTTGGTTTCTGGTGTTATCAATCAAATTGGCTTTTTCTACATCCATCAGCACGTGTGGGGAGATGACTAGAGCGTTGATTTCTTGCCGTTGTGTTATTATTTGTAATGCCCCTTAATTGGTGTTTAATGTGCGCATTTAATTAGCTTGTTAAAGATTAATAGATTTCAGAATATTTGACCCTAAAACTCTATAATTTGTTTTTGATTATAAATGAGAACTGCGACTTTTCTAATTAAAAAAGGTTTTTCGTTTTATTCTGAATAATGCGAACTATAAATTGTGCTAGATAAGAAATTCGAGATTTTATATTTTATTACAAAAAAGGTTTTTTTTTGTATGAGTTTAAACAAGAAAAGCAGTGGGAATATAATCCCATTTAAAACACAAATTAAAAGCAAATAATAAAACTTTAAATTTAGAAAAATCATAATAAATAAATAATATAATTTCCAAGAAACATTGTCTTTAACATAAATCAATTATTATATTTTCCAAATTATTAAGATATGTAATCTTTTCTTAGTTTACAATTTTTGTAACTGCTTTCTACGATGTCAAAGCGCTGAAACCAAATGTAAGTACAATCCTTCGCAGTCCTTGCAATTTGACCATGGCCAGAATGTATGTTTTATTTATGTTTATGTATGGCTGTGTGGCCGACTGTTGGTAGTCGCAATGTTATCAGCGCCAAGGCTTTTGGTAAAGGGAATTATGCATATGTATTTGTAAATCTAATGTCCTGCAGCACACCGCATCCGAATCAGGGCGAGGACTGGAAACCAGAGCCGAGTACCAAGAACCCAGTGCCCAGTGCCCAGAACCAGGACCCTACGGCCAACGAATTTATAACTGATTTCTGGTGATTTAGTTGGCTCGCCAAATGGAATGAGCCGAGTAGCGAATGTCTACGGCGGCTGTTTCAAAGGCAGAGAAAGAAATTAAGGCAGTTTTTAATAATAATCTTTGGGAAATCTAGTAAGAAAATGGGACTTAAAAAACTAAAATTGCTTATATTCCATTAAAATTTACCAAAAAATTCTAATCAACAATTTTTATGGTAAATATAACACTTTAAATATTTTTTAAAAATATTTTTCCAATACATTATTTTAATGCTAAGATTTTTAGATGAAATATAACTACACAAACTTAATCCCTAAATTGTTCCACTTTTGCCTAATATTTTCTTCAAGTGCGCCTACTTATTATGCAAAATGCCGCACATGGACCGACGGATGATGACCGGCGGCCGAAGGGGGGCCCCAAATGGTTTGGACATGTCATGACGGAGCGCGTCTCATTTATATTGCATGGCTGAAATGCCTGTGAGGCAGTCGTAGAGCCGCAGATAGATACAAGCCAGGCTCACTTGAAATGCATTGAAATTCATGCGAAAAAAATAAATGGGGAAATGGGGAAAATGGTGAAATGGGGGAAAAAATGTAGCGCAAGGCCGTGTGGCGGCACAAAAGTTAATTGAAATGCTATCAAAGCATATTCAATTAATTTAAATTAGCTCAGCGCGGCACAACACAAAACGCAATGGGCCTGCGGCGTTGGGGCGTTGGGGCCGCCAAGTTTTCCAGTTTTCCCGCTTCGCAGTTTCCACTTGGCTGCCATGTTAATTATATGCGCCAAGGCTGCTGCCAGCCAAACTAAATGGCAAAACTTTTCCCCCTGTCAGTGGCAAGAGTCGACTGCCAATGATAAGGAAAATCGGACGATGGGATGGGGTCGCCTTCATTAATCAATTATTGCAAACAATTTGCTGCTTTTCGGCTGAAAACAACAATAATAATGACAACAGCCGACAATCACCAATCAGCTATCAGCTCTTGGCAAAATATATTTTTTGTATTTTAAAAGGGCTTTCGAATTGTTGGTAATGTACCGAACAAATCGCCCCAAGCGTCCATCATTTGTCGGTTTTTGGCATCTCAAGGAGAGATGGCGAATGTAATTTTGTTTATTTCACATGTCGAGCGGAGCTGTCAGTCCATTGACAATGTCAGAATTCCAATCAAAATGCAAATTAATAATAAACAAAAATGTCTTGACACTTGCTCTCGCCGATGCGATCAAATTAAATTTCAATTAGCTGTCAGGGGGCACAGTAATATGTTGAAATGAGAGAGGAGCTGCAAATTAGACAATCGGAGAACCCTTTGATAGCTTTCCCAGGCGAGATATTGCGGTTGTTATTGAATACTTGATCATAAACGGAACGTGCTCAAGGTGTTGTTATTATATCGAAATTACAATTGCAATGAAGGGGTTAAGCTAAGCAACCCACCTAAATGCGGTGGAATAATGAGCATCTTTAAATTATGATAATGCTGCGATTATAATGGTTTTATAATTGAGTTAAATTGAAATACCTGCAAATTTAGTAATATTTGATAAGAAATTTGTTAGATTAACTTATGAAATTTTAATTTATTTAAGTATTAGACAAATTAAGATAAGATAATATTAAGGCATAAGTCTAATATTTTGTTCTGAATAAATAATAAATGGAGATAACTTTTAAATTATTTCCAGGGGATAACTCCCCTATTTATTAAACAAAAAATTAAGCTCCGGTTATTAGTTTGTTCACTGGTTTCATTTACTGAGAATTCGGTCGGGTTTTTGGGTCTCTGTGCGCTTTTTAACGTTTTGCGTTTAACATTTACATGGAAGCTGCTGCACTGAATTGTCGGCGGGTGGGCGGTCGACTGGTCAGCCGCAGATGGTCAGAAGCATCTGGTTTTTCGGCCCCAATCCCTGCCCCTTTGCCTTTGTGCAACTAAATTATTTAGTTGTGTGGCCGGAAAGCAGAAGCAAGTAGTCCGAAACGCGACTGCGACCACGATGGAACTGCCATGCTGCCATGAACAGTCCGGCAGCTGGCCAAAAACTCACTGACATGGCCGGGCATCAAATGATTGCCCCAGACACTTTATAATGCATGAGTCTGCACCAGAATCAGCAGCAGCAGCAGCGTCGGCAGCAACAACAATAATGACAGCAGCAACAGGAAGAGGCCGCACAATGAGCATGAACACGAGTAACCGAATTATTTATATTTAAATTGTTTTGGTTGCTGCACTCGTTGTTGCCTTTGAGTTTCGCATGTCTATTTGCCGAGTGCACACAGAGAACCCGGAGCCATGGAGCCATGGAGCCATGAAGCCACGAAACCCGTGAAGCCCCCGAACCTCTGAAACCCCGGAACCCCCAGATTGCCGGCTCCCACAGTGAAGCCTCGGCTTTCATGGTCATGATTATGTGGCAGCGGCAGCCTTTGACTCTGCCGAAAAAGTGCTGCAAGCTCTGACTACACTAAGAAAATTTCAATTATTTTTACAGTATAAATTTAAAATATTTTTTGTCACTTTTAATAACATTTTTCTACCCTGAAAAATTAAAATTATAAAATTATTAAGATATACATTACAAATTCGTTGTGGCTTTATTTTTTTGAAAATATAAGTAATATAAATAGTTTAGGGTGTTTCCATAATTAAGGGAGTTTTGAAATTACTTTAAATTGTGTCTAAAAGTATGCAATAAAATATTTTAAATTTGTAAGTCCGAGGATTCATTTTAAGGTTACTATATAGATGAATATTGAATAATAAAATATGGTATTAGAAGTCCAAGAAATTCCTGAGAATATTATTCAGAAAAATTATAACCATTTTAGTATCGATAACGATTTTATTCTCAGTGTACCACCGAGACACTATCCGTGTCCTGACCAGACTCCGCGTGAGCTTTATTTATGCATTTCATTTGGGTCTGCTTGCTGGGGGCCAACTTTTGGTGTGGGAGGGTGTAGATGGGAATGGGGGTTGTCTGTCGGGTTGCGTTGCGACTCGCCTTTGAGTTGATGTATTAAAAATTTTCACACATGGCAGTTGGTTGGCCGGTCGTCGCCTGCGAAGCAACCTCTCTGCTTGCACTGAAATTTGATTTTCAACCAGACCACCCACCTACCACCTCCCACTTTCCACCCGCGCTTGAGGAGAACCATCCGCAAAAGCCCCGCTGCCATTCGCTTTTCATCTGGAACTTTGGCTGTGCACTTTTCAGCGCTTGATTTGCGTTGAAAATGCTCTGCTGGTTTTTCCCCGACTCCCCTCTGGATATACACATACATACATATATAGACTCGCACGCAACTCTGTCGGGGGATCACACGGCCAAAAGCTTTTGACGGTGCGTTCATTATGATTAGCAATTTTCCACGGATGAGTTCGGAACAAGTGTGTATGTTTGCCTGCACCGAGGGATGCCTGGGGTTTTTAATAAGAATTTTTGTTGGCTTTACGCTGCATTTGGGATGGAGATGGGGCAGATGGAGCAGGAGTCAGCGAGTTAGCGAGTGGCTTTTGTGGATTTTGTCAGGTGCACCTTGGTTACTTATTAATTTTGGCTGGATGAGCGCGAAAACAGGAAGCTCGAGTTACATTACATAAAAACTTTTCCCCAAAAGCAAGCTGTGTGTTCACAAAGCATAAAAAAACAAACTGGGTGTTCAATTTTAATTTAAGTTAAAGCTTCAAGTATGAAAATCAAAGTGGAATTTATATTTAGATATTTGTACAATATAAACTTACATGCTTATATCCCAAAAAAATTGCTTTCCCTCCCATTGTAATATTTCATATTTATGTGAACTACTCGGAAATGGTTTTTTGGCGTGCCGCTCGGCTTGTGTATTTTTTACCATTAACCATAATGCTTTGTGTCTGTTTCGCCTGACATCTTGTGGCATATTCGCACATGGAATTGCATTTTCGCGTCATTGTTTGATGGCTTCCGCTGCATATCCTTGCTACTTAAGCTTCCTTTTTGGCTGCAGCGCTTCCTGTTGCCATATTCCTTGCCATTGTGGCAGCTCCTGTTGTTGTCACAATTTCCACTCCCCAGGAATATGTGTACATTTAGCATTCCTCGCTTCTTTTTTCTGCGAGTGTGTAATTTTATTGCTCCTTCGTCTAACAGTATAACGCATTGTTGTCAGCGGCAGCGCGTGCCACATCCTTTTGGACTCGCTAGTAGCTCTTTTTTTCTCCCGGCGCAAATGCAAACATGAAAATTGCATAATCCACGCATCGCGATTTATGACTTTTGTGCCAGCGTGAGTGATGGCAGGACAAACAAATGTCAGGGAAATGCAAACCGCCTGTCACTTCTTGTGCCAGTCCAACATTTTCATATACGAAAAGCACTCGACAATATCCTTCGCATCCTTCGCGTTATCCTTCAAGGCTTCCACTCCCGTGAGAGTGATGCCATCAACCGCAAGGCATTACCATCGGGATTCTGGGGTTAATCAGCAATTTAGGGCGCAAATTGATAGGCATCTTAGCTGCGGCACCGCAGCGCCAATTGCTCAATTAGCCGCCAATGCAGTTGGCCTAAAACAATGCCAATACCACAAGCGGCTTTCCTTCGAGATCCAATCGAATGCTGCATAATTAATTTGCCAATTTCAAGACAGCCTTCACTTCAGTTGAGCCTGGGTATAAGGGATATAATGCACTAAGAAAATGTTATTTCTGTCTATTTAAAAGAATCTCATTTCAAAGTTTTTAAAATGAAATTTAAAGATATCCTTAAAAGTTTTCAAAAGATATCCTTATTGTAATTTAATTTGTATTATTTTTGATTTCAAGGCAGCCTTCACTTCAGTTGAGCCAGAGTATAAGGAATATAATGCACTAAGAAAATGTTATTTCGGTCTATTTAAAAGAATTCCATTTAGAAATTTCTAAAAATAAAATTTAGATATAAAAAAGTTTTCAAAAGTATCCATATTGTAATTTAATTTGTAATATTTTTGATTTCAAGCATAAGGATATAATGCACTAAGAAAATGTTATTTCAGTCCATTTAAAATAATATCCATATAGAAATTCCTAAGCTAAAATTTAAAGATAAACAATTTTTTGTTAGTTATTTTTTTTTTTGATAACCTGTTCAAAACCCCCTTGAATGAAGTGTATAACTGCACCTCATTGCCTCTCTTTCTTTAACCTCTAGTGCTATCTCTTTTGCTTTCTTAAAGTCCTATTGGCCTGAGGCACATTTGTAGAACATTTGGCGGCCATTTATGAATGGGCGCGCATAAATTTGTGACACTTTTTGTGGCATTTTACGAGGCAGGTCCATTAAAAAGGGGCCACATGTGGCACACTCTCCCTAACATCGAGGCAGACAGCCAGGCAGAGGCCTCTGGATGTCCGATGTGGGAAAATAAAATGAAATACATAAATTTTGCAACGATTTGAGAGACCGCATTTTATAATTGAATCACGTACGACATTTTCAGCGGCGCGCGCGCGGAAATAGGAAATAAGTTTTGCCGCTGATATAAATTAGAATCTTAAGGGATTGCCATCGCAGCCGACTTAATCAATACTGCTGCCCCCTTAGCCTTCGTCCTCGAAGGGAATTGCCCACATCAAGTGGGTTCACTGAGATAAAATTGAGTTTATTAGTGCGATAAAATAATAATATTTATATTTCGAAGTAGACTTTAAATCAAATTACTAAAATAAATTAGAATTTAGTATGCCGTAAATAATTACAAAATTATTAAAATATTTAAGCAATATTTTAAGCATTGCAAAAATGTTGTGGATTATTTTGTAATATCTTAAAATAATAAATATGATAAAACATCTTACAGATTTCAACAGATATAAATCTTTTAAAAAGAATAAAACCAAACAATTAAGTAAGTCATTAATTTTATGGTTTTTACTAGTTCAATTATATTTCTTTTAAAATATTACATTTCTAAACACTTTTTCTCCGAGTTTACTTCCAATAGTAAGAGTTTTAAATGCCCAGCCTGCGAATGCCTGCAATTTATGTGACTTGTTTGGCGGCGCAGAAAAGTTGCAGCGAGTTTTTCTTTCGCACTTTTGGCAGCCAGCAAAAGTTGCATGCGCGCATTTCCGTTTCCGTTTATTAGACCGTGAGAGTATGTGTGTGTGTGTGTGTAAGTCCTTGTGAGTGTATAGCTGTGTGCATAAGAAAGGAAACCTTTTGATTTACTTAGAGGCCGCGGCACGTTTCCTCCAGAGAATCGAACAATTGGCAATTCGCAAACAAAATACAAATCGAAGACGATGTGAATTGAGCTTTTGCAAACTTTTTGTTTTATGGCCATGCGAACACATACACACACATACACACACTCCCCGACACACAGTAACACACACATGGAGGGAACGACACGCCGACATTTTGTATCAGTGTGTGCACACTCCATTGGGCCCCAATGATGCGTACAAAATGCAACAGCAACAATTTTTCGGCATTTTTTTTAAATGGTAATTTTGTCGTCGTCTCTTTTCGCCCGATTTTTCCCCCGATTTTTCCCCATTTTCCCTGGCACCACTGATCTGCTTTTCTCTTGTTGCTACCGCATAGAGCACATTACACGGAAAGCGCTTTTCCATTATTCGTTATTGTAGCTGTGTTTTTTCGGTAGTTTTGTTGTTTTCCCATTGTCCGCATAAAAATGCATTGATTTTATCAAGTGAAAAAATCAAAAATGTTGACATGGCCGCCACATGGGGCAATAAAATATGGTAAGTGCATCGGTGGGCGGATATTTTCCAATAGGGTGTCGCATGGGGGCGGGGCGAGTGGTTTTTTGATATCTCCGGCGATTTACATTAGTTTTGTGTGCAATTTATGCGCGGGCATAAAATCATTCTGCTGCATCATGTTAAACAAAGTTAGTTATGCGTATATTTTTTGGCTGTAAAATGCTGGTTGGCCTATGCTTTTTTTGGGGACTTTTAAATAACGTTGCAGGTGGCGTAAACCATGCCACATTAAATTTTCGGTTTTTGCTAACATTTCAAATTTAATTTGCCATGTTCTATGGTTCGATTTGGTTGGCATTTTTAGTTGGTAGTTAAAAACGAACCATTATGCAAAGTTATTAAATGTTTTCAAGTTTTTTAATATATTTACTTATCGAAAACTATTTTAAAGTATCAAAAAATCCTTTCGTTATTAAAACCTTTACTTTATGCAGAAGCACATTTTATATTAAAATCCTCTTGTATATTTTGCTTAGTGGATAGTAAAAATGTATTATGTATTTACATTACTTGTTGTTTTTTCTACCCTTTTTATTTGAGTCAGAAGTTTTCGCTGCCATAAAGATTTACAGTTTTAAATTGTGAACTGTTAAACTAAATAGTTTTTTCGGTATACAGTCGTTTTTATATTATTTGATTTATTTTTTAGTTTCTAGTTCTATAAAAGGGTATATAAACAGAGAGTCCAACTTAGCTTAATTTCTTGTTGTTTGATGCATTCATTTGTAAAATACTTATATTTGCAAGTTTTTAGTTTATTTATTTTCTTGCCCATGTAAACATAGAAACATTTTTGATTAGAGTTTCGTTCGAAAGACAAGGCCATCGGCGCCATTCATCTAATTGGCTGAAACTAATAAGTGGCCATGTTTGCGAGCGGCAGGCAGGAAAGTGCAGCCAAAACAGCTAAGCATGTGGCGCCACCGAGTGTGAGAGTCCAACTCTGGGCGCAATCCCATAGCCAAGTCTGAGGTTTTGGGGCTGCTTTGCGGCATTTTGTCGAGATTTGTTGAGAATTTATGCGCTACCTTAGAGAATTTATGAGTTGCAGTCGAGTGAATTATTTTATCATACGCATGCAGCAGCAACAAACACAGGGGGCATGTAAAGTCCTTGCCACAACAAGCTGCAGCAGAAGCAGCAGCAACACAACAGCAACACAACAGCAACTAAGGCCTGCTGCACAGTTTAAGCTACTAATTTCACATGCAAAAGTCTTCACTAAGCTGGCATTTTAATCTTGCCCGAGTGGTGGTCGTGCGTTCATGAGTGTGCTTCACTGTGTACATGTGTATGTGCGATGGGCGTGGCAATGGGCTTGTAAGTAATTAAGCACTCGCCCTGCTGAAATGCCTACACACCAAATAATACACTCAAAAAAAAAAACGCCTAAAATCGCCTTTGATTTTAGAAAATCGCCTATGGATTTGCGTCACTGGCGATTTTGTCTATATTAAAGAAAGTAGGTTTTTAAAATCAATGGCGTTTTTTTCTAAAATACAAAAAAAAAATCTGCAATTTAGAAATTTTTTACTAGAAAGTAAAAAAGTTATGTCTTACAATTTAGAAATAAAGGTTTTCTAAGAAATAGAAATACTGTTTTTTTTTAATATAGAAAAATTTTTTTCTAAATACAAGAAAAAATTTCTCAAATCCAGAAAATACAAAAATGATGCTTTGGTGGTAATCGGAATTATGCCGGTTGTTTCTGTGACTCCACGCCCCCCTTGTGTTGTTGTTCTCCGTTCTTGTTTGTCATCTTATTTTAATTTCCTTATATTGTGCACGTGGTGTAGGTGATGTATATGTTTATTATGTACATGCACTTTAAGTTTCAAATCGGACCTGTAATTATAACTGAAATGAGTATACAAATTACAAATTATAAATATAAAAACCCAACAACTTACACTTTTGAGAAAAACATCTCGGGTCGCCCCACGCGGGAATCGAACCGCTTCCCTCGGAGTTTGCAGTCAAGCACTCTAACCGCTGCGCCACGGATGCATCGCGTGAGGCGCTGTCCAAAGTCTATTCACATTTTGTTCTCTTATTTTTAGTCAAATCGATCTGGCTCGCTTCTAGTTATTCTTTTTGTTTATTTAATTTTGTTCGTAAATATTTATTGATTAATTTTAATATTTATACACAAATATATTTTACTATGGTTCAATAGTAACAGTATTTGAATTTCAAATTTGAAAAACATAAAAATCATTTTTAACAAAATATAACTATTAAAAAAATTTTAAAAAATGCAACACATTTTTTTTATTAATATGTAAATATTAAAGATTAAAAAAAAAAATAAAAAGACGCCATGCATTTTTCGTCTCGACGTGGGATTGAACTCACACTTGCGGCGATTAGCATGTATAACATATTCATGCACGCACGCGTTAGACCCCTAGGCTACCAAATTTTCTTCGATTAAAGGCGATTTTTTCTGAATGTTAGAAAAATTTTAAACTTTTTTTCTGTTTTTTAGAAAAACAATATTTCTATTATATAAGAATTTTTTCTAATTTAAATGGCGATTTTTTTTTATTTTTAGAAATGTTTAGTCTTTTTTTTTCTAAAAGCAATGGCGATTTTAACCCTCAAATATAGAAAGGCAGATTAGAAAAAACACCTTATAATTTAGAAAAAAAAAGGATTTTTCTCATTTTGAGAAAAAAATTTCTAAAAAATATCGTTTAACAGATAAATTTTCTGAAGTTTAGAAATTTTTTTCTCTTTATAGAAAATTTTTCCTTTTTATAGAAATTTTGTTCTAAAGCACAAAAATTTTTTTTTTTCTATATTTCAAAAAAAAAAATTTTTAGAGTGTAGCATTGGCCGTGGTTGAATTTTTACCCCTTTTTTTTAAAGGATATGGTTAGTTGGCCTACTGGTTAAAGTACACTTTAAATTTAAAAATAGAATTGTAAAATATAAAAAATTAACATAATATTTTGTCCGATAAGATACTGAATTTATTGTGCTGCTCAAGATCAGGGGTTTGTATTTCTTGACATGTTTTAAAGGCATTTTATTTATTTTATAAAATTGTAATTTATAAAATCCAATAATATATTAATATCAAATATTACCTATATAAGCCAAATAATGGAATTAAATTAAACGAATTAATTTCTTATCATATATTTTAAAATAAATTCTTAAAATCCTGTTTAATACTGGCTTTAAAATGTGTTAATTAAATCAATTTTATACCAATTGATTTCTATGTTCTTTTGAAGATTTTTAAAACATAACATTGAGATGTCCTAAAGGTATTTCATTTATTTTCTATTTATTTTAGAAAAATTGAATTTATAAAATCAAATATTATATTTATATTAAATATTATAATGATGGCTATAAATTAAATTAATTTATTTCTCATCGTATATTTTAAACTATATCCTTAAAATCCTGTTTAATACTTTCCTTAATATTTTCCAGTTCCTTTGAAGATTTTTAAACATCTTCTTTGGTTTTCCCCGGTGTAACCTGTTCGCAGAGATTTAACTTGTAGTCGAGCCATTGATATGCGTTTCCCGGGAGGAAAACCTCGAACCGGGCTTAAGTTGCTCCAAGTCCTGTCAAATGGGCTCGTCCTTCTGCTGCTGCTGCTGCTGTTGCTCCTTCTGATCCTTCTGCTCTGCGATGCGGCCGTTGCCATCGCCATCGCCATTGCCGTTGTATTTAGGCCTAATGCCTTGCACTTGTTTGCAAATTGCATTGGGATAACAACAGGCTCCTCTCTGCATCCTTTGGCATACTCTGCTGCCGATTCTTGGCCCATTGTTTGTGCTGTGCCGTTGCCAGGTGTCCAGATTGCAGTTCGTGCTCGAGCCTAGGCTAATCAATTTGCATGCTGGCGCAAGCTGATTTACCTGCTTCTGCCACCTGCTTTTCCAGCAGCAGCCGCTTTTCCAGCAGCCGTAGCATTTCCCTCCGCCGCCACTGGCTTTTCATTTAATTTCCAGTCGGCTCCTGCTTTCTTCACTGCCGGCTGCACATTTGCATTCTGGCGCCGAGTCACGTCAAACGGAATTGCCTCTCGAAATGAAAAAAGTTTTTTAATTTTACACATGCTGCGATTAAGATGTCAAAATGTCAATTGTTGCCAAAAAATATACAGGGAAACTATTGCAGTTAGTGTAGGTATTGTTTAAAATTCTGTAGAATTTCAAAATATATGAGAAAAAGTTTTCTAATTTTAAAGTCTTATATATTTATCCTTTTGCTCACACCAAAACCTAATCAAAATACCAGCCAAATATTTGAGATATTACAGACGCGTGCTGTCAATTAATCCGGGGGTCCAGTACTTTGATCTAAGGAAAGAGTTAAGATGGAAGACCCAGACAACCTGCCATGTGCCGACAATTTCAGCCTGAATTAATTGAAATGCCAGCACATAAAATACAAAATGTAACCCCTTCCTCCATGTAATTCTATGCATGGGTTATGGCTACTTTGACGTATTTGCCGTTCATAATTAGCTTCATTACTCATTCATCTTTGCATTCATTCATTAGAAACCAATTGACAGTTTAATTAAGTTTTCGCCTTTCGTCCCTCGTTTGTCTTCGCTTTGGTGCCGCAGCCAAACTTTTGCGCAAAATAAAAAGTTTAAACAAAAACGGCACGGAGGGTGCAAAAAGTGGAGGTATGAAGGGGATATACACAAAGTGGTGGCCGGCAGTGCCTAATTGGCACCCAATTAGGCATAAATATTTGGCTGTGTGGGCAATAAAACAATTATTCGTGGCATACTTCATCGCAGAGCTGCGCTTTTGACTCCTCACTTAGGGGCCTTCCGAGAACCGGACTGAAAGCTGCCTTTGACCTTCTCGACGGGGTTCTGGGCTCCTGATTAGGTTCCCTAATTGAGCATAGTTAAAAGCATAAGCTGATTGTGGTGGAAAATTAAAAGTTCTAACCAAAAGGGTTGGAAAACAGAAGGAGTGCTGGCTAGAATCTAAACTTTATTTGGGTTGATGGGCTAATATTAAATTGAGATGAAAGCGTTTAAAGTTTAAAATCCAATAAACTTTATTGAATAAAGATAAAATTTTGAACTTTCTCATTTTATTTTAAAATTCATAAATAATTCCCAACCTTTTTCTTCTTAAAAATACCTAAGTAAACGTTCCACTTTGACCACTTAATTCAAGAAATTAATATTAATTATTTGAAATCTGTTAGCTTAATAGTATGGAGGTATTTTTTTTAATCTATCTTAAAGTGATGTAAATCTTTAGTAATTATTATAAGCTGGACAAACCTGTAATCCTTTTAGGCACCTTTTTTACCAAAGAATTAATTCTTATTTCTAATTTTCCACAAAAAAACGTATTTCCGCAGATATTCTTTCCCTTTTGTTGCACTTTAAAAATGATTTTCATACTTTCTTCTTTGCATCAACTAACCCTAACCACATTTACCTGCATTGTGTGCCGGAAACTCTGTAACTTTCATTCACAAATTATAGTAAATGCCGTTCTACTCCACTTTAAACTTGAATTCGGGGCACTTAGTGCTCGTTTCAGGCTCCTCCACCGCCGACTAACATTCAAAGTTGGCCGCATCAAGCCACATTGTTAGCGCTAACTACGAGGAAAGGCCTCCGGCGTTTTCTGTTCCAGGCTGTGTCCTGTTAATGAAATGTCGAATCCTGAGCAAGGACCTCGTTCACCCTTCTTCCACCGACCATTTTACGTGTATGTGGGCGCGGCTTGTTCGCGAAAGTTGATAAAAGCGCCGCGAGACAAATTCTGATGTGGGTGGTATGCCCATGTATGTTGTATGCCATTACCTGCGATGAGGACGGTGGGTCATGTGGCATGGGGCATGGGGCTGCGGCCAGGATGCTGTACATCAATCTGCCGCTGTTGCCGTTTCGGTTGCATGTTTATCGTGTTTGCGGCTCATTAAATGCGGCTCATTAGGCCCGGTCAGAGTTCACAGCCCGGCTGTACTGGTTGCACCGTCAAGAGGCTGAGCTCGCTGCTCATCCTGGGCATCTCCAGCCGTATTATGTGTGTACTAGCTGGCAAATTAATATGATTTTCGATGCCTTTCTGTTTGTACAGGATATATCGAAATCCGAAAGTAGCAATCATGTCAAATATTATACTCGAAATTAAACAAAAACAGAAGCGTAATCAGAATCTTTGCCACAGATGAAGCAAATGTCAGTGTATAATAGGGTGGACCTTGGTTGTATAATGAAGGTGTTCTTAAATGGATCTATTTATTTTTAAAATAAAGAAAATCGTAAAGACAGATTTATAAAAAACTAAAAACAAATTATAAAAAATGTTGAAGCTTAAAAAAAAAGTTTTTCTTAGTTAGCTATTTTTTCTGCACTCTTTCTTATTTAATTTCATTCTTTATGGTTTTATGGTTTATTATCCTTATAATAAATAATTTAATAAAATAAACTAGTTAGTTAATATTATCTTAGATAGGTCCACCTTAAATAGCAGACAGAAATCATTCGATGCCAGGCCAAAATCCAAATGCAGGTCCTAATTGAAATCGACTATGTTGATCATGGGCCCCTCTTCCCATTCCCGTCGACGTTCCTCGGTCTTCTGTCGATGACAGATGTCGGAGAGAAGTCTGCTCCTTTCCTTTCTTCCCCTTTGATGAATTGATGCAATGTTTAGGCCTTTTTATGAGCCAAATCCCTGTGTCCGTGTGTTTGTCTGCCCGTCAGTGTGTTTGTGGCTGACAAACAGCTTAAAACCTTGATGGACATTAGGCTACCAGAAGGGTGGGGGCGGTGGTGTTTGGGCCAAACGAGGTGGGTAGTTTTACATTTCAACGTCTGTTGGACCAAAACCAAACCAAACCAAAGCCCGAACCAAACGAACGATGGAGAGCGCAAACAAATGCGCTTTGAGGCCTTTCACTCACTTTGGCTAGGTAGCAATTACTGTTTGTTTATGCATTTGTTATTGTTGCCGTTGCAGCCAAAGAAGTAGAATTGAAATTTGAAATTCATAATTCAATTGAAGTTGTGCTTGGCTGGCAGCATCAACAAAGACCGAGACCAACAAATGGAATTACACAAAAAGCACAGAAAGAAAATAAAATATGTTTTTATCTTGGTTTTCTAAAAAATTCTTTTGTTAAAGATCACGGAATTTTTGGAATCGGTTATGAGTATTATTTTCATGTTTTTATCTTGGTTTTCCAAAAAATTCTTTAGTTAATGATTACGGAATTTCTTGAATTGGTTATGAGTATTATTTTCATAACAGTTTTCAAGTTTCAGTTTCAGTTTTCAGTTTTGAAGTAGCTTAGTTTTATTCAATAAATATTTAAACTACAAAAAATATATAAAGGTATTGTAACAAATATATGTAATTTAAATAAAATATCTGATTAATGATTATTGATTTACTTTTTTAAGTTAGAAGTACAATTTAAATTACAATATTAAATATTTAGATAATCTCATCTTAATTTCCTTCCGTGCACTGATGCTGCCGCAGAAGGGGGCGTGGTCGCCAAAGGCGGGCTGGGTGTATGTGTGTGTTAATTGAATGCAGTTGCAGTTGCAGTTGCAGTTGCAGCAGTAAGGCAACCGAATGCATTGGCAACTGGAATTTCTTTGATCATTTTGCCGGAGAAGGAACGAAAAATGTACGATGGCAAAAAATGCCAGCTCCTCCTTTATATACGTCCATTTGCTGACATTTTGTTTAAAATGCATAAATCATCAAATGCTGCAGTGTCATAAACGAAGCAATGCACAAATACACCGAGACAATAAATAGATATGCGCTTGCATACGAAAATCAAACACGGGATATTATTATTTTGTGAGCTCGGCAAAAAGCAACAGAAGCAATGAGCAAAAAAAAAAAAAATAGGAGGAAAATAGAGAAAAGAATTCAACTAGAACGAGGCGAAATTCGAACTCTCTTCGCCAGTTGCAATAAATCTGCTGGGGCAGTCATAAATATTGATTTCGAAATTGTCCCTTTGCATGGTGTATCCTTGTGTGTGAGTGCTATGTGCGTGTGTGTGTGTGCCACGCCCACTTCGACCCACTTCACTTAGATTTGTCGCTCATATTAGCTGCAGAAATGAAAATCGTTTTCCAATCGTATTCTTGTCGTTTACCTTTTGCTCTTGCCGCTTCCGACCCCGCTTTTCCCATTTTCCCCATTTTCCCACTGCCCTGTGTTCCATTCAAGTGTAATTTGCAGTTGCTTTGCCTGTCGTTGTTATTCTTTTGCTGACAAACGTTCTTTTGCCATACCCTTTCAGATTCAAGGTCCTGCTTTCTGAGAAATCAGTAGAAAAAGGATGAAAAAATTGTAAATATTTACGAGAATAGGTTTATATGAAATTATTAAGTTGATTTTTCTAGAATCTAAATTTTTATGTCAATCTGTTCTGGGTGGAATTTGCTACTCACGTTTTTTATCGGTCCTAAATAAGGTTTCTTACAGTTATTAACTGCTTCTATTGCTTATATTAATTATTTTTTTGATTATCATTTTCTCTTTATTTTTATTACATTTTTTAAGACGTTGGCTTTTATTTAATTAATACAATATTTTTATTTATATTTCATTTCATTATCATATTTTCATAATTTTTAATTTTATAAATGTAATGGAATTTAAATATATTTTAAAATTTTATGAACACTTGTCATTTTAGGATAAAAAAAATTAGAGTAGAGCATTTAGACCTCGGCTTTGACCTAAATTTTCTTATCGAGTGTTGAACTCAATATTTTCAATATGATGGCAATCGGTTTTTGCGTTTGATGCTTTCGTCATTGACCGTCAATGGTTCCCATGGATTCATCTTGTGTCGCTCATCTTGAACCATTGTTGTTGCCTTTTGTTGTTTCTGCCGCCGCCGTTTGGCAGAAAAGTTTCGAATTTATGATCCGTCACTGACTTTAGAATTATGGCCAATGCTTACTGGCAGGTGGTTTGCCAGTGGAACAGATTCTGGCTAAGGGAGAAAGGCTAAGCCAGCCAAGGGAGGACACATATGCTGGACCCAGACTGAAATTGAAATTAAAGTCATAATTCATTGCGGGTTCGAGTAGTGGGCGTTGACTTCGGCTTGAAGCTGCCACTCGTCCAGTTTCTGAATCTAGTTTTTCCATGACACACGGTAAGAAAATATTTATGAAAGGAAAAGTCTTGGGAGTTTCATTCCAGCTGACCCTCAAATTCCAAACTAAGGTTATCAATGAGGAGCAGAAAAATAAAGAAGAGCGGCCAACTGTTCTCTTATCAGCTTCTGAATAAATAGAGTAGAATTCAAGCTCAGCTCGCGACGCCAAATCAGTTGTGTTGAGGATTTTCACTTGGAAAGATGATTACTGTACGATGGTTGGCTTTATGTACTCTTTTGCTGTTTCATCAGGGATTCGGCCGAATTTCTAGAAGCGAGTTGTGGCATTGTGAATCCTAATGACAAGTCTATTTCCGCTCCTTGGTTGGTCGAAATTCGAAGCGGTTCCAAGTTTATTTGCTCTGGCACTCTTATAAGCAAACGTTTGTATTTCATCAGGAACTTTTACTTTGGATATTTAATAAAATGTTTTTATTTTTCAGGTTATGTACTGACTGCAGCAAGTTGTATAACAAATTTAAAAAATCCGTAAGTTATAACATAAATAATCAAATCAAATATAAGGGTTAAATGTATTTTATTTTTCACAGCATCATTCGCTTGGGAATAAGCAAAGATGAGAACAGTTATACAGACTTTAATTTAACAGCGGCCTACACTCACTACGCATATTCCGAAGATAGAAATGGGAATAATATAGGCATGCTTAGATTGGAAAAAGAAGTGGAAAATACTTCTTTTATTCGACCAATATGCATTACTATAAATCCTGCAAGCCAATCAAATAAGAATAATGTATTAGACGGCCATAAAATCAGGTTTACCTTTGAAGAACAAATGATTGAGAAGCCAGATATAGGTTTTTGGTGCAAGCTTAGTAATTCTTGTGTTGAAGACAAATATGCCGTCCAATTAATTTCCAAGCCCATTGGGATTCCCTGGACCAAAACAATCCCAGCTGGACCTTTACAGCAATACGTACAACACGGAATCCTAACTTATCGTGATAGATCAAAAATGTCTTACGTTTATACCAATATTTCCGCGTATAGCGACTGGATAGTATTACTGGCGCTAGACGCTGACATCATTATTCAAGATAATAATCAAGTAAAGCATTAAAGAAGTGATTTTCTATTTGAACTGTGTTGAGATTTATATTATTTAAATTTCATTTGTTTTCTTTTTAAATAAACCTTATCTTTGCTTTCCAAGAAGGCGGGTGAAAACAGCTTGAGTCATCGATAAGATTTGAGCCTCTCTGAGCACAATCGTCGTTCAAATTCAGTTCTTCATTTTATTTTCGCTCGAAATGATGAGTGGCGCACAGTGGATTGCTCTTTGTTCTTTGCTGCTGTTTCATCTGGGATCGGCACAATTTCTAGAGGAAGATTGTGGCTTTTATAACCCATATAACGGAGGTAGTTTCCCGCCTTGGCTAGCCGAAATTGGAAACGATTCTAAGAAAATTTGCTCTGGCACTCTGATTAACAAACGTTTGTATTTATTGTATGCAATTATACATTGGATAAATAAAATGATTCCATATTATAGGTTTTGTTTTGACTGCTGCAAGTTGTATAATACATCAAAAGCAACTGTAAGTTATAACTATACTTCAACTATTTATTTTTTTAATTATGCAATTTTTACCACAGTACTGTTCGCTTCGAAAATAACAATTACGAGGACAACTATGTAACAAACACCCAGAAAAAAATCCGTTCGAAACGTTCAAAAATCAACCCCAAACGTGGTCAAAAAGTGCGTAAGCCCGTTTGTTGTCAGTTCATGAACGCTCGTTCATAAAATTTGACCGAAACTTTTGGGTTCGATTCCGAACGAATGGGGTCATTTTAAGAACATTTTGGGGTTAATTTGAGAACGAAAAGTTCATAAAAAACAAAAAAAAAACAGATTTCTGGACACGCACTTGCTGGTTATTTTGTGCGCCTGGTAGATTTGTATTTAATTTTTTTACTTTTAGCTGTTGATTTATTATTAACAGGGACCGTAAATAATGATTATTGATATATTTTTTGAACCAAAAAATCAGGCACTTAGGATCGACATACGCAAAAAAGGAAAACACCATAGTGATCCTCTTTGATTAATCTATTCATTATCGCGATGATTTTTATTTTTGGGATTTTTATAATATTCCTCAAAAATAATCATTATTTTTGAGTTTTAAAATAAAAATCAAAAATAATCATTATTTCTGATCGGAAAAAATAAAAGTCAAAAATAATGATTATTGTTGATTTTTATTTTTTTCGCTCAGAAATAAAACTCACTTGGACGCCACGGCTTTTCTGTGCCGATTTTCGGCGTTTTTTTTGCATAGTCCCTTGGAGCGAATGCAGACGTACCACCTCTGAAAAAAAAAACTTGAACTTGGCTTCTGCATGTCGGTAAATGGTATCATTCTTATAGTCAGTAAAGGGGATACTTCTAGCCTTTGTTTACGTTTATGTATTTAAACAAACATTATGTTTATGGATTTAACCATGGATTGCAGGTCGAAATTCACTTGTCTTTCTCTCTCACTCTACAAGAACTAATTAACCTATGAAGGCCGCTAGCTCGACAATACATACTGGAACAACCTTTAACAAAGTGCCACCGCTTTTTGAAATCTCTAGAATCTCTTATTCTTAGGAACAGTTATCCTCTTCTTCTTAAGAATTCGCGGATTTTGCAGAACTAACTTAAATATCAAACCATGTATAGAAAAGGGTTTAAGGTAAGTAGAATTTGGTTAACAAAGTCTGAAGTATTAGTTGTTCTTAAGAATTCGCGGTTCTTAAAAAATCGATTTGAGATACGTTTTTATTCAGGAACAATCAGCACAACTTTCCACCCAAGAAAGACAAACCGCGAATTCTTAAGAACAACTAGTACTTTAAAAATCGATTTCAGATACGTTTTTATTCAGGAATTAAGTAATCAGCACAACTTCCCATCCAAGAAAGACAAACCGCGAATTCTTAAGAACAGCTAGTACTTTAAAAATCGATTTCAGATACGTTTTTATTCAGGAATTAAGTAATCAGCACAACTTCCCATCCAAGAAAGACAAACCGCGAATTCTTAAGAACAGCTAGTACTTTAAAAATCGATTTCAGATACGTTTTTATTCAGGAATTAAGTAATCAGCACAACTTCCCATCCAAGAAAGACAAACCGCGAATTCTTAAGAACAACTAATACTTCAGACTTTGTTAACCAATTTCTACTTACCTTAAACCCTTTTCTATACATGGTTTGATATTTAAGTTAGTTCTGCAAAATCCGCGAATTCTTAAGAAGAAGAGGATAACTGTTCCTAAGAATAAGAGATTCTAGAGATTTCAAAAAGCGGTGGCACTTTGTTAAAGGTTGTTCCAGTATGTATTGTCGAGCTAGCGGCCTTCATAGGTTAATTAGTTCTTGTAGAGTGAGAGAGAAAGACAAGTGCATTTCGACCTGCAATCCATGGTTAAATCCATAAACATAATGTTTGTTTAAATACATAAAGTAAAAAAGGAGTCCCTTTTTGGTTGGTTTTTTTTTGGGGTTTAAAAAGGGGGTGGTTTTGTTTAAAAATATTTATTATTTTTTTTTTTTTTTTATTTTTTTTTTTTTATAATATATTTTGTTTTTTTTTTTATGGTTGTATGATTTTTTTTTATTTTTTTTTTTTTATTGGGTGGTGTTATTTTTTGTGATGTTTTTTTAAGGCTTACATCCACAGGTTATTTTCGGAAGGCAAAAATGAGAATAATATAGGTTTGCTAAGATTGCAAAGGGAAGTGGAATACAGTTCTCATATACAACCAATATGCATTTCTACAAATCCTGAAGGCCAAGCAAGCGAGTCGACCTTTGAAAAATTGAATGAGAAGCCTGAAATAGGAGGTTGGTGCAAATTTACATCATTTTTTGGTGATGCCTGTGCTGACAACCAAAATGAGAAATATTTAGCATCTAAGCTCATTGGGAGTCCCTGGACTGAAACAATCTCAGATGGACCTTTACTGCGCCACGTACAACACGGAATTCTAAGTTATCGTAACCCAGAAACATATTCTGATGTTTATAACAATGTTTTCGCCTATATCGACTGGATAGTGGCCAGGCTATCAACTCCTAGTTGATTTCAATATTCGAAAATCCAAATAAATTAAATAAATATTTGAGTATATTTAAGATTTATTTTCTTGTTTAATTTTTTGTACACATCTTTCAACTTTCCACTTTTGAAGTGGTAATTTATTCGGATTTAACGGCTTAAAGCTTAAATTTAAAATTCCAAAGAATTTAATTGAGTATTTAAATATACGATTAAAGATTAATATATTTCCAAGAAAACCTTATCTTTTCTTACCACGAATACTTGGAAGTCACTGAGCCTGAGTAACTGATAAGCTTAAAAAACCCTCTCAAAGCAAACTCGTCGTTCAAATTCAGTTGTACATTGTATTTCCGTTCGGAATGATGATTGGCGCACAGTGGATAGCTGTTTGTTCTTTGCTGCTCTTCCATCAGGGATCGGCTATTTTTTTGGAGGAAAATTGTGGAGTCGTTGATCCAAAAGAAAATCTCAATCCTTGGTTGGCCATTATTCAAAGCAGAGTTAAACCTAAATTCATATGCACTGGAACTCTTATTAACAAACGTAAGTATTCTTCATGGAAATCATTAAAAATAAATCTTGAAGACTATGAACTTTATTTTTAGGATATGTCCTTTCGACAGCGAGTTGCTTAGACAACCAAAGAGAATTGTAAGTGATATTTACAGATTTAATGTCTTACAAATTATTGACCAAACTTTTTTCAACAGGTTCGTTTGCTTGGGGAAGTGTGACAGACCACAAAACAATGCAAAAATCGATGCAATTCAGCTCCACGTTCACGAATCATATTTATCAAGCAGCCATCAGAATGATATTGGGTTGCTTAAGTTAGAAACTGATGTCGAGTATAAGGAGCATATAAAACCGATATGCATTGTAGTAAATCCCCAAGAGATTTGGCCTAAATTAAAATTCGCCAACTTGTGGTCCGGCATAAAAGGCAAACCAAAATCATTTGACTCCTCATGTGGCGGTCTAGCATGCAAGTCTATTGGGCACCCCCTGATCATACCATCTAAATCCGAAAACATTATGAAAAAAATCCAACATGGAATCCTGAGCTATCGCAACGCTACAACTTATGATTTCGTTTATACAGATGTTATGGTATATGCCGACTGGATTGTATCACACGTTCTAGATGTCGAGTTTATATTTTCAAACATCTCTCCAGTAAATTAAATCATTAAAGAAAAATGTATTAAAAAACTGATACCAAGGTTGTGAAAATATCGATAGTTTTGGATTTTGTTTTATTTATACTTTAAATTACAAAAAATGTTCAATGTTTTCTAAATTACACTAGCTTACAAAAAAATTTTCTTGAAGTGCTTCCCAGCAATTGATGGCAAATTCTGTTAGTGTTGGAGCCCTAGATCACGAAAATACCACTCACTTTTTTAAAGATTTTTTAAAGTTTAAAATGTTAAATTTCGTACTTTTTTGAATTTCTTCTTTATCTCGGCACATATCCAACCAACTTTAAAATCTACCTTAAATCCAATTTTCTATGGATTTTGGCCAAATCCGGCTTGTATGTAAACTTTAAGTTTGTACCCATTATGATTTTTCAACGGATTTATTTCAAGTTTTTACGATATATACAGCCAACTTACAGTCGACCAAAAACCACATTTTTCATCTTTGTCGAGCTGCTGCGCTGGCATTACGAGTACTTATTCAATAATATTGATCTGTATGGCAAAGTAATGTCTATTGTCTTTAAAATGAAACAAAAACTGGCCCAATT
>JBAMCJ010001447.1:0-14434 GCA_037075205.1 Drosophila prostipennis
CTCCTTTTTATACCCTTGCAGAGGGTATTATGATTTCAGTCAGAAGTTTGCGACGCAGTGAAGGAGACGTTTCCGACCCCATAAAGTATATATATTCTTGATCAGCATCACTATTCGAGTCGATCTAGCCATGTCCGTCTGTCCGTCTGTCCGTCTGTCCTTCTGTCCGTCTGTCCGTCTGTCCGTCTGTCCGTCTGTCTGTTTCTACGCAAACTAGTCTCTCAGTTTTAAAGCTATCGGGCTAAAGCTATCTTTCTGTTGCAGGTAGTATATAAGTCGGAACGAGCCGGATCGGACAACTATATCATATAGCTCCCATAGGAATAATCAGGAAAAAAAATGAAAAAAAATTATATCTTGGGTGTTTTCGAACCTAGAACCTCCTACTTTTAGAAATGCCATTTTTTATCTAATTCTGAATTTCGAATAAATTTTTTTCAAAATCGGACGACTATATCATATAGCTGCCATAGGAACGATCGGAAAATTAATGGGAATATAATAGGAAATAAATTATTGCTTCGTTGACTTTTATTGTATTCTCTTCTACTCTGGGGTATGAGTCTTTTTAAATGTTTTCGAATTTCGATTTTAATTTTATCAATATCGAACAACTATATCATATAGCTGCCATAGGAACGATCGGAAAATTAGTGATTAATAGGAATTATCTGCAAGGGTATATAGGCTTCGGCTGGCCGAAGCTAGCTTCATTTCTTGTTTAACTTCTATTGTATCTGCCAAATTAGCAGTTTCTGAGCACTTACCTTTCTTTTTCAGTTTTTCCAGAGATTTAGCTGCTTTAGCTTTCTGAATGGCAGTCTTAGCTTCGATTAAGTCTTCAGCGGTGAGCAATATTTTTTCTGAAGGAATTATTTCCAACATTCCTTCGTTTAACTTTGAGCATTGTTCCCTTGTAGGAAATAAACATATTGTATGTGCAGGCAACTTTCTAATGTATTCGATGAGTTCGGAAAGACATGTTTCAATTGTATCGCTATTTAATTTAATTTCTCGTTTAGATAAAAGCTGATAATCTTTCTCATCTAAAATGCCTAACCTTAAATGTGCTAAGGTATTTGAAAAATCTTGATCTGATTGTTGTCTGACATTTTGTGTTAGCTCATCATAAGAAAATAACTTGACCCATAAATTTGTAGGGTGCAGACCAGAAAAATGTTTTTGAAATCTCTCTTTAGTCATATTAACAAATGGAGAAGGTTCGTTTACTGGATCTAGTTGCAATAAATCTCCAAGAAATAAAATATTCACTCTTCCAAACCAGCCATCTGGGTGTTCTAAAGAATCAAATATTTCGCATAATCGTAAATTTATATATTGCAAAGTTACATTCGAAACCATAGAAATTTCATCAATTATAATTAGGCATACATTAACAATCTATGTATTTCGAGCTGCAATTCCAGTAGGACCAGCCACAACGACTTGTTCTCCAAGGCTTTTTATAATAAATTTTCTAAGCACATTAATTAAAAACGATTTTCCAGTGCCTCCAACTCCAGAAACAAATTTACGTAACACATTTTTTGGAGATAGTCTCGGATTTTTCAATGTTTTATTTTCAAGCTCTGCTTTCCATGCAATACAATAGTTGGACACAGTATTAACAATATCTTCAAATATTCTTTTTTGGTCAATATTAAGCTGATTAATTTTGTCAGAAATTGAAATATCATTTTCATTTAAAGCGAGATGGTCCATTTCATGTAATTCGTTTTCTAATAGTACTTCAAATCCAACAATATTTTCACATTCATCGTCATCTTGTATTGTATTTATATTTTCCAAAGCGTTAGATTCTCTTGCTAATTCACTTTCAAACTCTTCACGTATTTTAAGCAATTCTTCTAATTAACATGATACTGCATGGCTTCTACCAACTCATCTTTACACATTGCAAAGGCATCGAAATAGGTTTCCAAGCCACCTTTAATATCTTCTATATTTCGCCAAGGCTTAAATAAAATTAGGAGACCATAGTAATAACTTTCCGGTTGCATTTTCCGGTTTGGCTTAAAATGATTTAACAAATATGGCCGCTTTCCATGCGCGGATCCACGGGGGGTGATATGGGTGATATATCACCCCCCACTCGGGTGAAAAATGAAAGGAATTTTCGTATTTAAAAAGTATGCAACAAAAAAATTGTTCTGATATCACCCCCCACAACAAAATCCTGGATCCGCCACTGCCGCTTTCGTTTGCGTATGTAACCATTTTCATATGGATATGATATTATATTCTTTGGCTTCTTTTTAACTATATAAAAATATCTTGAAAAATCGAATAAATTTATACTTTCCAAATCTTTTGGTCGATTAGGATAATGAACATCGACCCAGTTGGCGAAAAATATATCTGTGTCATCGTCATTCGTATTATTTAATTCAGTTCTTGATTTTACTCTTCGACTTCTTTCTTGTCGTATATCTATCATTCTTATAGTCGTATTTTCATCGGTGCCGAATAATGGAATTTGAAGTAATGTGTCAGCAGCTTCAAGTGCTCCGCACTCTCGATTTGTTAAAGACCGCATTGCAAATCGCCATAGATTGCTTGCGACCGATTTGTTTTCAAAGAAATCTCTAAAATCATCAGTTGCAAATGACTTTTCTGCTTTTGTTTGATATTTACAAACGTATGTGCTTAAAGATCCAGATTTTTCTCCTATAAATTGAATATCCATATTTCCACACCATGCTAGTAAAACTGGAGCATTGTAATCGTTAATATGTTTTTCCGATTCATTTCTTGGCAAATCATACAATCTAGTCTTCATTAATTTTCGACGGCCAAGGATTGAATTTGCAACGCTATTCATGACTAAACAACTGCCAGTTTTTCTTGGAAAACTAAATCTGTAAATTTTTAAGGATTGGCCTTTTTTGCTCTTCTTGTGTCGCATGCAGTAATTATTGTGTGTGTGCGTTTGATATTTACTCGATCGTAAAGGGTTGGGAAGGATTCTTTTGGAGGAAGGCGACACGTAATATATTTGTTAATAAAGCAGGCAACCTCTTCCTCACTTGATTTGTCGATAATTGGCGCATCCTTAACCCATAAAAGGATGTGGAAATGTTGTAAGCCTCTTGATTGATATTCAAGCCGCCAAGCATAATGTTCTATCTCACCCAGAGGATTATCTTTGGACATAAGAAATTGCAACATGGCCTTAAACTTTATATTCATAAATAGTGAAACACTAACAGGGTCTGAGGATATAAGGTTATTTAACGATCGTGACTCGTGTAGATCTTCCCAATGATACTCGCTTGGACTTAGCGTTAAAAAAAAAGTAGCTGGGCCGTAATTATCAATCATGCAATTTAAATCATTTTTTTTAAATCTCCAAAATTGTTCCGTATTTCGAAGCCGTCCAAATATGGTTGATAAATTAGTATTTATTTCTTGATTATCTTTAATCATGTTAAGAAAACTAGCTTTATTTAAGTATTTTGTTGCCGAAGTTGTGTTTAATTTATGGAATATTCCGGCATTTAATTGGCGTAAATTTGCTTGGTTGAGCAAAAAGAATAAATATTGCTGATTTAATCGAAATCTACTATGTATCGACTTTAAAATCCATTTTGTATATTCCCCCGGCTTTAATGCAACTTCTCTTTGCTGGAACTGACCATTACAACCGCTACTAAATATATCCGGAAAACATTTAAGGTCTAAATTTGTATCTCTATTATCAAGGCAATCATCCATTACTTTTAAAACTTGATAGACAGTGGCAGGCTCAGCACTGGTTTTTTTTCAATAATAGGATATATAGTCAAATTCTCATAAAAATCGTCAGATGAATCTTTTTGCGTAAGCATAGCCTTGTTTTGATCTGTGCGATTACTTTTGTCTAAATTATTTTCGATATTAGTTGCCGCTTCTTCATTTATGTTTTCTATTCTTTGATTAGTATCTGGCGACTCGGAATGATTGCAATCGAGAAGACAACTTACTTCAACTCCTTCCAAAAAAGAGCTTCTGCATTAAATGGAAGTAAAATATCAAAATAAATTGGATTATTATTTTTAAGCCATTTTAAAGCTTCAAAAATTTTTTTACCGTCAATTAACGGTTGCCAAACATTTTTCTTATTTGTGGGAACTCCACGTACTATTAAAGTCAACTCTTGATTTTTATAATTGCTTCTTGTGGATTAGGAAGTTTTTTTAATGTATTTTCAAGCGGTAATGGTAAATGAAACACTCGTCCCTTAATTTTTTTTATTACATCGGAATTTGGTCGTTTTTTATTGTGACCACCCATAACTGTGTCCATTCTTGCAATTACTTGAAATGCTTTTGCTCTTTGAATAAGTAGCTTTTCAAACTCATTAAGCTCAGCAATGCATTTGGGAACTTGATCTAACTGTAAATTATTTAATAAACAAGTTGGAGGCAACATCCCTTTTTTTAATTTTACTATGCAATACTGGCATATGCGCATATTATTGTAAAATGAGTCGTTATCATTGTCATAATAATGATACAAAGTAACAAAATCAGGGGATTTATCCCATAAATAGTCAGGAATTTCTTGTAGTTTATACTGAGAAAACAACATTTGGCACGATATACATGGGCTTATTGGCCACATTTCTTGGCTTTCTTTTTTCCGGAGCACTTCGAAAGCATTTATGTACTCATCCCATATTTCCCATGTTTTTACATTAATATTTTCTGCCATTATTTTAATTGTATTTATATCTTTAGAGAGTAGACCAACTGTTAAATCATTAATCTTGCGCAAGTCAGACTTTATCGAATAAATTATTTTTAAAGTCTGCCGTACACTTGGGAAATGAGGTGCAAGACGTCGTAAAAACAACAACACAGAGTGACAATTATTCTCTTTTTCATAACAAAAAGACTCGTGCCCTGCCTTTTTTTTACCTTATTTAATTCGGAAAAATTATTTTCTATTGGGTATGGTTCTGTGAAATAATTGTTTGAACATACATCAATATTTTCAAAAAATGTTATTATATCTTCTGGCTTGTAATTAATAAATGATGTTATAAGAGAAATATATTGTTCATATACAATAGTTTCATTTATTTTACACATGATGGGGTTGCAATGCCATTTTTCTTTCGTAAGCTGCTGGACTTCGAAAAGATTTTCTATTGTTCCCTTTGTACCTAAAACTAAAAGATTTTCTGGTCTTAGTGAATTATACGATGCATTTGCAAAATACGATTCAGAGTGCTTAGTATGCAAGGATGGACCAAATAGTAATGAGAATTGTGGGTCTGAAACGGAATCCAATTTCGTTTTAATTAATATATACTTTTCCTTCAGAGTGCAAACATTTTTGGAAAACGAATTTATTATGGAATTTCTGTGGTGGAAAGTTTTAGATACATCCTTTTCAATATCTATTATATTAATATTTCCTTGGAGATTAATTATCTGTTTAGTTAAGTCATGTACATTGGAGTCTAGCTGAAATACATTTCGAAGATCACTATGGACGGCAGTCCATGTAGTGACGAAGCGCACCAGGAGAGTGTGCGAAGGCGACTACTATATATACACGAAGAAATGAAAATCTGCTGTGATAGTCCGATCGTAATGAGTAATACACCAAATTAAAGGTATTGCTAAAACTTAAAGGATTGCATACCAAGACCTCAAGAAAATCAATTGGTTTGGGAGGGAGAGCGGTGAAAGTGTAAAAGTGAAAATGTAGAAATTTGGATCTGTTGGGGCCGGTGGGGATAATTGGCCCCCCGGACTACGTTAGTTGTATTGTTACTGAAAATGCGCTTAATATGAGGGGTCATATCAGAAAAAACCGTTCAAAAGTTATAGCCAAAATAAGATTTTCTTCTTCTTCCCAAAATGAAAATTTAATTCTGTTTGTCAGTTTGTCCAAAATATGTTTTTTAAGTTCTGAAAATTTGATATACGTTCATCACATAGATATAAAAAACTTTTGTTCTACCACTTTTGGAACACAGCTATAAATAGCTAAAATTCGGAAAGCCGTAACTTCTATACTACTAAAGCTAAAAAGCTAAAGCTAAAGACTTGTGCTGCATCTCGTTTGAAAGGTATTTTTAAATGCTATAAACGCCTTCTAAATAAATAAATAAAAAAATAAAAAAATAAATAAATAAAAAAATAAATAAATAAATAAAAAAATAAATAAATAAATAAGTAATTAAGTAAATAAGTAAATAAGTAATTAAGTAAATAAGTAATTAAGTAAATAAGTAAATAAATAAAGAAATAAATAAAGAAATAAATAAAGAAATAAATAAAGAAATAAATAAATAAATAAATAAAAAAATAATAAATTAAATGGGGATGACTTTTGGTCATGGTATGAGGTATACTAATATGTAAATTAAACCCAGGGTATAAATTGTCCCTTTAAAAACTTCTGATATCAAACAAAAACACCTCGTAAATGAACGGCCCTTAGGCAGCATTAATTGTTATGAGCTGGCAAAAGTCGCTATTTTCGTTTCTTAATAACTTTTAAACGTGATTTTTTACAGTAATGTGTTATATACCAAAATTTAAGGAATCTCAAGGGCTATACAGTTTAAAGTTGTAAGGAAAATCGTTAGAGCCGTTTTTGAGAAAATTAAAAAAAGCTAAAAAAAGTTTAAACAAATTTTCTTTTGTTCATATCTTTTTAACTATTATACACAAATTGCATATAGAAGGCGTTTATAGCATTTAAAAATACCTTTCAAACGAGATGCAGCATTCAGAATTTTTAAATCAAACAAAAACACCTCTTAACGAGGTAAAAAAAATAGTGACGACCGCACCTTCAACATACAAAAGATCTGATATCATATTTTGTGACGAAAAATAATTTTACATTCGAAAATATAAAAACACTTTCTAAAATTTACTTTTTCGGCACGCTACAATAGAAAATGTTCGTGTGGGTAAAATCTTATAAATTTGTCTGAAGCGGGCCGAATGCGGTCGTCACTATTTTTTTACCTCGTTAAGAGGTGTTTTTGTTTGATTTAAAAATTCTGAATCTTTACTATTTTCTGCATTTATCTCAACCGCGGGTGAAATATTTTGTACGGCAACGCCGGACTCTAACGTCTTTAACCTTTTCGCTTGTTTCGGCTTTTTAGTCGGTTGTTTTGACTTTTTAGAATTTTGTTGCCGGCTTATACGTTTTCTAACAAGTTCGTTAGCACGCCATAGATTTTGTTGCTCGTCTGTCTCTACAGTTTTCTTTGTACGATATCGATTGGCTTCTTTTTCGAGTCTTTTTTTTTTTTGCTCTTGTGCTTCAAGAGATCTATTAAATATAATTCTTTCTGCTTCTTTATCAAGTCTATAAAGTCGTTCTTCTTCAGTCTCTAAGGACCTATTCAAAACACTATTTTTTGTTTTCTTTTCTAACCTTTTATGCTGTTCCTCTTCAGTTTCAAGTGATTTCTTAAATACATTTCTATTCCTGTTCTTCTCCAGTCTTTTTTGTTTAGTAATGGACGACTCAAGCTCTCGATCCATTTGAGACCTTACTGCCTTTTCATTATCACCTTTCACCTTTTTTTTTGGTGGTCCTTCGTTTACCGGATCTAGCTTACTTTGAAAATTAAAAATACGTGTTTTCTTAGAACGTTCTCCCATTTTTGGTTTTATAGGGTATAAAAACAAAAAGCTTTTAAAGTTTTGGGTGCAAATATTTTCAAAAAATAAATTTTATTTAAAATTTTTATTTGTAGTTCAATAATTATAGAATATAAATGTTTTTGTATTTGTTGTTCTAAAAATTCTTAAGTTATTTATTTTTTTCTAGTATAAACTTTAGTGTTTTTTTTTCGACTATACTTTTTTTGTTAAATACATTTTTTTGTAATTGTTATTATTTTTCTTATAATAATTTGGTATATTTATTTCTTTGACTGTTTTTTTTTACTAATATATATATTTTTTGTGTGTTTTTAAAGTGTTGTTTTTTGTAACGTTTAGGTTTTCCAATAGTTTTTTATTTCTTTTTTTTTGTTAATTTTGAATGTGTTTTTGAGGTTTTTCTGTATTTATTACTTTTTGATAATAATATAATTTCATTTATTTATTCTTCTTCTTTTTTTAATAGTCATTTAGTCTTTCTTTCTTTGTTTTTTTTCTTGCAAATATGTAAATATTCTTTATGAAATTTTTTTTTAATTTTATTTGTTTCCTTTTTTTTTAAATAATGTTTTCATTAAGTTTTTTTTTGTTCTTAAAGTTCTTAGTTTTTGATTCCCATTTAAATTTTGGAATTTTTCTGTTTTTATTTTTTTATTTACTAAAAATTACTAAAATTAAAAATTATCATGCACTACTACTACTGTAATTATTAAAATCTTAAATTTAATAATATGGTGTAGTAGAAAAGATTATTATATATATGTCCTTAAATATATTAAAATATATGGGTAGGTATATATATTAAATTTAGATAATTTAATTATTGTGTAATAATTATGTAAGTAATTAGTTTTAATATTTCGTAAAAGTATACAAAATATCAAGTGCTGAAAGAAAAAGGAAAAAACGTAGTAATGGTTTATTTGTATATATGGACCTTTACAAACAGTGCGTTGTGTAGCGGAGTAATGTTTAGAAAACGATGCCATCCTAGGTTATAAACATAGTTTTTATAAATTATTTACAAAATATTGTTTTCTTAGAGAAACAGTCCGCTCCCACTTTATTGACACGGCTTTGGGGCTTAGATATATATATTTTACAAACCAAACGGATTACACAAAAAATTTGATTTGCATAAAACCTTTAGTACACATACCATTCGGCAAAAATACATTTTTGTGTTAGTTTGATTTTTTTATAGTTTGCCCAAAAACGTCAACTTTTTAAAATTGTGAGTTGAAAGAAAAAGTTTTAGAGGAATTAATACAAAATACACAAAGTCAATGGGATTACTGCAGCAGGAGGCATGTATCACATACATTGTATGTACATACATATTTTTCTTCGTCAAATTTGACTTTTTTGGCATCTTTAAAAAGTTCTAACTATAAAAACAAATTTTTTCGGCCAAATCCTGATACACGTGTTTACTTATTCACCGTTTAGTATATGTAAAAAAAGTTTCAGACAAATCAAAAATGTGACCCGAGAGAAGTGTTCAGTTTGTAAAATAATGTCCCATATGCATTGACAAATAAAAATAATGGCAAATTACACTATAAACAAAGACTGGTTGCAGCGTTATGATCTTAGAGTGGGCGTAGCAATGCTGTGAGAATCGTGCGCTACGAAGGCATCCCCAGAATCTATCCAAGCGTTTTAAACAGACAGACGGAAATATGTACCTAGATCGACTTGGCTAGTAATCCTAAACAAAGATGAATATCGAAACTTCATACGTACATACATATGAATGTGTGTATGTCAATAGCAGTCCCAGCCAATAAGATATGTATATACATATGTATGTCAGCAGCGATATCAAAAACTATACATTAATACACAAACACAAAGCACTGTAAGTTGCACCCATGTACTCACCTGTACAATAACATAAACACGATGGGTTTATCCACTATAAGCACTTTATCAGGTGGTTTTTAAAGAAAATTTGTAAATTTGTTTGTTTTGTTTTTTGAGAATGGGAATGAAAAGTGTGACCAGGGCCAAAAACATAGTATTCCTCTAAAAATACTAGATTCATTTAAGAAGTCTTACGTTATACGTAAGTAAGAAAATGTTACGTAGTAAAGGCCACACTAATTGTTTAAAAATACATTGAATAACTTGCAATTAATAATAAAAAACATTAAACAAAGAGGCGTGGTGCATTTGTATATATGGGGTCATTAGCCGCGAGGCGAATTTTCAAGGAATTTAAATTAAATATGAAAGTTAGACTTTACCTTGAAAATGTCTAATAAGAATTTGTTCTCGCCAAATTGGTTTTTGGCCATTCAAGTAAGCATTAAATGTTTTTCATACTAATCTGAAACGGGTTCCACTTTTCATCGCTCAATTACACCCAAACGTGCAGTTTTATGAGAAAGAGTGTTATATATAAAAAGTTGAGGAATCTCAAGGGTTTCAAAGTTTCAAAGTTAAAAAGAAATCGTTAGAGCCGTTTTTGAGAAAACAGCTAAAAAGTGATTTAAAAAAACAACTTTTAGCCGTAAATCGTTTAGAAACTATAAGCCGTCAAAATCTAGCTTTTTTCAATGATTTCCCGCCAAACTAGCGCGTTTTTTTCAAAAGTTGTGCTGCTAAGCACAGTAAAGTTTAGTTCACGATCCTAAACCACGCTTTGGTGCATACCCACAAACAAAGGGACAAATTATTTCATTTTGGGAAGAAGAAGAAAATCTTATTTTGGCTATAATTTTTGAACGGAGCATCGGATTTTATCATATGACCCCTCATTCGACGGGAATTTTCAATAGAAAAACTACTAAAACATTGCGAGGGGGCATTTATCCCCAACGGCCCCATCAGATCCAAATTTCTAAATTTTCACTTTTACACTTTCACCGCTCTCTCTCCCAAACCAATTGATTTTCTTGAGGTCTTGGTATGCAATCCTTTAAGTTTTTGCAATACCTTTCGATTGGTGTATTACTTATTACGATCGGACTATCACAGCAGATTTTCATTTCTTCGTGTTTATATAGTAGTCGCCTTCGCACACTCTCCTGGTGCGCTTCGTCACTACATGGACTGCCGTCCATAGTGATCTAACAAAAACAAAAAAAACGGTAATTTAATTATTCTCTCATCTCTCTCTTTATTCTATGTGCAGCTGCTCTCCACCAAAGAAGTAAATTAGACGAACAGAAAAAAAAGTATTTTAAAATGAAGTAAATGCCCATGTATACCGTAATAATAATTTTTTACGCTTTTGGACCCCCAAGAACATGGTCCACCAATAATCCTTTTTTCAAATAAGATTGAATAATTGATTACAATATAATGGGACGTAAGGAAGCATGCAAAATAAAAAAATTATATTAATAAAGACAGGTGGGGGACGCCGTGAATCAAATTGTTTAAACATTTGCATTTGCTTAAACAATATGAGGCACGTGTAATAAAGAGCAAGAATATTTTGAATATTTAATGTTCTTTTAATATTATCAATGCGATTTGAATTTTAAATCACAAAAATCGGTTACAAAATGTTTTAAATCTGTTGTGGAAATGTAAATGAAATATTCTTTTAGCAAAAGGATATCAGTATTATCTTGAATTTGAATTTGAGCGAACCTCAATTCCTTAGTCAGCTGTGATGCACACACACACACACATGCGCACAAACAAATTGAAAACAAGAGAGAACGCTATAGTCGCGTGCCCCGACTATTAGATAACCGTTACTCAGCTAAAGGGAGTGCGAGGGAGATGGAGGATATACAACTTTGATCAGGCCTAACTCTTAAACCAATGATCCGATTTAAAAAATTCTCTACATTTCGATAGGTATTGATTAACAGAACAATACTGCATTTTTATTTTTCCGAAATATTTAAATTTTTAAAATCGTATATAAGCGATTGTAGGCGTTAGAGGGGGCGTGGCACCTTTTGAAACAAACTTCGCTGCGTAGGAACTCCAAGAATCTTCATGCCAAATACCAATCCTCTAGCTTTTATAGTTTCCGAGATCTCAGCGTTGCATACGGACGGACAGACAGACAGACGGACAGACAGACATGGCTAGATCGACTCGGCTAGATGATCCTGATCAAGAATATATATACTTTATGGGGTCGGAAACGCTTCCTTCTAGCTGTTACATACTTTTGCACGAATACAATATACCCTTTTACTCTACGAGTAACGGGTATAAATATTGGGGACTTGGTTAAGGTGGCTGAATTTCCAAAAATTTAAATGCAGTTGGTTGTGGCTATGCCATAAGATTATGATCATAATTATACCCGTTACTCGTAGAGTAAAAGGGTATATTGTATTCGTGCAAAAGTATGTAACAGGGAGAAGGGAAGCGTTTCCGACCCTATAAAGTATAGATATTCTTGGTCAGGGTCACTAGCCGAGTCGATATAGCCATGTCGTCTGTCCGTCTGTCCGTCTGTCTGTCCGTCCGTATGAACGCTGAGATCTCGGAAACTATAAAAGCTAGAGGATTGGCATTTTGCATGAAGATTCTTGGAGTTCCTACGCAGCGCAAGTTTATTTCAAGAAGGTGCCACGCCCCCTCTAACGCCCACAATACTTAATATACGATTTTAAAAATTTAAATATTTCGGAAAAGTAAAAATGCAGTTTTGTTGTGTTTATCAATACCTATCGAAATGTATGAAGAAATTTTTTAAATCGGACCATTCGTTAAAAAAGTTATTGCTGATCAAAGTTTATATCTCCATTCCTCGCACTCCTTAGCCGAGTGATCGGGTATTAGATAGTCGGGACAAAACTCGACTATAGCGTTCTCTTCTTTTTTAAACCATTTTAACAACATTTATAACAGATAAATGGCAAAAGAAAGAATTAAAGAAAAAACGAATCGAATTTGGAGCACTTTTGAGGTCGTTTATTGTTTTAATTTGATACCTCATACACGTCTGCTAATTATTTCCGACTTCATTTGATTTTTCTAGATTTTTATGTCAAGCCGTTCTAGGAGGAATTTGCTACTGACCATTTTTTATTGTTCCAATTATATTAGTTTAGATAGGATCTTGTGTGCCATGGTTTTGTATAGGCACTGGCTCGTGAAAAGTGAGCTGAGGTATACTCTGCCAAGCAATTTTTTCGCGGCACGAGTACGCAGAATCACCGTTTTTTAAAGATCTGTTTTTTAAATAGATTTTTTCTCCTCGGTGAACAATAACTTCAATCCCTCGCGGAGGCCTTCTCCGAATTAAACTTAATTTTGTTAATATCCATTACGGAGACGTGAACTTGACGCGAAAGAATGTCGAGAGGAAGTGATTTTGCACTAGAGGTGGAAGAAATAGCGATATTTCTCCAGCTCTAGTTTGCAAAGCTACTAAACAGGGGCGTACTTCTAATTCATGAAGGGAGGGACCGATTGTTTGATATTTTTCATTTTAATTACATAAAAATTTGGAAAATCTGTTTCATGTTACATAAGATGTAAGACAAGTGTTAGTAATATGTTGGCTATATGGTTTTTCTATATACTTTTACAATTCAATTCAGGCAGGTAGACCCCTTGGTTTTGAATGGGCCTATGCCTCACATATGCACACAAAAAGGAGAAAAGCGTCCCTGCAGTTCCCGAATTCAGCCTGAGCGCTAAAATAGCACCGAGTCGACTGCGATGCCGGCAGAGCCTTGGCAGAATCTACTCTCCCACCAACCCTCTCTCTCTTAATTTCTCTCTTACGAAATTAAGGTGCTGAAATATCAGTAAATAAGCGCCTAAAAATGGTGAGGAACAGGTGATGAATTGATTTGGAAATTTGGTAAATAATGAATTTGGTGAAAACTCATCACAACATCACTAGCCGACGGAGTTGACTGAATCGGCGCCAGAGACGACGCTCTCCCAAATTTCCTTCTGTTCAATCCCTCTCTCAGCGCAGGGGTAGGGACATGATGGAACTATACAAGGTGGTCTCGTCAACTCTGCTGAGAATGTTAAATATGTTTACCTCTCTGTCTCTCTTAAGCGATAGAATGAGATAGGTAGATAGAGACCGGCACAAATAACGTCCTCAAAAGTGGGCAGCAGCTCTCGCGACGAGATCACCTTGTATAGTTCCATCATGGGTAGGACAAGTTAGGCAAGCGCGATTGTGACAAAGGGAAAAGAACAACAAGCGAGACTGAAATTGCAGATGTTGTTTTTCTCGCTCAGTCTTCTTTATATTTCTTAGAAGAACGCCATTGTTCCGCGTTTTTCAATTTTACATTTTCTCATGGCACGCTCCTCTTGATTTGTATGCATGTACACTTTACATACATATGTACTGTATGTACTGTATACATATACATTTATTTTGCGCGCGAAATTCGATTGCGACGATTTTTTTTTGCTGATGATTTAGTGGTGATTGGATTTTTTTTATGAATCCCAATCAACAAACCCATTTTAAAAATCATCACTATTTTGTATTTTAGGTAGTTCATGTATTGAATGAATGTATGTATGAACAATAGGGCGGTCCACATTTGTATGGGAATTTTTTAAGGTCCTACTCTCACCCGCCTATACGCTCCTATACGCCTATACGGTAAAAAAATTTTTTTAATCAAGGTGGCAGAGGTTTCAACAATTCATTTTATGTTTTGCTCTACCTTTTTTTTTTACCAATTATTCCAACGAAATTCATAATTTGACAAGACTAGAAATGGGATATTGATTTTTTTCGACCAAATCCGAACTGTTTTTCGTGTCGAATGTGTAATTTAAAAGAAAACTTTGAGGACGTTTCGCAAGGTCCAAATCCCACCAAAAGCTTGTTA
>JBAMCJ010001448.1:0-14022 GCA_037075205.1 Drosophila prostipennis
CTTACAATACAAGTACAATAAAATACATTCACACAATGTGTGTGTATGTTTCTACTTTAAAGAAGAAAAGGTGTTTAAATACAAATAAAACAAGAGAGAACGCTATAGTCGGGTTGGTGTCCCGACTATCTTATACCCGTCACTCGGCTAAAGGGAGTGCGAGGGAGATGGAGATATAAACTTTGATCAGGTATAACTTTTTAACGAATGGTCCGATTTAAAAAATTTTGATAGGTATAACTAAACACAACAAAATTGCATTTATACTTCTCAGAAATCTTTGAAAATGTGGGCGCCAGACACATTTCAGTATAGTTGAGCGACTATGGGCGATTGTATATATATATATGTGGACGTTGATGCACTACGAGAAGTACAAACAAGTGGCCCAACGACACCAAGCACGTGCTTGTTACGCGCGGGGCCCTATTATCATTTTGGGCAGAAATACGATTTCGCGAGGAAGAATACATAAAGCAAAAATAAATGACGGGACACATAATGAAAATTAAGATACAATTAGGAGTGAAGCAAATGAGTTAAAATATTAGTTTTTAATACCGGGATAGACGTTGAAATGCAAATTAAATGATAAAGGTTGTTATAATTATTACATGGAATGCGAAAGGGCTCGTGCAGACTAAAATTTGATGTACATCGTGGCAAATTAAGAGGATAATAATTACGTGTTAGTCCAACGGAAACATTAAAAGTTAGGCGGCTTACAAGTTCTACAGAATCAATATCACCTCTTATAAGATTATGCATAAAAATAGTACCAAGCATTTTTCTACGATTTGCAAGTGTCGGTAAATTAAGCAATAATAATCTACTCTGATAGGAAGGTAGCCTTATAGAGGTGGAGAAATATCGATTTTTGGGAACATCGATGTTTTCGATGTTTATGTCAAAAAACATCGATGTTTTTCGATGTTTTTGACTAAAAGTGGACTTTTCTATTGGATTGGCGTATATTTACATTAGTTTTTACACATATAAACATAAACCTAAATATACCTTTGCAGAGGGTATTTTTTTTTTAGCTAAGAGATGGCTACCAAGAGCAGGAGACAGACCATAACAAAAAACATCGATGTTTTTAAATAAAAAAAAATTTTACAAACTGGGACACTTAGAATGAAAAATTAAATTTTTAGGATTAAACGAAAGAACATAAACATATAAAGAACATAAGCATATAAAATGTAAATTATATAAGTAAATAGCTTACATTGCACTAAGGTTGCAGCCTTGTCGATCTAGCCATGTCCGTCTGTCTGTTTGTCTGGTTTGTCTGTCCAATCTTTTAAATATTAGCGCGATCTAATATTGCAAATTTTAAAACGAATTTTGATTTTTGTTCAGGAATAAAAGTTTGTCCACAGTATGTGGCTTTAGTCGGTTGGACGTCTACTGCAATCATCCGCAAGACATGCTCGTCCAATTCTTTCTTCCGTTTTGAATCCGAAGAGTATTGGCTCAAAAAATTCGCTGGCGCTAAGTTATTTTCAACATCTAAATGGCTTAAATGTTTTCGCTTCAGATGTTCCATCATATTGGTTGTGTTCCCTGATGTTTTTAAAGATTTTCCGCAGTAACTGCAGATTGCAATGGCCTTATCCTCAGATCTTTTAAAATGCTGCCAAACACTGGAGCCTTCCCGTTTCCGTTTCGGAGCTGAGGGCTTGCAGTTTTCCTTAGTCGTGCCTGTATAATGCACGTTTTAGAAATTAGTTTTCCATTTATATTCGGAATGCATGTGTTCATACCGAAGAATTGAAACAAATTTTACTTACGCTTAAGCTGATTGTCCATGTCTTCGCTTTTTACAGGCACGACTAAGGAAAACTGCAAGCCCTCATCTCCGAAACGGAAACGGGAAGGCTCCAGTGTTTGGCAGCATTTTAAAAGATCTGAGGATAAGGCATCGTGCGAGTCTGAGCGGATGTTCAGCAAGGCTGGGCAAATAATTTCTGATAGGCGGACTCGACTAAAGCCACATACTGTTGACAAACTTTTATTCCTGAACAAAAATCAAAATTCGTTTTAAAATTTGCAATATTAGATCGCGCTAATATTTAAAAGATTGGACAGACAAACCAGACAAACGGACAGACGGACATGGCTAGATCGACAAGGCTGCAACCTTAGTGCAATGTAAGCTATTTACTTATATAATATACATTTTATATGCTTATGTTCTTTATATGTTTATGTTCTTTCGTTTAATCCTAAAAATTTAATTTTTCATTCTAAGTGTCCCAGTTTGTAAAATTTTTTTTTATTTAAAAACATCGATGTTTTTTGTTATGGTCTGTCTCCTGCTCTTGGTAGCCATCTCTTAGCTAAAAAAAAAATACCCTCTGCAAAGGTATATTTAGGTTTATGTTTATATGTGTAAAAACTAATGTAAATATACGCCAATCCAATAGAAAAGTCCACTTTTAGTCAAAAACATCGAAAAACATCGATGTTTTTTGACATAAACATCGAAAACATCGATGTTCCCAAAAATCGATATTTCTCCACCTCTACTGCAAGCCATTTACACGGCTTGCATCAGACTAACACACATACCGCTTCTATGGAAGGAAGCCAAAGTTGTATTTATACCAAAACCAGGAAGAAGAGGTCATATCCTAGCAAAGGATTACAGGCCGATCAGCCTTACCTCATTCCTAATGAAAACGCTGGAACGAATGATCGATATTCATATCCGGGAAAACACCGAGAAGCAGCATCTATCGGACGCTCAGCATGCGTACCGAAAGGGCAGATCGACAGAAACGGCACTACACGAAGTAGTTTGCCACATAGAAAAATCGCTACATTTTAACCAATATACAATGGCCACCTTCTTAGATATAGAAGGTGCGTTCAATAATGTGAACGCCGAATCCATACTGAGCTCCCTCAACTCGATCGGCGTTGAAGGAGACATCAGAGCTTGGATCGGAGTTATGCTCACGAGCAGGACGATAACAGCCGAACTGAGTGGCACTTACCTCACACGCTTTGTGAAGAGAGGCACACCTCAGGGCGGGGTTCTATCGCCACTGCTCTGGCTCATCAACATGAACGACATATTGAGAGAACTCAATAGCGGAGGAGTAAAAGTAGTAGCCTACGCAGACGACGTAGTGTTGCTAGTATCAGGACCATTCCCAGATGTCATTAGTAATATAATGACGGGGGCCCTTAACCGACTAAATGAATGGGCAAAAACCTGCGGACTAGGTATAAACCCGAGTAAAACCGAACTGATGCTCTTCACGCGAAGAACAAAGATCCCAACATACAGCAAACCAAAAATAGATGGAATCGAACTCGAGCTATCGGATAAGGCTAAGTATCTAGGAGTGATACTAGACCCGAAGCTCTCGTGGAAACTGAACATCACGGAACGAGTAAGAAAGGCCAGCATAGCCTTCTACTCGTGCAGGAAAATGTTTGGCAAAAACTGGGGTATACACCCTAAGATAATATTATGGCTTTACAAAGCAGTGGTAAGGCCAATTCTCACATACGGGGCACTAGTCTGGTGGCCAGCCCTGACAAGAGCATACAATATTGCCAAGCTGACAAGAATACAAAGATCAGCTTGCGCAGGAGCTACAGGGGCATTAAGATCATGCCCGGCTGCCGCGTTGAACACTATTCTGGATATAATGCCGATAGAACTTTTCATAAAGGATACGGCAGCGCAGAGTGCGGCCAGACTGAAGGCAAGTAATTGCTGGAAAGGCTACCACACAGGGCACTGCCGTATCTTAGAGGACAACAACTATCTGGCAAAGAACAAGACGGATTATATGACAGCGGAGATAAGATTTGGAAACGGATTTACGACTACCTTTCCAACGAGGGAAGACTGGGAGAATGACAGAGTAACCGGACAAGATGAGGTATCACTCTACACTGACGGCTCCAAGATGGACTGTGGTGTAGGGGCTGGAATTTTCGCTGAAAGCTGGGGGATAGAATCGAAATTCCACCTCCCAGAATCAGCGACAGTTTTTCAGGCTGAGGTACTTGCTATTTTAGAAGCAGCCAAGCTTTCGATTCAGCAATGCCTCAGGAATATCAAGGTACGGATATACTCGGATAGCCAAGCGGCTATCAAATCTCTCGCAGCAGCAAGAACCAACTCGACACTAGTAGCCGATTGCAAGTCGGCTCTCAACATACTAGCAACAAACAACCATGTACAGATAACATGGGTGCCAGGGCACAATGATATACCAGGAAACGAAAAGGCGGATGAACTTGCACGAAAGGGGTCGGCAGACGACTCCTATACAACTAGTCTACCTGAATCCCTTAATACAGTCCAAGCAAGGATTCACGAACACTACAAAACACTAGCTAGTAAAAGTTGGTCAGAAAAGCAGGGTCTCAGGAGATCAAAGCTCTGCTGGCCAACCATTAATAGCAAGAGAACTCGAGAACTAATATCCAAAAGCAAAAGGGATATTAGAAGGATCACGGCACTCATCACAGGCCATTGGGCCATTGGCACGCAAGCCATGAAGATGGGGCTTCCGTACAATGCTAATTGCAGGAGCTGCAAAGAAACAGACACACAGGAGACACCTGAGCACATGATGTGTCATTGCCCAGCACTAAACCATATCAGGGCGAGATACTTCGGGGCGTATCAGCTGGAATCATTGGGAGAAATAGGAAAGCAGAGGATAACTGCAATCCTAGGTTTTCTAAATGATGCAGGCTGGTACTGAAGAGAACGCGGAGACAACAATTTACGAGGGTGTGGATCAAAACGGAGCTCAGCTCTACTTGGAGGATCTCAGAGAGGACCTCACCACTTCTACCTACCTACCTACCTTGGTTTTTATTGTATTTTCTTCTACTCTAGGACTTGATTTTTTGTTATGATTTCAGAATTTCAATTCATTTTAACAAAAATCGGACGACTATATTACATAGCGGCAATAGGAAGGATAGAAAAAATAATGTAAAAATAATACGAAATTTAACATTTTTGCAATTTGTAAATCAATAGGAATCTGATCTGATCCTTTCTTGTTTTTTTTTTTCGATGGCACAGTTTTTTTTTAAAGATTTTTTAAAGTTCAAAATGTTAAATTCCTGACTTTTTTCTAATTTCTTCCTATATCTCGGCACATATCTACTCAATTGGACCAATTCTCGTTTCATTTTAAAGTCAATAGTCAATTGGTAAGTAATAGCAGCGCAACAGCTCGACAAAGATTAAAAATTTGTTTTTTGGTCCACTGTAAGTCGGCTGTATGTATCCTAAAAACTCGACATAAATCCGTTGAAAAATCATAATGGATACAAACTTAAATTTCACATCCTACCGAATAAAACAAGCCGAGTATGGCCCAAATGTGTGGGCGTTAGAAGGGGTGTGCCACTTTTTTGAAACAAACAAGCGCTGCGTAGGAACTCCTAGAATCAATCTTCCCGCTTTTATAGTTTTCGTGATCTCAGCGTTCATCCAGACAGCCAGACGGACATGGCTAGATCGACTCGGCTAGTGACCCTGATCAAGAATATACACACTTTATAGGGTCGGCTACGCTTCCTTCTTGCTGTGACATACCTTTGCACGAATACAATAATACAATACTCTATGAGTAACGGGTACAATAAATGCAATTATGGTGTACTTCCTTTATCTGAGTAACGGTTATCTGATCGTCGAGGTAGTCGACTATAGCTTTCTCCCTTGTTGTTACTTTATTACAAACTTTTTACTAACCTTCTTTTACTCAAAAAATATCTAATAACAATTTCTGCTCATCAAATTAATGTTGTATAGTTTTTGAGCACGGACGTTTTTATGACAGAAAGTGTTTTATATTAAAAGTTGAGGAACCTCAAGAGCTAATTAGTTTAAAAATGAAAATAAATTGTTCAAGCCATTTTTGGGAAAATAGGAAAAAATATAGTAAAAAAAAGGCAACATGATAAGCATATTAAATTATAAATATAAATTATATAATTATAAATTACAAAGTAATTACCTTGACAACAAATTATAGCTGTAGGTTTTATCGTTTAAAAACTATAGGCCTTTAAAATATATTTTTTTTTAATTTACCGCTAAACTAGCGGGTTTGTCCAAAAGTTTTTATCTCGTTTTTATCTTAAACCAAAAAAACCTTACGTCTCTTTTTAGAATAAACTCTATGAATATATATTGGAAGCAATAGCAGGGCGTGGGGATAGTCGCGGAAAAAGTCTTATAACGGATTACACTGTTCTACGAAAAGTAGGTATGTCAAATGAAATGTAAACAAAAATTTAATGTCAAAATTAAAACAGATTTGGACACATCCAAAGGTTTTAGAGGACGCCTGGAAAAACGCTAATAAGGTAAGCAACATTTTATACAAATAGTTTGTACTTTAATCAACCGTTAAGAACTGTATGTGAAGCCTACAATTTTGCCGGTACCATTTTAATTGAAGTCTTTTTGTAGGTTACAACTTAAGTTTATATTCTAGCGAGTTCTCGAGTTCTCTGACTATCAGATACGCTTTACTCAGCTAAAGATAGTACGAGTGAGATGGAGATATGCAAGCTGTAAAGCGACTCCTAGCACCAACATTTGTGAACAATTTTTGAATGAGTATATAGGTATTGATAAAACTGTGTTACAAAATTAATGCTTTTCCTCGATGGATGCCATAAAAATGTTTTCGCTTAAAAACTTGATTTTTGTCCTCCGGCGCATGGTTCTTAGATAAAGGAAAAAATTCTGTAATAGGCCAAGAATCCGTTTACCTGTAATATCCCCGAAGAATTACTGTTAAACGGATTCTTGGTTTGTTATCAGAGTTATCAGGACCCGATACAAGTCCGACAATCACTCACACAGAGAACACGGCAGGCGAATAGATTTTTCGGTTTTCTAAAACACTTTTGTTTATTTATTGTTCTTTTCTCAGGTTGTCCGATGGCGTACAAAGTCTCCTTGCCACGCCACCCCAGTCTAGTCTTTTCAAAAAAAATGTCAAAAAACAGCAAATTCAGCCAGTCGATTTCCCATGCCTCCGCGGCGAGAACAGGGTCGTACACACCTCCGCCACTGTCGGTTGACATCGTACCACACGCTTTTGCACACACTTGTCGAATTTTCCGCGGCGGGGCGGCTTATCCCGGGGTTTGGAAATTCTGACGATTTTAATCTGGCACGCGCGAAGCTTCAAGAGTAATTAATTCACTTCTCTCTGATATCGGCTCACGCACCCCATATTTTTGCGTTGCGTCGGCGTCGCTGCAGCTGCGCAAACATTTTCCCTTGCTCGAAAACATCGATCGGGTTGGTTGCAATTTGGTTCGATCGTTTGCGGGCGGTGCGTTGGTGTGTGGCGTGTTAGCTTCGTGCAGGTGCTCGAACTGTTCGATGGTTTAGGTGCGTGCATATGCTGATGCTCGAAGTGATGTTGAGGCGAGCGTGTTGGCTGCGCTCAGGCGTTCGATGGTTTAGATGTTGATGTTCGATGTTGGGTGCGTTGGCTATAAAACGGCTAAACTAATAATAATATTACGTGGCTACAAAGTCGGTTTTGACTATATGTCTTCAAGAGTCTTACATGGCTACAAAATATTCCTACATGGCTACAAAATCCTACATGTTTACAAAATATCTCAACAATTGGGAGGGCCGTCTTACGGTTCCTCACACCCCCCTTCCTTCGGGGTGCTGGAGCGATATGCTGACGAAACGGTTATTCGTGATCGTAATCCGGTAGGTTCGCCCCTTTACCCGGAGCTCTTGTTGTCGGACGAAGACGATGAGCTCGTTGGAAAGCCAGCGTCGCTAGGTGCACACGGCCCACTCTGCGGGGGCTTCCGACCACTGTTCCTCCTCCGGGGTGGTCTGAGGTATCTGGCTGACTTCCAATGCGTGGAGTAGCTCCCTTTCCTATTCCTGGTCGAGGCAGATCTCCCAGGGCACTGGACACTCGTCCTGGACGTGGCTGCAACTGGGGCGTTCTTTGCTGGCGTTGTGGGCAGGGTTGCCATTGCTTCGTTCGCCACGTCGGCGATCCATGGTAGGGGTAGATCCTCGTCGCTGACGTCGCTGTACCGGTCGTCGAGCAGGGGCGCAGGCATTTGAGGGCTGGGGGTCCCTGTTATGACGTCAAATCGGTATCCTTCGAGATAGCACCTCATTTTCTTGATTGCCCACACTATCGCAAGGCACTCCTTCTCCGTAGCAGAGTAGTTTTCTTCTGCTGCAAGCAACCTCTTGCTGGCATAGGCGATGACTCGTTAGGTTCCATCGACTTGCTGGGTTAAGACGGCTCCAAGGCCGAAGTCGCTTGCGTCGGTTTGTAGTTGGAATTTGAGGTTGAAGTCCGGGCAGGCCATTACTGGTGTCTCGGTGAGCTTCCTTTTCAACTCCTCAAATGCCTGTTGCTGAGGGTCGCTCCAGGTCCATTTCCTTCCCTTCCTGAGTAGGGCGGACATTGGTCGGACGATTGTGGCGAAGTTCTCCACAAATCGCCGGTACCAGGATGCTATCCCCAGACACCGTTGAAGTTCCTTGCAGTTAGTGGGTAGCTGGAATTTTCTTACCGCGGCTATCTTGTCTGGGTCGGTGTGTATTCCGTCTTCGCTGATGACGTGCCCTAGGTAAGTTATACAATGCTCGAAAAACTTACACTTTGCTTTATTCAGCTTCAAGTTGGCCTACTTCCCGTAGGTTGGTTAATGCGTAAGGCTCCATTTCGGGTCCTATTACGCTGTCCAGTGCCCGCTGAAATGTAGCAGGAGCCGAGTGCAAGCCGAATGGCATTATTTTCCACTGGAAGAGCCCGCGGCCCGGCACGGTAAATGCTGTACATGCGCGGCTGTCTGGGGCCACCGGGATCTGCCAGTAACCGCTTTTTAGATCCAGCGTAGAGATAAACTTCGCGTTGCGAAGTCGTTCCAAGATGTGTCCTATCCGCGGTAATGGATAGGCGTCGGGCACCGAGTGAGCGTTGAGCTGACGGTAGTCCACACACATGCGCACATCTCCTGTCTTTTTGCCGACGAGGACGATGGGTGAGCTGTGAGGACTTCAACCTGTTCGTTAATGATTTTCTGCATGGCGGGGTTCTTTGGAAAGTATCTCTGCTTAATGGGCTTGTCATCCTTCATGATGATCCTATGTTCGGCTATGTGAGAGGTACCGGTCATGTGTTCGAATGAAGCAAGTTCTGCCTCGAGATAGGCTTAGATCCGGGATTCCTTGGGTCTTTCAGCGATGACCGTTGCTAGGCTGGCTGTTGTCTCTTGAGTTCGGTGGTGGCTTTCGAAAGGGGTTATTTTTCCGTGCTGCGGCTGCGTCGGCCAAAGGTTCTAAATAAAAAGAGTTACTCACTGGTGACGGTGTGGGTCGGGGTCGCGGTGTTACGGTGGGTGTCTCAACTTGTAGAAGTGCCGGTGATCGTCGTGGGGTCACGGTAAGCGCGTCGACTTGTAGCCTGGACGGCGATCGAGGGGCTGCCACGGGTGGTACCGTGCAGCGTGGTGATGGTGTTGGTCCGACGGTGCTTGGACTGATAGCATCTACTCGTGGGGTAACGGTGGGTGGCTTGCTCCTGCTTGTTGGCGGCGGGGTGTGTAGGAGAGAGACAACTGGGCTTTCCCACACTGGATAGTGAGCTTGATCCCGCAGAGGAAATCGATTCCTAGGATGATCTCGTCCAAGATGGACGGTAGCACTAGCAGTGTGGTCTTAGCCGTATCTTGTCGGTGTTGGATCCATCTGCCAGGGCAATCCTTGTTCGTACATCCCGGCAGTTATTGCTACTCCCAATATCATCGGCTATTTTCGCGCTGATGAAGCTCCTGGACGCCCCGGTGTCTAGGGTGGCGTGAAACGTCTTCCCCTCGATGCTGACCGTCGCCACGATGCGCCCCCTTCAAACCGTAAAGGTGGGGTTAGCTCTGAAGTCCTTGTTGTGTGGTCCTCGCTGGTTCCCCGGATGGGCGAGGACTCGGTCCGTTTCCCGGGTTTTGGGACCGACAGCATTCGTAGGTGCGCACTCCCCTCCTTCTGCACTGCCAGCAGTACAGGATCTGGGGATTGGAAATGTCCTGTCTCTCCGCAGCGGCGACAAGCGTTCCGTACATCGATAGGGTGTTCGGACACCTGCGGAAGTTCCAGGGGTTGACCCGCGTTTCCTGTGGATGGTATGGGAGCTTGAAATTGTGTGGGTTGTCGGTGTGAGATGGTTGCTAGAAAGTTGGTATGAAGTGCTCGATCGCGGTCGCGCGTTATGTCATAGGCCGTGGCCCGTTGGATCAGAGTGGCTAGATCCTCGAAGTCTTGTCGTCTCATGAATAATTGGTATTCCGGTCGAAGGTTCTGGTAGAGTCGCTCCAGTTCCTGCGCCGGAGTGAACTTTGCCCGCTGCATCAGGAGTCGAAGCTCAACTATGTACTCCTTGCAGCTCTCGCCCGGTCGCTGGTATCTCGTCCGGATCGTGTCTTCTAATCGTTGGAAGTATTGTGGTGGTAGAAATTCCCTCCTAAAGATTTTCCACGTCACGTCCTGCATCTGGAATGTGCGGTACCAACTTTCCGCTCTTCCCGTCAGCAATCCGGAGATTACTCTGGGGAGTCGTGCGGTCTTGAGACGGTATGCGTCGGCTTGTACTTCCAGTCTCTCGACAAATGTAAGCGGGTCGGTCCGTCCGTCGAACAAAATGCCCCAGTTCCGCAGTTCTTCCACCAAGGCGGCGGAGGATATTTCCTCAGGTGCGGGAGGGTCCGTGGTTGCGGTCATTGCGGGCCGGTTGTCTGGCGGCACTTTCAGTCTTAGGGAGGTGCTCCCGGTGTCGACGCCTGGTGTGCTTGATTCAGGAAATTGATTGTCCGTCCCTAAACAGGTTTAAGGGAAACCGGTTTCCATATTGTGAAACACATCTTAAGGGTGGGGCTTGTGCTCTAAACAATGCATACATTATTTTACAATTTTTTAAGATTATAATTTCAGTCAGATGTTTGCAACGCAGTGAAGGAGACGTTTCCGACCACATAAAGTGTATATATTCTTGATCAGCACCAATAGCCGAGTCCATATAGCCATGCCCGTCTGTCCGTTTCTATACGAACTAGTCTCTCAGTTTTTAAGCTATCTAGATGAAACTTTCCCAAAAGTCTTCTTTCTATTGCAGATAGGACCGGTCAGAACCGGCCGGATCGGACAACTATATCTTACTATATCAACTATAACTATATCTTCCCATAGGAAAAATCGAAAAAAAAAATTTTTTAAAATTATATCTTGTGTGTTTTTGAACATATACCCTCCTACTTTTGGAAATAGCATTTCTTATCTAATTCTGAATTTCCAATATAATTTTATCAAAATCGGACGACTATATCATATAGCTGCCATAGGAACGATCGGAAAATTAATGGGAATATAATAGGAAATAAATTATTGCTTCCTTGGTTTTTATTGTATTCTCTTCTACTCTGGGATATGACTCTTTTTAAATGTTTATGAATTTCGATTTCAATTTTATCAATATCAAACTACTATATTATATAGCTGCCATAGGAACGATCGGAAAATTAGTGATTAATAGGAATTATCTGCAAGGGTATATAGGCTTCGGCTGGCCGAAGCTAGCTTCCTTTCTTGTTATTATTAGAATCAATATAAGGTATACCAAAAATACGAAAAATCTTTATAACAAAATTATTCTTTTGAAAAAATAATGTAAAGTAATTATACCCGTTACTCGTAGAGTAAAAGGGTATACTGTATTCGTGCAAAAGTATGTAACAGGTAGAAGGATGCGTTTCCGACCCTATAAAGTATATATATTCTTGATCAGGATCACTAGCCGAGTCGATCTAGCCATGTCTGTCTGTCCGTCTGTCCGTCTCTCCGTCTGTCCGTCTGTCCGTCTGTCCGTCTGTCCGTCCGTATGAACGCTGAGATCTTGGAAACTATAAAAGCTAGGAGATTGACATTTCGCATGCAGATTCTAGGAGCTCCTACGCAGCGCAAGTTTGTTTCAAAATGGTGCCACGCCCCCTCTAAGTAGTAGTGTTGCCTCCCTGTGTTTTTAAAAGTTTGTTGTTGTCGCTTTTCTTATCCAATTAGTCTAATAGTACGATTATAATCAATACAATATTACCAGAAGACGATAAATTGCAACAAGAAACCTTTAAAAACACAGGGCGGCAACACTACTACTATTTTGACCGCAGCTGTATGCTTTTATGTTTTTTGACTATGTTTTCTAAAATTTGTTTCTCCCTTAATAAAAATCCTAAAATTATTCTAAGTATGGGGTTTGAAAGATAAAGAGTGTCTCCTTTAAAACACTTTAACATCGAATCAAACCATGAATCCGTTTGCCTCTGAGAGCCCCGGAAAGTTGGCCAATTTCAGCATTTTTCGAACTTTGAGGTCCTTTTGCTAAGAATCCTTGCGTCGGGGAACTTTTTGAAAAACGCAGTTTAACTTGGGAATTCGTAACGAATCCAAAAATATGGCATCCATCGCGGTAAATTTTTGATGCTGCATAGTGTTATCAATATGGGCCGTTCTTTTACAAACCGAACAGATTTGGCCAAAATAAAACTTCACATTTTTGATTTGCCTGAAACTTTTTTTACGCGTACTATTCGGAAAATAAGTAAACACGTGTATCAGGATTTGACCGAAAAAAAATTATTTTTTTAGTTACAATTTTTTTAAAGTTGCCAAAAATTGTCAAATTTGAAAAAGTACCCTCTCATTGAAAATCTGTATCTCCGGTTATATGAATCCGTTTGACCTTATGTCTTCTGCATTAATTCCTCTAAAACCTCTTCTTTCAAAATAAAATTTCTAAAAAAATTTTTTTTTAATTTCTTAAAAAATAAATAAATAAATAAGTGTTTTGACAATTTCTAAATGACAAAAAGTAAAAAGTGATTTTTTAATCTATAAAAAAACCACAATTATTTATTTAACCCTCCATTTCATAAACAATAATTTAAAAATTTTTTTATTTATTATTTTTTTGTATTATGTAATTATTTTAACTTTTTTAAATATATTTTTTTTTAATTAAAAAAAAAATTATTTAATAAAAATAAAAAAAATTATTAAATTGAATAAAAATTTTTTTTTTTAATTTGTATTTTGTCTAACATATCTAAATAATTATTTTTTTAAAAAATCACTTTTTACTTTTTGTCATTTAGAAATTGTCAAAACACTTAAAACTTAACTTTTAATCATTAAAAATTGTTAAAGGACTAGTAAACGATGAGAAAACATAAATTCCATAAGGATCCGACAAGAATAAAAGAGTAGCCCTACTTGCTGCGACGTTTTTACATAGAAAAAAGCCGAGGCCTTGTTAAAAAAAATTCGATATTTAAAAAACTAAAAATGGCTCCAACTTTTCACAAAAACCGATTGTAACTAACAATATGGCGCAAGTATTAAAATAAAATTTTTTTAAATCTTAATTTGTTTTTATTTTTAGGAAATTAAAAATTTTTTTTTTTTAGAAATTTTATTTTGAAAGAAGAGGTTTTAGAGGAATTAATGCAGAAGACATGAAGTCAATCGGATTCATATAACCGGAGATACAGATTTTCAATGAGAGGATATTTTTTCAAATTTGACAATTTTTGGCAAACTTAAAAAAATTGTAACTAAAAAAATAATTTTTTTTTCGGTCAAATCCTGATACACGTGTGTACTTATTTTCCGAATAGTTCGTGTTAAAAAAGTTTCAGGCAAATCAAAAATGTGACCCAATAAAAGGTGTTCGGTTTGTAAAAGAACCGCCCATATATAACTAGAAAGATAAATGTTTACCGTTCTTTATATATTTAAGAAAAAGTGCAGGAAAGTGCACCTTGGAATTACATTCATATGAACACGAATTGAATTTCCGACAAAAAACACTAGTTTACTGCCGAAATGCTCCCCAGTAATTGATGGCAAATTCTGTTAGTGTAAATAGCTAAAAAGCTAGAAAATTATAAAAATAAATTTAATTTTTAAAAATTCCTTAC